>CM066033.1:1239615215-1239643022 GCA_033557465.1 Ichthyophis bannanicus | reverse complement strand
CATGTTCCCTGTGCTGCCCTGTCCTTCCATCAGTGGTCGGGCATGCGGGGGGAGGGTGGGTGTCACCTGTGTGTCTGTTTTATGTGTGTGTGTGTTTTATATTTGCGTGTGGGCGTTTGCGGGGAGGGGAGGATGTTTGGGGAGGGGGGGAGGGTTATGGTATTTTCCCCCTTCCCACGTCTGTAAGTTTATCCCAGTTCTGTTTTCCATCATAAAATATAGTTTTGTAAAAACCTGTATTGCTCACGTGTTTTGACCTAGGCAAAGTGGGCGGATGTCAGCATTTGATATGTGTGGGTGCACATATGTTTCTGTGGTGCAAACATGTGTGTGAAACCAACAGCACCCCCCAAATAAGGTGTAGATGTCATAATTAGGGGTCTACAGTAACCCTTGCAACGTAGCAGCTGTCTCACTGATGTACATGGCACAGGAATGGTCCTATGTGGAACAAAGGTCTTCACATATCTGAGTCCAAACATAGGCAGACCACCCATATCTGCCCTCTCTCACAGACGTACCTATGGTGTGTTGGGAGGCAGGAGATTATTGATGTGGTCAAGGGAAAAAGCCACATATATGCCACCAATGAGTGTTCTATGATGGGTTGCACACGGCGATGAGTATGTGACCGTAAACACGCCATTGGGAACATAGTCCCCCTGTGACCACATGGATGTCTGTGCACACTGTGCCGCTGCATCCCCAAGGATGTTGGGAAACAAGGTGCAACGTGACACCTCACATGTCTGTGCAGCATGACAATCGTAGCTGACTCTGTTGAGGTATTTGCAGCAGGGAACCTGTGTGTGGGTCATCTACTGTACCCATCACTAGATGACCTGGGCGCAGCTCATTTAGGGTTTTCACATACCCCCCCCGCCTCCCTGATACTCATGGGACAACATTGAAACTCATTGGACACACACACTGTATGTATATTTTTTCTGATTTTTATTGTCACAGCGTTATTCTCATAATTAGATTTCCATATACACTTGGTTATTCTTATGTGTGTGCGTTACAAATTAAAGTGTTACCTGACACCCACACAACATATGATCTGCATAGGTAAGCTATTGACATGACACACATAACAAACACCTCAAAACATGTTGTACTGGATACATAATTGCTCTAACTGAGCATTGGAAGATCAAACAAAAACTAGGATTATACCATGTTATTGCATATATCATGTTTCATTGTTGTCGACGTGGTCGGCCACGCCTGACACTTCGGGCGCCCACCCCCCTCCCCCGGCCACGACCCTCTTCTCGAACCCGTGCTGGTGGTGGTGCAGGAGCAAGTCGGTGCATGACATCCAGCATGCCCTCAAGGGCCTCACATATCCGGGTGACGGGCATGTTTTGGACCGCCTCATGTAATTGATGGATCTCACCACACACCTGCCTTGTGTTTTGCTCCACTGCAAGGCGTATCCGCTCCAGAACACGTCGACTGCCTGTGCATGGGATACAGCGTGTTATATTCCATACATCTCCACTACTCCAACGCCATACACAAACATTTAATGTACATGCCACACGATTGGTGATGTGATAGGGCAGACTCAATCACAGAGATGGAGAGGGCCAATATACATAATGTCCACAGTAGTATATGGCATGCAGACAAACCCACAGGGCACATCACATGACGTAGTTGTGGTATGCCCTCACTACGATTTACAGGCTGTGGTGAAACACCTTTATTCTACAGCTGTGGCAACTGGATTGGCCAATGACAGCTCTAACATTTCAATCGTGTAGGGGAGCTTGATCATGCAAGAGCCACAACTACATCAGCTGGACACAAACGGAGATGAACACAGGACGGTCGAGATATGACATCACAATTGATGACACATGTGGAGGGAAAAATACATTCTTCTGACAGGGACATGTGTATGTTAATGAAGCAATGGGATGTCTGGTAGGCACAGGGATGACACACCTTACCGGTACATGTGCACCTCTGCTGCACATATGTGACTCCTGAGTGATACATGTGCACCCTCACTGTAACACAGAGGAGGGTCCTTGGTCCAGATAATGTAGGCAATGTAAAAACTGTGTAGTTATATATTTATTTATGTATTTTACATGTTTTCTATATCGCCGTTTCCTTTAATCACAGCGGTTACCAAGACACAAGAGGGGAGAACAGAGACAGGGGGGCATACACTGACTAAACGTAACAGTGAAGGTAAAACTGGGTGACACAACATCAAGGAACTGTTACAGTAAAACACGTTACATGCAGGCTATAATATAGAGACTGTTAGATGTCTGTGCCATAGTACTCAGTGAAGAGTACAAATGTCAGTTGTTTTCTGAACTCCTTTAAATCATCCAGGGATCGCACATCGGGAGGGAGAGAGTTCCATATAAGTGGGGCCCGATAAGCAAATTGCCCTTTGTGTAGTACATTTACACGCTTTTCTGTTTGGACACAGCAGGGGAAGCACCAGGGGGGGACATCAGAGCTCTACAAAGACATGGCTATGTTCCCGCTACCCGCAAATGCAGACATTGAGGAATGGTCATATAGCTTAACATATGCTCATTAACACAGCAGACTATGGCTAAGTTGTCATCCTGCTGTGTACAAGACATTTGGGTATCTGCAGAGCGGCAGGATGTAGCTTTCCCAATGTCTGTATCAATTTATGTTGTCATAGAGTGCTGGGCCGTCAGACACATTCCTCATATGTCTGCATCCATGTGTATCAACCTGAACATACACTATTCTATTGGGGGTAGAATGCTATCATTTCAGGTACCCTACAACCTTTGGGTATCACACATCTAAGGTAATCAACCAGAACATGTAACGTGTGGAGGTAATGTTTGAACAGCCACCACACACACACCAACTGTGGACTACTGGTGTGTGTGTTGTGGTTGTGACAGTCTATTGTCACCCACCTTCAGCATCACGGTGTGATGATGCACCATAGGCCCTCATCTCTGCCATCATCAAACTCCGGAGAGGTGTAGGTTGTTGGTTCTGCTGGCATGGGTGGTTGGATGGTCTCTATTGCTGCTTCACGCAATGGTGTCATGGCGCGCACTTGTGGCTCCAGGGACTCATCGCCAGCACTTGTGCTGCCCCCAGAGACAGCAGCCTCTGCCTCCATCAGACTCATAGGGGCTGCAATGTAGACCTCCCCCTCCTCCTCTTCCACCACCGCCTCATCCTGCTCCTGCTCCTCCTCTGCCCCCTCCTCCTCCTCTTCCTCCGCACCCATTTGACTGTAGTCACCTGCATTGGGAGGAATCAGAGAGAGCACACATATTTTTCAGCAAACCACATATGTATACATGTGTGATACATAACACACAGACAGGATGTTTTGCATCCGTTCATGTGTGCTGCATACCAGACACCGGACACACTCCCATACGTGTGTGTCACCACCATGTGTCTGGGTAAGGGACACATGTGTGTGCTGTGCCCATGCACAGGAGTGGCAGATCGCCCCTTCTCCTGTTCATGGTCACATTGCACATGTTTGCCCATAGCATCCCATTCCTCTGTTCTGTAACATATTTCCGCACATGCGTGTTACTGCCCCCACCCTAACACCTGCTTTATGCAAATCACTGCATGGGTGTGTTGGGTTGTGAGGATGGGTCATATTTGTATGTGAGATGATTGTCTCAGTGCTACATGTGTCTCGCAGTGACCCATAGTGCAGCGGATGGCATCTAGGCATCACTTTTGGCCCACTGGGTTGCACATCCAGCACTGTATTTCTGTCATGTCATACAAACATGCCTTTGAAATGACCAACACAGTCATGCATTGTATGGAAATCACAGTTGTTTTGTGTCTGGTGACTCATGTGTGGTGTGTGCTTCATTATGCCATATTCTCGTGGGATGGGTTGAGGAGGTAGGTTTGGATGTGAACCCCAGACATGTCAACAAAATGGTGAGGTAAGGATATTGCACACACATATCACAACAGGATGGCAACATGATGTGGGGTTTGTGGACACATAGGGAGTGTATTTGCATAGGACCGCCCTGTACGGAATATGGAGATTGTACATGAGAAAGAAATGATTAGTTAGTGTACATACCTGCATGTGGATGTGCGCTATCCAGGGCCTCTGGCAGTCCACGAAGGTAGATGTCTCCCAGCCGTGCTGCAAGTTCTTGTTCCAGGGGCGAGAGTGTGGGTGTGAGGGGGGTCCGCCACCTGTGCCAATAGCATGTTGTCTTACAGCAACCATGTGCTGACGGACACCTCTCTTGATGTCAGAAAACCTCTTTTTTAAGCTGTCTACATCACGTGTGGGGCCCCCTGCCCCACACAGTGCAGTACGCAGATCCTCCCACACTGCCATTCTGTTTGCAACAGATGTGCGTGTGCTCATTCTGCCAAATAATACATCGTAGTTGTCAAGGACATGGGAGAGTAATCTATGGTTTTCACTGTCACTGAACTTTACAGCTCTCCTCCTTTGTGTTGCTGGCACAGGGACCCTTTTTCTTTTGGCCATTTGGCTGTAATGTGACGGCTGTCGCTCAGCAGATGGCCCTGCCTGTTCGTGGCTAGGCTGTGCAGTCTGTGCCCTGTGTGACTCATCACCAACTGGCTGCCCCACATCCTCCGCCTCCTCACACTGGCCCTCTCTGTCACTGTCCCTCTCCATCTACACCTTGAACACAGGCACCTCTCAAACAACCCCCGTTCACCACCACACAGCAGGACACAGCACACACAACAGATAACAATAACACTACAATAGAGGACACAATACAGTACACTGTAACACAGGTGCTGTGTCAAGTAAATGAGCACATGTACACAGATACTACAGTGATTTTTTAATTTATCCTCTCCCTCCATCCTGTGCCGTACCCCTACCTCAGCCTCTCTCTCTCAGACTCTGCTTCAATCTCTATATCCCGCCTTCCTCTGACGTCTTGCCACCACAGCCTCACTCCCTATTGCACACTGTACCTTTATGTCTCACACCTTCCTCTGGACTACCTCTAACCTATCCTCTGGCTCTGGCTCACTCTTTACCTCTGGGTCTGTTTGTGAAACTCCTCTAACATCCCTCACCGTGTGCCACGTGGTGAGGCCTATTTATACGGTATTTGCACGTTTGATTTCTGCACATGCGCATTTGTGCAGGCGTGGTATTTGGTGGGACACGCTCGTGCGTCGCGCTCGTGCGCCGTGAGTGTGACGTCATAACGCATGGGCGTTTGCAGGCGTCAACACACACATGATCCGAGGGAAATAGTGCTACGTATGTGAATGTTCACGCATACGCATTACGTGGAGTCCCGCATGGGCGTCTGGGTGCTTTTTCCGCATGCGCAAGGCGATGCGCATCTGCGTGTCACCACGCACATGCCGACACCCATGCGTAGAGTCGCGCATGCGCGTGACTCTAGACCTTCGTCTGTGAGCAGATGCGCATGCGCATTGGACGTCACGGCAAGGAAAAGGAAATATAGGTGAGGGAGAACAGCTTGTCGACGTTGAGGGTTGTAGGCGGAGAAGAGTAGAAGTGTGTTTGGTGAGAGACAGTAAGGGAGTCCGAACAGGTGTATGTGTAGATTGTTTGGCTGGTGTTTGTATTGAGGATTGTATTGTCTTGGGTGTATGGTCTGGTGTGTCTTGTAGTTTTGTAAAGTGCTTAGATAGTTTATTGTGTGTGACATAGTTATTTGTTTCTTAGTTTGGTGGGAGGAGTTTATGGCGCATGTCTATGCTGCTGCATGTGTCCTGTGCAGTGGGCAGATGCTTGGGTTGCCGAACACGGGAGATGGTGTCGATGGGGCTGGGGCACAGGGCATGGGTATAGTCCCGCAGCAACTCAGACCTGCAGCTGTGGTGGCGGTCCAAGCCTGTGTTGTTCGTGCACGGCGCAGGAGGTGTGCCGAGGTGCAGGCTCGGCAGCCACGCCTCTACAGGCCCCGTCCCCAGCTCTATGACATGCGAGAGGACCAGGTCATCTCCCTTTACCGACTGAGCACAAGGCCTATTAGGGGTCTCTATGAGGATCTTAGACCTGACCTCGAGCCCCTGACTGATCGGTCCAATGCCATACCTGGTTTTAGTCAAGCTCCTTGCTGCCTTACATTTCTTTGCCTCCGGCTGTTTTTCAGACATCTGTGGCCGCAGTGGGTGGCATGAGCCGGCCCACCTTCTCACGATGTCTCCACCAGGTACTGCGTGCCATGGTCAGCCGGATGGGGGATTACATAGCCATACCCCACACTAGGCAACAATGGTGGACCCTGAACCAGGCCTTTGAGGCATTAGCCGGATACCACACGTGATGGGAGCTATTGATTGCACACATGTTGCCCTGGTCCCGCCTAGAGACAGGGAGGTAGCGTACCGCAACCCGCAAACACTACCATTCCCTGAATGTTCAGGTTGTATGTGATGCAAATCAGCATATTCTGAATGTGGTCCCTAGGTTTGCAGGGTCCACCCATGACTCCTATATCCTGCATCACTCGGCAATATTCACACAATTTGAGGAGGGACGTTTTGGCGAATGTATCTTGCTGGGTGAGTATGTCAGGTCTTTTATTTCTGTATGTCATTATACATGTTTCTATTTGTGATCACAGTAGAGGTTTTATATAGTTTGACACATGCACTTTGCATATGATTGATGTTAGTCACAGGACTGGTGTTGGTATACATTATTACATGTTTTTGTACGTCTGGTACGACTAGAAACATTAACCCTACATCATGATTATCCTCACAGTCTATGACCGTTATATGCACATGTTGTACATGTGCTGCCACCTCAGTGCAGACATCTATGTTGTTGATGATGACCTCATAGTGCATGTTGGTAGCATATGCAAACATGGGGTGGTTGGTGGGGTGGTTTTGTCCACAACATACACCTGTGATGATGTTTAATTGCTGGATAATGTGTTTCTCCGTCATTTAACATGTCTGGTTCTGGATAACCCTAATAGTACACACATGTCATGTGCGTGTCAGTTTGACACACGCACTCTGTGATGGAGTTGTCACCCAGGGCTCAATATCTGACATGAGTAGGTGTATATTAATATCTGATAGATGATGTTGAGGTTTCCAGCAGGGAAAACACGTGTGCATATATTTGGCCAGACATATTGCCTATGTCACAGCAGACTTGCAACAATATGTAGTGCTTACAGTAGCCTCTGACACTGTAGTTGAGGGTACGTTTGTGCCATCTTGTCTGGCCATTCTCATTTCACATCACATTGTGTAAAATGTACAGTTACAGCAAGGGGACTACGTGGGTGCATACACAGCGGTATGGGAACCAGCTACAGCGGACGGTTATGTGCCTATGCATATGTTTTGGGGGCAAACTAATGACGGGCACAGTGTGCATGTTGGACGACCGCACCTTCAGAGGGATGTGTACAGGATGGAGACTGGGAAGACTATGGCTATGACAGGCATTGGCGCGCAACAATACACAGTTTTATTTTGCCTGACAAAATAAACATCATATGTTGCCATTCATAAACAGGATGTCTACAGGTGATATGCTTTCATTCTTACCTACCACCATGGCATACATGGTGTGTATGTGTGCCACACGCAAATGGCTGTCTGTTTTCCCTTGGTTATTGATGAGACATACCCTGTGATTATGGGAGCATTGGATTGCTATTGTGGTGTCACCATTGTGGGTTTGCAGATGTGGACAGTAACTGCATCACCATATGCATGTAGCACACACACACACACATTATTTAAGGGTGACTATGGTCGTTTGTGATATTTGATATGTGTTTACGGGCTGGATAAGCCATGTTTAGCTTGTATGTCATCATATGTATATCTGATAGAGCTGCATAGTTTGCAGCTGTATATTGTTGTCACACTGTCTTGTTGGTTTCTTTCTCATGTCGACACAGCTGTCAGGACTGTGTCACATGGACCCCTACATTTACATGCAACATTTCTTTCTGCAGGTGATGCAGGATATGGTTGTCGCCCCTGGCTGCTGACTCCTGTTCGTCAGCCACGGACACGTGCAGAGCAGAGGTACAATGAGGCCCATGCCTCCAGCCGCTCTGTCATAGAGCGCACCTTTGGCGTTTTGAAGAGTCGCTTCAGGTGTCTGGATAGGACAGGCGGGGCCTTACAATATGAGCCACGCACTGTTGCCGAGATAATCATAGCCTGTTGCATCCTGCACAACATTGCTCTCAGGCACGATATCCCTGCAGAAATTAATGAGGATCTTGAGGAGGATCCATTGTGCCCCCCTGTACGTGCCAGTGGTGACACACGGGAGGGCTCAGCGTTCAGGCGGAGGTTGATTGCAGAGCTGTTCACATGTACGTATTAAGTCGCTTACGACACACATGTGCTATACAATGTGTGTAATGTTTATTGTGTTATGTGTTAATGTTAACATGGAATCTGGATGACACACTGCAGTACCAGTTGACTCTGAATGCCAACATCACATATGTCCATGGGTGTGCCACAAATAATGTGGGATTTGCACAACAGCAGTTGGTGGCAGATGATGTGGGGGTTTGTTGGTATCTGTGTGGTTTGTTTGGAGGGTGCAATTCACAGGTAGTGTATGCTTCTGATATAAACAGCTGTTGTCAGACCAGAAGGTGTTATCTTACATGATATGTGTGCCACACAGTGTCAGCCATATGTTGATATGTTCATGTTGGACGGTCACTCCCTGTTTGTTGACTGTTGTCCATTGTGGAGCGCTACGATTAGACACATTTGTGATGTTTATGTTGGTATTAGGCTCCTGTGACATACCTATGTTTGTGTGCTCTTCATGTGTGTAGCAACATGTCACATAAAGCACAATAAACATAGTTGATGCTAGTATGGGGAGATGATATTAACAGTTTGGGTGGTATGTGGATGTCAAACATGACGTGTGTCAAAATGTATTGTTGATCAGGTAGCCATGACATGGATGTGGTTAGGGATGGGGACCTTCTGCATTGTGCAGCCAGGGGGTTGTGATAAAACACTTTTAACTTGGTGAGTCTACCTTCACTGCAGTGATGGGTATCTACACACATGGTGAGATGTATCAGCCAGATACAGCAAAGGGTGTTTTACAATAGCCAGTTGGATCACAGCATGTGGGTGTTGCTTGTGTTATAGCAGGTATTTAATGGATTGGATGGCATATCTTGCTGATGCTCTTGCAACATCATCCATCATGCGTTAGCTACAGGCTGTGTATGTGTGTAGGTCACGTGAACACAGACCATATGAGCAAATATCTTGCAGACACAAGCAAGGCATGATTATGTTGACTTACATACACAGACATAGGTGCCAGCTATTTATCAGAGGTGCACATGTAGGGTATGCATGTTTCAACGTTCAGACTAACACACATTGGGATGGCATGCAGCCCTCAGGGGTTTGTCACATGCAGACATGGGGTGGTCCATTTTAACACATGCAACACATTATGCATGTTATTTGTGCACATCATCAGAACATAACTGTTAATATTACAGACGGTATGAGATGTACAAACCAGGATATGTTTATGATACGGGAATACATGAGGTGGGAGCGCAGATATCCAATGCTTTTCCCTATTGTAAGTGGATTAACATACAACTTTGGCACAACATTAAACAGGTAGAGGAGTCTTTTGTCACAATATGGTGATAAAAGGTTTATAGTGCACTCTGCGACTGAGACAACAGAATGGTGTGCGCATACCCCTGAATTGCTCTGTGTGTACACGGACAGCGAGGTAAGGGAGGGGTCGGACACACTACACACACCTCAGGATCTCGTTAGACATCTCCGTGATGCCTCTGACATGTATGTGATCTGTACATTGTGATAGGGAGCAGTCATTAATTGAGGGCTCTTGTGGGGTGTGATAGCTGGGGACATGACGGTGCAGTGTGTGATTCATGGCTATAACATGACATTTGTTTGCTTATCTTGTGTCTCCATGTGCAGAGGACATACGTGGTTTGGATGGTGTTGGTCTGGTGCTTTGCCATGTGTCTCTACATCAGCAATTAATCATTTTGTTTTGGTAGGTGGTTGTACATAGACATTGTGTGACCGCACTAATTGAAATCATATGTTCCTATTGATCTGTCATATTGCACAGATGATTTGTTTTCCAATATTCTACGTTTAGCATCAGTAAACCATCTCTTGCTGGTGTCACTCATATTCCCTTGTGTCTTGGTTAAGCATGTCCTCTACCACACTTTCACTGTGACATGTGAAACAGACCTGCATGTGTGTGTAGGATTTTGTAATGTCATGATATGCTTCACGTAATATGTCAACCAACAATGTACTCTCAGACAACACCATGATATCATTGCATGGTCACTGGGCCGTTATATCTACAGATCTACACCTGTGCACATGCAGGCCATGTGTTACAGATGTCAATTAGACATTTCCATACTGTGGGTGTGTGTATTTGTCGTTTGCCTGTGTGATGTTGCATTGCTCCGACATCATACATTATCATGTGCTGTTAGGGGTGTGTGCCTCTGGGTGTCTGTTGTGACTATGCTACCTCTTACATAGTGGTGTAAACGTTGTCAACATTATGGACATGTGTTGTGTGCATTGAGAAAACATGTTTCTTTTGTTGTCATTAAGCACTGGTCTGTTTTCATTTGTGTTTACAGATATGCACATAATCTGGACCGTCATCAACGTTGGCTTGCCATGGTGAATCTCGAGCTTTTGCTGACATTGTCTACCTTCAGGTGTTCCTGATATTGTTGTGTAGTGGCTCAAGCGATTGATGAGCTACACCTGATGCACACACACGGTATGTGTATTGGTTTCTTTTGGGGTTCATTACATCTGTCTTTCACTGTTGATGATATAATGTTGTTCTGATGGGCATGTAACATTTTCTCTAGACTCACATGAACAGCTGCATATGGTGTGTAGCTGCAACACACCTGTGTGACAGGCGCATGGACATTAACATATCCATGTGACAACCATGTCTGTGTTGAGGCATAATGATGTTGGCCACATGGTTATGTTTCATATTGCTATCATGTCCTGTTTGACTTTGCATTCCTTTCTTCAGCATTTGCACAGCTGTGACGTTATGACATTTGTGTTTCTTTTCAAAGGTGTCTGACGATTACATACCTCTCCTCTCCTGACACAGGACAGTGGACATACCGGGCACATCTCTTACACTGCAACTGTTGTCAACAACACCCACCTGTTTGAGGACAGACCACCATGCAACTCTTTGCTATGACATTTTGCCATTGGATGTTTTACCTCTGAGAGTGCAACACATGACTGGGATAGACATTATTGATTTTTGACTACTGCTTTCACCCTGACAGAGGTGTCGATAGCACTGCTGATGCAATTGATTGGCAGGACGTGCTCCTCATTGTGGGGGACACACATGGACTTCGAAGGACTATGGTATATTGATCACAGACCCCTGACTATGCATGTCTTGAGCCTCAAAGACACTTTTAACATGAGTGTTTGGATTTTAGATACAATTCTGACGTTTTACGATGATCCCCCCTTGTGCAGCAGCAACTGACATGGACATTGTAGGTGTTACATTTTGTCACAGTTGGGTGTCTCATGTTTTGTACCATGGCTGTGACATGGCACCGATGATATTCTAATGTTTTTCTTACAACACAAGCATACAGCCCATGTATTTGTCATGTGGCCAACGATGGAGTGCTCCTATTGTCTACGTCAACCTATTTGCCACCTGGACATGATCCCCATTTAAACTCCACAATGTTTTCAAACACAAGACCATCTTGGGATGATGTTTTCAGTGACCCATGGGTGTTTACATGCATGTGTGGCATCACTGTATCATGTTGCCATGTGGCTGGTGCTTGTGCATCTCACTGACTATGTTTCTGTGACACCACATGTGGACCTATGGCTTCTGTGTGGATTTAGGTGATATGTTTGTCCATTATTTCCTTATTTATATGCTGCTTCGTGTGTTTGCGTACTGTGCATACATGACAGTCTGCATGTCTGTACACACCTTGCATTTCCCGTCTTCACGGTCATGACTATGGCTTGTGTTAGCGACACTCACATTGCCACATTATGTTTGCAGTGTGGCAGTGTGGGTGTCAATACTACTTGTTTACTGGGAAATTCCATGTATCCTGGTATATGTGACGATGCACTGTTTCCCCACACCAACACTGCATGTTGACCTCCTTGATGGTGTAATATGTGCATATTTCTGCTGGTTGTTGAGTTGGTATTATGTCTGTGGTCATGTGCATGTGGTATTTGTTAGCAGATGCTTATTGTGATTTACATGATTGTTTGTGTCCATAGTGGTGTAGCTTGTACTCCCATATCGGGCATTGGGATGTGAGTATCATCATTACTTTTCTGTCATGTTTTTGAACATTAAAGTCCTTTGCACCAAATATCTTTTTGGAGTTAGTCTGACCCCTGTTTTGACAGTTGGGTATTTTCTGAGGGACAGATGAGGTGTATTGGGTCTTCAGCATGCATCATCTCATCTGTACATGCACTCATATGTGGGTGACACATTTGCGACATGCAGCAGCAAGGGGGCGCTTGGGGTCTGGTGTCAGGTGCAGAGTATGCACCTGATGCACATTATATCTGGTGTGGATAATTTGTTGTCAACCAAGTTACCTTTCTGTAGGAGGTGGCTTTGTGACATGCTAAAGGTTTTGAGCACTTTCCGAGGTGATGCGGCCAGCCCTGATATTATGATGGCACTGTCTACACTATTTGTGATGTGCAAACCAAATAAAGTTCTGTATTTACCCAATATGTGTTTCGTGTGGTGTTTGCATTTCAGGTCTGTCATCATGCTCAATGTGTGACTTTGTATCAGTCATGACTCCTTGTGAGCCCATGGATCCATCATTTTCCTTTCAATGTCACAGGGTGTAGATGATGTTTTTTGTTGTTGCTAGGTGATGGTGGGTTACATGACCTGCCATGGGCCACATGGGGTGCTTCTGTGACTTGTTCACTGTTTGTTTGGTGTGCAAGCCATGTTTCACTTCACTATGTTAGTCCTCCGGTATTTGCACATACATCCCCTTTATGTGTTTGTTTGCTGGACATGTACATGGGTCACCTATGCTCACATCCTTGTACAGTGCCAGCTGTGTTAGTGACAGCCACATGGCACATCACTGTCTATGTACGCTTGACATCCACACACGCCCTTTGGGATCTTTGTGTTAGAGTGTGCTCATTGATTGCTTTTTGTTATTGGCTATGGTCATGTGTTTGACGTGTGCTGTATGCATGTTTTTTCCGCACATGTTTTGTTTTTAACATCTCTAATGGCCTCACTCGGCCATGAGGTACCAACAGGTTCCTCAGCTCTACACACACCCTTTACTGTCTTCACTGTAGAAAAGGGTGCATCCTGTGTGTTGCCTAGCCATGACATTTGTTGTGTAATAACGACCTCACACTTTAGGGTCTTTACATCCTGTTGCATGTGGCCCTTTCTTTTTGATGAGATTCAGGTGTTTGGTGTGCTACACCTTATTGCATGTTGAGCTGTCTCCTGTTCTTCTCCTGATTATTCACCTGATCCAGGGAACATCCTCTGATGGCGTTGTGTTTAATTATATCCCTGTTTTGCATGCTGTATTCAGTGCAGGACATTTCATTGTGTTTGTGCAGGTGTTGTTGTTGCAAGATACAGAGTGCAAATTCTTTCTGTACATGGTGTATCTGCATGTGCATTTACTACAGATTAGTTGTTTTTGTGTTTGTTTGTCATGGCAGCCAGCAGGCGTTTTGTGTACTGGCATGCGTTATTTTGGTTATGTAGACTTTGTTGTGCCTCA
Organism: Ichthyophis bannanicus; assembly: GCA_033557465.1. Lineage (NCBI taxonomy): Eukaryota > Metazoa > Chordata > Amphibia > Gymnophiona > Ichthyophiidae > Ichthyophis > Ichthyophis bannanicus. The sequence goes on along the minus strand of CM066033.1, from coordinate 1,239,629,166 downwards.
CATGGGCGGTGTGTGTTACCATTTTAGGCGTCTACATTTGTAGTACTGGTCGTTTGTGTGGTTCCTGTCTGCAGTGTTGTATGTTATTGCTTGTCCTGCATATGTGCTTTTCATTAGTGTGATAGTCATATGTGTGTACATCAGTGGCATGCCCACATTGTACCATTAACTGAGTTGTGCGACATCCTTCCATCCATCCTTTCTCTGCCAGCTATGTGCCATCCTACCCTGATGTGCATGCTGCTAAACCACGTCATCGACTAACACACATTCGTGCATTGCATCTCAACCTGCTTGCCTCTCCTGTGTGTGCTCTGCCTAGCACTTGTACTCCACCGTCATCCTGATATTTCACATATTCTTCCATTTCAGACTCCCCTACTACACACATCTGCACATCCTCTGTCTCACACTGTCAGTGTAGCAGGGTACATTACCATCAATCTGTGCATGGATATAGCTGCCCATGATATGTTTTTCACATTTTATGGGTGTCACATGGCCTGCAGCTGCTTTCGGCAGCCCATCAACTTATGTAGGTCCTTCATTTAATTTGATATTGTCTGTCTTCTCTGCTCTGTGCAGTGTTTGTGTTATGTGTGTGTTTAGCACATTCCTCTGTTTGCATTCAGCTTGGGGGATGTTACTGTTATTGGCTCAGCTTTCTGCTTTTACCTATACGTCCTTATGGCATCTTCTGGCACACCTTTGATTGACACAGCTTATGATGTACCTACGATAGTGGCCTGGGAGTGGACAGCCTTTCAACATGGCCTATGGACATAGATTACAGTTCACCTTTGCTGACAGGGTATGTTTGTGATGTTACATCTGCTGCACCATAAAAGGTGCAATAATATATGGCACAAGGGTGTAATTGTCTCACTATGCCAGGAGTGGTTGCTGTACACTTGATCACAGAGTGGGAACATACCTCACCCACCCTTATTAATTAACTGGAGCAGACCATGACCCCTGCAACATCATTGCTGTATTCACCAGTTTTCTACATACATGACATAGGCGTGTGTGTTTTTTCATCAGACCTTGGCTGTCATGGAGCTGTGTTACTCTGTGGATTTCCATCTCCAGAGGTAATGGGGCAGTTTAATGGATGATATTGACTTTGATTCTGTGTTGATATGCGTCACTTGGGACTGTCTGCAGCCCCTCCTTGGTGTGTAACTAATGACTGACCCAGGTCTGCCATTGCTGATCTCGGAGCAAAGGGCTGCAGACAGGCCCAGGCTGAGGATTGCAATATGAGATTAACTCTGACACCCTGTGGATATCAGACACCAGGGGCTGTCTGCAGTCCCTCACTGATAAATCACATATGCACGAACTGTGTCAGCACAACTACTTATGTTTTCCATACGTTACAATGCACAGTGCTAACAGCAGAAAGAGTGCTGTGACCTTTCCCCGCCTCATAGGGCACCCTATGTGGCGCCCCCTCGGCCACTATTTCACCAACATTGTTGGGTGGCGTGGTGGACACTGCATTTGGAGATGTGTCCTGTGGGGTGACTTCAAGGGCACGTTATGTTACAGTGCTCTGAGAGTACATTTGCTGGAAACCACTTATTCCACAGATATGCGATAACACCCTAATGGGGCTATCTTACCCCTTACAGGTGCTGTCTCTGCCAGACATGTTCATTTGCCATTGTGTGGGATTGCACCCCTGATCCCTGCACCATTGTACACTGATTGTGTTTGGGTGCTTGCAAATCAGCACAACACCATTTACCTCTCCCAAATTATTATTCCTCATAAAACATTGCCACACACCCTTCTGACCAGCACCACAGCCCCCTATGCCTCAGCCAGCTGTCTTTAGTGTGCACTGCGGGTGTTCACAGCCTTGCTCCTTACACCATTGGTCAGTGTTCTGACCATCATGCTGTTGCTCGGTTCCTCTGCTTTCCCATCATTGCGCGACTTATGCCTCCCAGTCATCAGAGGCCTCCAATACCATTAGTGCGCCGCTTTACGTACAGCAGCGCACGCACCTCTGGCGGCCATAATTTCTGTGACTCCAATAGAAAACAAACACCGACAACTGCCTTCAGTGTACACGGGGGGGGGGGGGGGATTGAACCCCTGCTCCCAGCACCATTGGTCAGTGTTTTAACCAATGTGCTGTGGCTCCGTTCCTGTGCTTGTGCCTATCGGCGCACCGCTTTGTGCCTATCAGCGCGACGCCTTCTGCCGCCCAAGATGACCGGTGCGCCGCCTTCTGCCGCACAAGAGGACCTGTGCGCCGCCTTAGGCCGCCCAAAAAGAACTGTGCGCTTCCTTATGCCGCTGAAAGAGAACTGTGCACCGCCTTATGCCGTTCAAAATTTATTTGCCTCCTAAAATAATTTTAATCATTACAGTTGCTGTCTCAGCTGGCCTTTGTCGTTGTGCACAATGGGGGATTGAACCCATGGCCCCTGCACTATTGGTCAGTGTCTTCACCGTTGTACTACGGCTCGGGTGTTTTCTATACCCGGCAGCGCGCCACTTTGCCTTTTGGCGCGCTAATGTCGACCCCGCACATTACCGTGACGCGCACACGTCCGGTTGCTTACTCCCGGTTTTTTTCTTTTGGCAGCCTGATCCGCCCACTCCTTATATGGCACAGGTACACTACCGCGGCCCCGCACGATAAGAATGTTTAGTAAACATGCCCTTAAGAGACCAGGGTTCATTTCCTACTGGCACTCCTTATGGCCTTGGGCAAGTCACTTAATCTTCCATTGCCTCAGAAAAAAAAGCCTGGCAATCTACTTCCAGTCACACTGCCAAGAAAACCCAGGAAGTGTTGGGTCAGCATTGACTCCAAGGAACATATTGCATTTTTTTGTGTTCACAGTTGTGTTTGGACTACAAAACACATTAAACATCATAGGAACTATAATTAATTTTTCCCATGTTCTCTTGGGCTTCCAGAGTTAGTATGATAAACTGTTTTCCAGGTCATGCTGCATCTTCGTAACTGGAGCCAGCATTTCAGCCACCATACTGTGGCTTGGTTCAGGTTGAAGTGGTTAAGCAATGGATGTCTGTTCTTTCATATAGTAGTCCTCAAATCGGATTGGTAGAATTGAGGCAGGAAATTTGAATTTGAATTTTAGAAGGAGAGTTCATTGGAGAAAGGCTAGAGAGCTCTCTTTTCCCATAGATTGGAAAGTTCTCTGGTGAATTTAAAGCTGATCTCCCAATATAGTTTTTTTTTAATGTTCTCTTGGACTTCTGCAGCTAGTATGATAAACTTTGTAGTTTTCCAGGTCATCCTGCATTTTCGGAAATGGAAGCAACATTTCAGCCACTATACTGTGGCTTTCTTCAGAGTGAAGTGGTTAAGCAGTGGATGTTTTTCTTTTGTGTAGTAGTCCTCAAACCAGATTGGTGGGATTGAGGCAGGAAATTTGAATTTAAATTTTGGAGGGAAAGTCTTTTGGAAAAAGGCTGGAAACCTGTCTTTTCCCATAGATTGGAAGATTCCCTGTATTGTTTCCTTAAAAGTTCTCTTGGGCTCCACCCTGTGGGCAGAGACCCTTCTTATTCTGCCTGCGAGCATCCGATCTTCCATGGGCAGACAGGAATGGTCTTTGCCACAATCATAGCTTTTCTTTCTTTCTTTCTTTGTTTAACAGGTTTTGCTATGCTGTTTTTCTACCAGTCAAATGGTTCACATGGAACTAGATGAATATAATGAACTTAGTATAAAACTGGTGACATAATACTTATGAGTAACAGGAGGTAATCAAAAGCTTAAAGTAAGCTATCAAAATTATTTGCACAGTTTGAATGGGCTGGGATATCTGACGGGGAGGTTCAGGGAGACTGGGTGGGAGAAATTCTGTTTGTTTGTGAAAGTCCATGTTGCATTGCATTCTGCTGGGAGTCAACGCCAGTGTTCTTGAAAGAGGTAGGTTTTTAGTTTCTATCAGAAGTCTACAATTGAATTGATGTTTCCTAGTGTGCGGGGTAGTGAATTCCAGAGGGTGGGGGTGAAGAATATGAATGCTCGAAGGTGTAAGCATTGGTTGCTCTTGCAAATCTGGGAAGGAGGCTGAGGAGATTTTGTGAGCTATTCCATATTGGTCTATTGGTCTCAGGAGTGTGAATTAGTATTTGAAGGTGCTCAGAGGAGTGGTTGTTTAATGCCTTGTAGATGGTGGTGAGGACTTTGTATTTGATTCTTGAGCTGATGGGTAGCCAGTGGAGGAGTTTGAGGATTAGAACAATGTAAGTCTGTATGGATACTCGGCAGATGGGGCAGGAAGGGTCTTTGCTGAAATCATGACTTTTCTTCTACTGCTTGTAGGGGATAGAATCCCTGCAGGCAGTCTGCTGCTTGCCAGCCACGATCATAGCAAAGACACCCTCCTGTCTGCCCTAGGATCCTCCTGTGGGCAGACAGGCAGATTCTTTGCCATGATTGCGGCCGGAAGGCAGCAGACTGCCCACGGGGATCCTATCCTCCATGGGCAGAAAAAAAAGTCACAATTGTGGCAAAGACCCTTCCTGTCTGCCCATGGGAGATCTGATGCCCGTGGGCAGAATAGGAAGGATCTCTGCCCAAGTGACATAGTTAGGGCTGAAAGGAGAAATTAATCCCTCTTCAGGTAATACTGTCTTCCATCTTTGTGCTAACGTCAATAGCTCCAGGCCTAAGAAAGAAAGAACAAAGCTTGCTGAGTCTTTCATCTTTTCACACTAAAACTGCAGAAATAGCAGTGCGGAGCTACAGAATAAGCTAATATCCTGACCCAGAGCTGAGAAAATGAGAACTACACAGCTAGTGACAAAACTGTCACCTGGGCCCCTTGAATGATCAAAGAGGAAAACGAAGAACTTTATCTACAGGAGCCAACTTTATCTACAGGAACCAAAGTCAGCACACAGCTATGAAGATTACCATGATTTTAGACAGGATGCCACAGGAGAAAAGAAGGGAGGGCAGAGATTGAGGAGCAGATTTGCTTGATAGGGAACATGAAAGCAAGGGAATCTGCATATCAATAGTAGATTTGTCTCAAGCTTAAAAGTGGATATAAATATAGCAGAGAAATTTGGATAGATAGAAAGACATGGGCTGATCTCATAGAGTAAGGCTTTCTCTCTGTCTCCAGGACCTTTTTAAACTTAAGTTCCAATTTGGCATATATTTAATTTATTTTCTAAACTTAAGTCAGGTGCTTTGCTTGTTATAGATGTATTGATGTATTGATATTGAAATTTGTACCTTATAAGTTAAAGCAAAGCTTGTGGTGTTACAGACCTGGCAAGATAAATAAAAAAGTTCCCATGTTCTTACGGTGGCACGAGCAATTTGTTTAAGGTAGGTCCTGTATGTATGTTGGGGTTTAACACAAACAGCCAAACAAAAATATAAAATTCCCCAAATAACCGTAGGGGAACCCCAGAAAAGCCGCCAACATCTTGGTGACCCCGACGTGATTTTGGTGACTCACAGCGCAGTGACGTCACCGGGGAAGTGTTCTTCCGTGTTTGCCGGACGAAGCACAGGTTGAAAAGGAGGTAAGCGTGATTTTGATTCTCGCGGTGAAGTGTTCTCCTGTGTTCGCCGGACGAAGCACAGGTCGAGAAGGAGGTAAGCGTGATTTGGATTCCTGCAGAAGAAGCATCGTTGTGAGGGTAAGAGATGCTTTTACTTTTTTATATGTTTTAAGGTACCTTTTATTTAGTTATTCTAGTTAATAGTAGGATGTTTTTATATAGGATCAAGATAGCATAGGAATGAGTAGGATGTTTTAGAAAAAGATTGATGAAACTGACACACTAAAAAAGAACTATTATAGAACAGGAAAAGCAGCATGAGGCAGAAAAAGCAAAAACTTTGGATAAAATTAATAGAGATTTGGAACAGTATGACATTGAAGAAAAAGACCCCTGGGAGAATTTTGGCTTATATGCTCAGGCTTGGAACCAGACAGGACCAAACAGCGGGGGTACTTGGAAAGGGGGATAGGCAGGACCAGCTCAGTCACAGCGTTTTCAGAGAAGCTCCCTTAGTTGCTGGAACTGTGGCAGAAGGGGACATCTTCAGCATGAATGCTGAAGCCCCCAGCCCGAGGATCAGCAAAACCACAGGGGCCACCCAATGTCAACCAGGGTCCACAGAGCAGATTTCCTTTAAAACGTTTAGGTTCCCCAGTGGCAACCTAATGACTCACTATGGTGATGAGGGAATGTCAGCTGATAATTGAAGCCTGTCTAAATGGGTATAAAGTGCAGATGTTGTTGAATTCCGGAGTCACAATGTTAGTACTGAATTCCCTACCCCCAGGTGTGAAACTATTACTGTGTGGCCCACACTGTCAGTTAACTTGATGGGACAGGATCTGTTATCTGCCTTTGAGGTGCAAATGTTCTTTACCAGCATGCCATAGAGTCACCCACATTTTTTCTGAAATCCCTTTGGTCTAATAAGGTTTACATCACCTGATAGAATTAAACTAAAAAGAAATTGCCATGGTCCCAAAAATAGCTTAATGAGAAAGATTTGTTTGCATATACAAAAGCAGATACTTGTCTGTAACTTGTCCTTTCAGACTGAGATTGAAAACTAAGGGGTATGTTTACTAAACTGCGGTAATGTTACATAACACACGTTATGTAATGTTAAAACATTACTTAACGCGCATTATGTAACGTTAAAATGTTACTTAACGCGCATTATGTAATGTTAATGATCATAGACTTCCACGGCACGGTAAAACACCACAGAAGGTGGAGAGAGGGCGGAGAGAAGGGGTCAATGGGCGGAGTGTGGGCGGGGAGAGGCTCCATTCACACTAACGCGCTGATCTGATGAGCTGAATCCTAATGCGATTGAAAACCTGCCGTTGGATGCACATATGCAGGAGAGAGAAACAATTTTCGTGTCAGCAATGTATAGCCCAGGCAGGGAGCCCAAAAACTGTGATAGTAGTGCTCCATGTACAGCAATACCATAGTGCCAAAGTATGAATGGCCGCTATGGCAATGGTGCAAATGGGGCATAGGGGGCTGCAGGCGGGACATGTAGCATGGGCAGCTGGGGCACAGGGTGGACCAGGCGGGCGCCTAGGTGGCACATAGGAACACAGACACCGGAGATCAGAAAGACAGCAGTTAACCAAGGCCAAACACAATCCACCAATATCTACCTGGTCCACCCTAGCCAATATTCGCTAGGGCACAGATCTGACATCCCCCCAGCCATCCCGCCCCCATGTGGAGGGGACATAATAGTGGTAGGCAGTGATGGGGGGATGTGAGGATGTCCATGTATGCCCCCCCACCCTGGAACCCGCTCCCTAGGAGGGTGCCTACCTACATAGTGGATGGCCTGGGACTGCGCACTACCAGCACCGACAGCAAATGGCCACATCAGCTTGGCAGGGGGGGCGTGCGCCCGTACTGGAGGTGGCAGTGCCACCTCCCTGTAGTAGACCTAGGCTATGCTCTGCATCAGTATCTGGTGTGCAGTGCAACATAAAAGGTCTGGCTGAGGAAAAGTGCAGGTAGCCCCAGGGACTACCATGCATCTTTGGCAACAGTGTGGTGCAGTACATCCAGCCAGTGTGTCCAGGAGCAGAGGGTCACAGGTGCAAGTCCCTGCTGTGGTTCCTGCAGAGCATGTCCCTATATTTTACCCTACAATGCAGATACAACAGCAAAATGCACAAAGCCCAAAGCAGCGGCGAACAGGGGTTCAAACACCCACTCACACAGGCTCCACAATCCAATGATGCATGGAGCGGCAGGCATTTGGCCCCAGCATTGGGATGATGTTATCACCAGAGCACTACTACTACCCCCTGCACAGTTTAGCAATGTCGGCACTGTGATCAGGACTAGTGTGGTGGGCAGGGCTGCCAACCACCCCTATCTTTGTATAATGCTGTAAAAGGATTGAGCGTGTTTGTATGTCTATCCATTGTTCTGTGGCTGCCCACACTTCACTGGGCCCAAAATGTCCCACTGTTACCAGCGTTAGCCTGATTAGATGCATAATGAGGAGCAAGGTATTCTGGGTATGGCCCGGACAGGGCAGATTGGCCAGGATGCAACTTCACAGTGTGTGGGGCAATGGCTAGGACACTGTAGTGCCTGACCACCACCTGCATGGACAGGGTGGCCACAGCATGGCATGCTGGGAGGGCACTCACTCTGAACGAGCAGTGACCATGGCAGGTCTAGGTTCCCACATAGCGCTCTACACTATTTGTCTCTAGTGATATATTTGTGTTTCCAAATGCTAGAATCCCAATCACTGAGCTGCCTACTTGCTGCATGTAGTTCCTGGTGGTCTGTCTGTAGTTAGACTGTGCATGGTCAGATCACCTTTAAGGTACAGTCTGACTGTGCTGTCTGCTGGTGACTAGCAGACAGTGGTTGGAAGTACTTGGGGTTTCCAGACCTAATCCCAGCATTGCTGCTGGCCTGCCCCTGTCCTAGTCATAGGTATGGCTTTGGAGGGCTGTCTTGTACAAACAGGATGGAGGTTGTTTCCCTGGGGTGGGGGCACTGTTCTTTACCTACAAAAGGGTGATGTGGGCCCCTTTGGGGTATGTAGTGTATACCACTGTGATCTATACAGCCACTGCTACACACACCTCATGCAATTCTAGGAACCCCTCTGCCCTGATAACAGCTGCCCATGTCAGCCAGACCCTCACAAGGGGTACACACTAATCTGGCTGGCCACATGTGACTGCAGGATACAGATGGACACCAAATTACCTTCAGCTGCAATGCACGGAACACCTGTCACACACTGGTAATGATGAGGATGTACAGCAAGAACTTGCTCTAGCACCACATGTAATGCGGACCTAGTGATGGGCATCAATCCTATCCCTCGGGGTGACCACAGAACCTGCACAATGGCATAGTCTGTAACTACTCTGTGCCAGTATCACACACTGTCAGTTCGTCTTTCCCAGCTGAGGTACCGGAGAGGTGCAGACCCCATTTGGTGATCAGCTGTAGACTGCTATTCATCATGTGCATTGCATCATGGGTATGGTGGGGTTACCCTGTCCTGGCACTCAGATCAAACAATTTGTGCGGTGACCTGCAGGCCTTCTGTATCCAGACATTGCTGTGACATACACCATGGAGGTATAGCCTACTGGTTAATACATTGCCATTCTTGGCAGTGTTCATTGGTTCAGTTCCTCATTGTTCCCTCCTCTCATGCCTGTCCTACTCAAATAGTGTGCATGCCTGTAGAGGTCATATTTTTGCAGATCTGCGCTTCCAGCCCATAATACCCTCGCCACAATTGCCAACATTCCCTCAGTCCGTCTATCTGTGTCTGTCAGCTATGTACAGTCCTGTCTGCCTGTGCAGGCTGCCAGCCCATGTCCTGCACTGCTACCCTTTCCTGCATTGTGCCTCATTGTGCTTGCCTCGCCTGAGCCTGATCTGCATGGCACTACCACTCCTCTGTCCACCCATCATTGTAACTATCCTGCCACCTCCGCCTCCACTGGGGGACACGTATTCCCATCGTCTGCCACCAACTGTCTTTCCAGTACTTTACATTGCCAACATCCTGTGCTGTGGTACAGTTGCCCCCACCATGTTTGTCATCAGTACTGGCAGGCACATGGGATGCCCGCAGATATGGCAGGTCCAGCGGCTCCCACTTCTCCCTCCTTCACTCACCTGTTCATTGCCTTTCCTGAGTGCTCTATCTAGTGTTAGGGCTACATCTGTCTCTGTTCCGGACAGGTCATGCATGTCATCCTGAGGCACCTTGCAGTCCCTAGGGCACACTAACCTAGGACACCATAACCTTGTTAGGCCACCTTAACCTAAGGTTCCATAGCCCAGGGTGCCTTCTGCGGTGCCTTGTCCAAGGGTGCCTAATATGGCGCTTAGCCTAGGAGGCCCTATAGGGTGCCTTCTGAGGCACCTTACAGGGCACCTTACTAGGCACCTTACAAGACACCTTACATGGCACCTTATAAGGCACCTTAGAAGGCGCCTTACAAGGCGCCTTATAAGGCGCCTTACAAGGTGCCTTGCAAGATGCTTTACAAGGCACCTTGTAACGCTCATTATTCTAAGGCGCCTTGTAACGCACGTTAGCTGTCAGCTTGCTGTAACGATGCACCGCCCATGCCTTTATATGGGCATCTCTACCTTTACCGTGGAACCTACCGCGAATGACATTACTGCAGTTTAGTAAATATACCCCTAAATGTCCTTCCAATTTGGCAACAGTAACGTTGCTTCCCCCTTCCAGTTCTTGTGAATATACTACCCTAGCTCATAGACCTAGAGTTACTAATGTAAATGGTAACTTCTCTGATGCCCATCCTCTTATTCCAGAGGGGTTCCACTTGGTAGCGGTCCAATATTCAGGTAACAAATAACCCTGTATGAATTTCCTTTCTTTTGAAATTCCCTATGTTAGGTATAGAATTAATGGGATTCAGATCTTATGTGGCAACCTTGTCTTGTCATGTCTCCATCTCCTCCGTGAGTGTCACTGGAGGTTCTGGATGGCTGCGTTTAGAAGGGCACACTATGGGGACATTAGAAGGGACCTGAAGTGGGATTCAAGAGGGGGATGAAGGGAGAAATGAATCCCTCTTCAAGTAATACTGTCTTCCATCTTTGTGCTAACATCTATAGCTCCAGGCCTAAGAAAGAAAGAACAAAGCTTGCTGACCCTTTCATCTTTTCACACTAAAACTGCAGAAATAGCAGTGTGGAGCTACGGAATAAGCTAATATCCTGACCCAGAGCTGAGAAAATGAGAACTACACAGCCAATGACAAAACTGTCACCTGGGCCACTTGAATGATCAAAGGGGAAAACGAAGAACTTTATCTACAGGAGCCAACTTTATCTACAGGAACCAGAGTCAGCACACAGCTATGAAGATTACCATGATTTTAGACAGGATGCCACAGGAGAAAAGAAGGGAGGGCAGAGATTGAGGAGCAGCTTTGCTTGATAGGGAACATGAAAGCAAGGGAGTCTGCATATCAATAGTAGATTTGTCTCAAGCATAAAAGTGGATATAAATATAGCAGAGAAATTCGGATAGATAGACAGACATGGGCTGATCTCACTAGATTGAGGCTTTCTCTCTGTCTCCAGGACCTTTTTAAACTTAAGTTCCAATTTGGCATATATTTAATTTCTTTTTTTAACTTAAGTCAGATGCTTTGCTTGTTATAGATGTATTGATATTGAAATTTGTACCTTATAAGTAGGGACCAACCAAATTCATGATTTCACGGCCGTGACATTTTCCGTGAAATTGACTGTCTTCCGTGAAAAATGCACACTTCCGTGAAATTCGGTGAAATTCAAGGAAATAATCGATTATCTAAACTTCACTGCAGATCGGCAGTCCCGCGCTTCATGAATGGCAATAGAAGAAAACGCCACTAGCGCTGATTACCTTGGTGCTGCTCTCGCTGGACACCTGGTGAGCCTCCTGCCAACACTGAGCCCCTGTAGGTCTTAGATACCCCATGCCCTCATGTGCAACATTTAAACCTGGCTCTTGTGATGTTGCTGCTACTCCGAGCCGTTTAATAGCTTACAACCTGCCTTATAAGCTAGTCTAAGGTGAAGGAGAGAGCTGACGATCTGTTGCAACTACCTGTGCGGCCCGGGTGTGCTGTGCTGCGATGATCATCTGTTCGGGTGGTGAGCTTGATGGTAGTAGAAGCGTGGGTGTGCTGGTAGTGCCCTTGCTTTGCTGTCAGGCTGCCTTACTGCAATTTCGGGGCCCCGTGCTTCTGCGGCCATTACCATGCGGCCCTGGAACGCAGAACTCCCTCTCATGAGCGGGAAGAGAATGTTTCCGGTGGCTGCAGAGCACTTCCGGTTGGCGTGTTGAAGGAAATTTCTTTGCGGACTCTTTTGGACAGATAACTCCCTCACTTGCTGCATGGGATTTCTCTTTCTGCTGCTGCCCGAATGAGGACTTGCATAATGTCAAGTACTTCTGTGTCCATGAATTCTCCGTGAAATATGACGAATTTTCAGAGACCGCCTGTGAAATATCACATTTTTTTCCGTGAATTTGGTTGGTCCCCACTTATAAGTTAAAGCAAAGCAAACAGCCAAACAAAAATAGAAAATTACCCAAATAACCATAGGGGAACCCCAGAAAAAGCCCCAACAGGGCGGAGCTTGGGGTGGTGCTTAGCCACCCCACCCCCCAAGAAAAAGCTCTTCAGCCACCCCTGTGCACAGTGCTGCATACACCTTGTAGTATTATACGAATGATTATTATTAGTAGTAGTAGTAGTAGGAATATAACCTGAGGTGGCAAGGTATTGCTATCCCATGGAGTTGAAGGGTCCCATGAAGTTGAAGTTCCTAATTATTAAGAAGACCATAAGGGCCCAATTAAAGGGGACATGAGAAAGCAGGTAGGGGAGGCACCTGAAACAACAGTTAGTGGATCAAGAATGTTGACATCAGAGAGGATAAAAAGACATCTGGCTACTGGTCTGCAACACATAAGGCAATGATATGAAAGAGAAAAGAGATATCTTGCCATTGATCTTCAGCAAGATAGAAAATGCTTTAAAGAAGACATAGAGTGGATATTCAAAGGCATTTGTATGGTTTGAAAACCTGCAAACTGTGTAAATGCTGCTTAGTGGGATATTCATCAGCACAAGCATGGTTAATGCCACTGAATATCCATGGGTGCTGAGGCTACATGCCCCGATGTTAACTGCTTAACATCAGAGCATGCCTGTGGCATTCTGGGCAGCACTTGTCAATAACCAGGCAGCGTCAATATTGAGCTGCTGCCCAGTTACCGACACGCAGTGAGCTTCAGGTGCAGTAAAATCTGGCCTAACTCTCCACAGAAGCTAAATGGGCATTGGCTGAATATTGCTTCCACCTGGTTAGCTTTGCAGTAATGCAGTTAACCCAGATATTCATTACCAGGGCCCAGATATGGCCCCAGAATTGAATGCCTGGATTTAGGGGTATGTTTACTAAACCGTCTTAATGTGCGCTCTGCCACGTTACCACGCGATAAGGTACCTTATTATGCAATAATGGCGCTTTATTGGGCGCAGAGGTACCTTAGCGTGCGATAACACGCGCAGCGGTGCAAATGAGCGCTGAGGGTGGAGAAAGGCTCCCGGAGGGCGGAGTAAGGCTCCCCAGGGGCGGAGAGAGAGGGTGGAGAGTGGGAGGGGAGAGGCTCCCTGCACACTAACGCTGTGAAAGTCGAGGCTGAAAACTAACGCCAGTGAAACCCTGGCATTAGAGATGATTTAAAGGGAAAAGAAACCATTTCGGTCAGCAATGTACAGCAGAACCAGGGAAACCTACAAAAAGTGATAAGTGTAATACATGTGCACGGAACAAAAGGGCAAATAAACAGTGAAAATGACCAGAAGAAAATGTAATAAAAACATAACCACGCTGGCCAGTAGTGATTTTAATGGGAAACATCAAAAAACACTCCCGAGAAAGCTCCAAAAAAAATATATGAATTTTGGAAGGGTCTATGCTCCGTCAACATACAAGGTGAATGAGCCCACAGTGAAATTGCGCTGATCAGGGTTTTCCATCTCCATTGGGCAGGTGTCCTATGGCATGCACATGTTCTGCAACAGCATGGCGGACATGTCGGAATGGGCAACTGGACAGGTGCTTGAAAAGGGGACACAGAGGGCTGCAGGCGGCACATGCTGTGGTGCAGCTGGGCCACAGTGCGGACTAGGGTGATGCCTAGTTGGCCCATAGGAATGCTGAAACAGTAGTGCAGCCAGACAGCAACTGATGAGGGCCCAACATGGGCACGAGTGTGCTTCCCACAGTGTCACAGGGGATAGTACCCAGCAGGTACCCCCAAGGGCACAGAACATTGGCAGGCGGTGCTGGGGGGAAGCGTGGACAGCTATGCAGGCACCCCTACCCCAGAACCCGCACCATAGGCAGC
>CM066033.1:1239190215-1239610215 GCA_033557465.1 Ichthyophis bannanicus | reverse complement strand
AAACTAGAAATAAAAGGCCTCATAGAGCACTACTTAAATGTAAGAGGTGATACCTCAGCCAGCCTTATGCATTGGGTGCACTGGAGGATCAAACTCATGACCCTGCATCACCATTCAGTGTATTAACCATTGTGCTACACCACTGCTCCTCTGTTTGTACATTATGTTTACCGCGTGTTAACGTGCTTAGCGGCTTCTCGCACGATAATGTGCACAGTGCACATTATCGCACGATAATCCCGTTTTGCTACAATGACTGACACACCCACTCCTTTTATGGCAGCCTGCATACTATCGCCGGGCGCATGTTAAGACTGCTTAGTAAACATACCCCTTAGAGTTCAGTGGCGGTGGCTAGCCATGTTAGACTGGTTTTCCGCCACTGCTACTACTAGTACTGCTAATCATTTGTATAGCGCGAAGATGTAAGTCACAGTCCCTGCTCTTCAGAGCTTACAATCTAATCAAGATCAAAAAATATCACAAAACTTGGGACTAGAGTATGGTAAGATACATATAAGTAGTGAATGAGAAAGTAAGGGGCATCAGGATCCAAAAACAGCCCCAAAGAGGTGAGTTTTTAGCCTGGATTTGAATAGGGTATGAGAATGAGCCTGCCATACCGGCTCAGGTAGCTTGGCATACGGAGCAGTAAGATAAAATGGACCAAGTCTAGAGTTGGCAGTGGCAGAGAAGGCACAGATAAGAGAGATCTGCCAGAGGAGCAGAGTTCCCGAGGACTGAGTGTAGAGCGAGATAAGAGAGGAAAGGTAGTGAGGAGCTGCAGAATGAGTGCACTTGTAGGTAAGTAGGAGAAGTTTGAACTGGATGCGGAAATCGGTAGGAAGCTAATGAAGTGACTTGAGAAGAGGGGTTACATGAGCATAGCGACACCGGTGGAAGATAAGCCACGCAGCTGAGTTTTGAATAGATTGAAAGAGAGAAAGATAATTCAGAGGAAGACCAATGAGGAGCAGATTATAATAATCAAGAAAGAAGGTAACTAGTGAGTGGATGAATATCTTAGTAGTGTGAATATTGGGTCATCACATTTTAAGAACCATAAATTACAGGTAATTGGAATGTAACCTGAAATTAATTTTAAGCTCTTTCCAGAGCAAAAAAGCTTGAAAGCAAAAAGTAGTGCAAAAAGTAGTCTTAGGTTGAATCCTATCAGGGTCTAGGTGACAAAGTAGATTCTGCAGTGAGCATAAGAGTGATCTTGTTGTAGTGTATGACTTATTTGACAACTTGAATCCTAGTGATGGCACCAATAGATTATTACTAGGAGTAAGAGCTGCCATTTTTTACCTAGGCTGGCAACGGGGCAGGAACATTTTTGGATCTCTCCTACTCCACCTCTAACCAACCTGGAATCCCCCCTCCCTCCCCAGTAAGTGCCAAGAGGAACTGGGTGGGGGATGATTAGGTGCCTCCTTGTGGGGATGGAGGTGATGCTCTTCAGAGGGGTAATGCTCTTTGGGAGATGGTAGGTGGTGGAGGGTGGGGTAATACTTTTCAGGTGGATATGGAGTGGTGCTGATACTTATCTGTGGCATGGAGAGTGGAGGATAATACTCTGGGACTGGGGCTTTTATTACATGGGATTGTGGTAACTGTATCATCAGATAGCATAGATGAACTTATAGTGCTTTCTGCAGATACATTTACTGTGTGGTAAATGTCTGTTATGTGTGGTAACTGCAGAGCAGATGCTGGCTACACCTCCAACAGTTACTGCACTACTGTATGCTATTTTTTGCTCTGAACATTTCGTAAGCATTTAGCAATCCATAGAGATTCTACAGTGCATTTTGTTTCCTGCAAAAATTTAATCATGTGTGACTCAATGTCCTCTCTAGCATAGAGTGCAGCCCCTCCACCAATTTGATCTATTCTATCATTGCAATATAATTTGTACCCAGGTATCATAGGGGTATGTTTACTAAACTGCGGTAATGTCATTCGCGGTAGGTTCCGCGGTAAAGGTAGAGATGCCCATATAAAGGCATAGGCGGTACATCATTACAGCAAGCTGACAGAGAACACACGTTACAAGGCGCCTTAGAATAATGAGCGTTACAAGGTGCCTTGTAAAGCACCTTGTAAGGTGCCTTGTAAAGTGCCTTATAAGGTGCCTAGTAAGGTGCCTCAGAAGTCGCCCAACAGGGCCTCCTAGGCTAAGCGCCATATTAGGCACCCTTGGACAAGTCACCGCAGAAGGCACCCTGGGCTATGGAACCATACGTTAAGGTGGCCTAACAAGGTTATGGTGTCCTAGTTTAGTGACATGCATGACCTGTGAAGAACAGAGACAGATGTAGCCCTAACACTAGACAGAGCAATCACGAAAGGCAATGAACAGGTGAGTGAGGAGGGAGAGCTGGGAGCCGCTGGACATGCCATATCTGCGGGCATCCCATGTGCCTGCCAGTACTGATGACAAACATGGTGGGGCAGCTCTACCACAGCACAGGGTGTTGGCAATGTAAAGTACCGGAAAAACAGTTGGTGGCAGACGATGGGAATACATGTCCCCCAGTGGAGGCGGAGGTGGCAGGATAGTTACAATGATGGGTGGACAGAGGAGTGGTGGTGCCATGCAGATCAGGCACAGGCGAGGCAAACATGATGAGGCGCAATGCAGGAAAGGGTAGCAGTGCAGGACATGGGCTGGCAGCCTGCACAGGCAGACAGGACTCTACACAGCTGACAGACGCAGATAGTCGGGCCGAGGGAATGTTGGCAATTGTGGCGAGGGTATTATGGGCTGGAAGCGCAGATCTGCAAAAATATGACCTCTAAAGGCATGCACACTATTTGAGTAGGACAGGCATGAGAGGAGGGAACAATGAGGAATTGAACCAATGAACACTGCCAAGAATGGCAATGTAGTAACCAGTAGGCTATACCCCCATGGTGTATGTCACAGCAGTACCCATGATGCAATGCACATGCTGAATAGCTGTCTACAGCTGATCACCAAATGGTGTCTGCACCTCTCTGGTACCTCAGCTGGGAAAGACGAACTGACAGTGTGTGATACTGGCACAGAGTAGCTAGAGACCATGCCATTGTGCAGGTTTTGTGGTCACCCTGAGGGATAGAATGAGTGCCCAGCCATATCAGCTAACGCATGTCACAAAGCACCTTAGACTAACGTGCATTACATGGCACTTTACAAGGCACCTTGAAAGGTGCATTATAAGGTGCCCTATAGGGTTCCTTAGACTAAGCGCTGTATTAGGCACTCTGGACAAGGCACTATAGAAGGCACCCTGGGCTATGGAGCCATAGGTTAAGGTGTTCTAACAAGGTTATGGTGCCCTAGGTTAGCGTGCCCTAAGGTCTGCAAGGTGCCGCAGGAAGTCATGCATGACCTGTGAAGAACAGAGACAGATGTAGCCCTAACACTAGATAGAGCATTCACGAAAGGCAATGAGCAGGTGAGTGAAGGAGGTAGAGCTGGGAGTCACTGGACCTGCCATATCTGCGGGCATCCCATGTGGCTGCCAGTACTGATGACAAACATGGTGGGAGCAACTGTACCACAGCACAGGGTGTTGGCAATGTAAAGTACTGGAAAGATAGTTGGTAGCAGACGATGGGAATACATGTCTCCCAGTGGAGGCGGAGGTGGCAGGATAGTTACAATGATGGATGGACAGAGGAGTGGTGGTGCCATGCAGATCAGGCACAGGTGAGGCAAGCATGATAAAGCACAATGCAGGAAAGGATAGCAGTGAAGGACATGGGGTGGCAGCCTGCACAGGCAAACAGGACTCTACACAGCTGACAGACACAGATAGACAGACCGAGGGAATGTTGGCATTTGTGGCGAGAGTATTATGAGCTGGCAGCACAAATCTGCAAAAATATGACTGTTACAGGCATGCACACTATTTGAGTAAGACAGGCATGAGAGAATGGCACTATGAGGAATTGAACCCATGAACACTGACGAGAATGGCATTGTATAAACCAGTAGGCTATACCTCCATGGTGTATGTCACAGCAATGGCTGGGGACAGAAGGACTGCAGGTCACCACACAAACTGTCTGCTCTGAGTGTCAGGATAAGGTAACCCCACCAGTACTCATACTGCAATGCACAGCTGATCACCGAATGGGGTCTGCACCTCTCCGGTACCTCAGCTTGGAAAGACGAACTGACAGTGCGTGATATTGGCACAGTGTAGCTACAGACCATGCCATTGTGCAGGTTCTGTGTTCACCCTGAGGGATAGGATAAGTGCCCAGCACTAGGTCTGCAGTACATATGGTGCTAGAGATAGGGCCTGCTGTACATCCCCATCACTACCTGTGTGTGACAGGTGTTCCTTGCAGTGCAGCCGAAGGTAATTCGGTGTCCATTTGTATCCTGCATTCACATGTGGCCCTGTTGGACCATACACCAGCCATATTAGTGTGTACCCCGTGTGAGGGTCTGGCTGACATGGGCAGCTGTTATCAGGGCAGAGGGGTTTCTAGAATTCCATGAGATGTGTGTAACAGTAGCATACACTACATACCCCAAAGGACCCACATCAGCCATTTGTAGGTAAAGAACAGTGCCCCCACCCCAGGGATGTAATCTCCATCCTGTTTGTACAAGACAGCCCTCCAGGGTTGGTGGGCCAGAGCCATACCTATGACTGGGACAGTGGCAGACCAGCAGCAATGCTGTGGTTAAGTCTGGAAACCCCAAGTGTCTCCCACCACTGTCTGCCAGTCCCCAGCAGACAGCACAGTCAGACTGCACTTTAAAGGTGTTCTGACCATGCACAGTCTAACTACAGACAGTCCACCAGGAACTATGTGCAGCAAACAAGCAACTCAGTGAT
Organism: Ichthyophis bannanicus; assembly: GCA_033557465.1. Lineage (NCBI taxonomy): Eukaryota > Metazoa > Chordata > Amphibia > Gymnophiona > Ichthyophiidae > Ichthyophis > Ichthyophis bannanicus. The sequence goes on along the minus strand of CM066033.1, from coordinate 1,239,605,371 downwards.
GGGGACCCCAGCACTAGAGAACACAAAAACATCACTAGAGACAAATAGCATAGAGCGCTATGTGGGAACCTAGACCTGCCATGGTCACTGCTCGTTCAGAGTGAGTGCCCTCCCAGCATGCCATGCTGTGGCCACCCTGTCCATGCAGGTGGTGGTCAGGCACTACAGTGTCCTAGCCATTGCCCCACACACTGTGAAGATGCATCCTGGCCAATCTGCCCTGTCCGGGCCATACCCAGAATACCTTGCTCCACATTATGCATCTAATCAGGCTAACGCTGGTAACAGTGGGACATTTTAGGCCCAGTGAAGTGTGGGCAGCCACAGAACAATGGATAGACATACAAACACGCTCACTCCTTTTGCAGCATTATACAAATATAGGGATGGTTGGCAGCCCTGCCCGCCACACTACTCCTGATCACAGTGCCGACATTGCTAAACTGTGCAGGGGGTAGTAGTAGTGCTCTAGTGATAACATCATCCCAATGCTGGGGCCAACAGCCTGCCGCTCCATACATCATTGGATTATGGAGCCTGTGTGAGTCGGTGTTTGCACCCCTGTTTGCCGCTGATTTGGGCTTTGCACATGTTGCTGTTGTATCTGCATTGTAGGGTAAAATATAGGGACATGCTCTGCAGGAACCCAAGCTGAGACTTGCACCTGTGACCCTCTGCTCCTGGACACACTGGCTGAGTGTACTGCACCACACTGTTGCCACAGATGCATGGTAGTCCATGGGGCTACCTGCACTTTTCCTCAGCCAGACCTTTTATGTTGCACTGCACACCACGTACTGATGCAGAGCATGGCCTAGGTCCACTGCAGGGAGGTGGTACTGCCCCCTCCAGTACGGGCACATGCCCCCCTGCCAAGCTGATGTGGCCATTTGCTGTCGGTGCTCGTAGTGTGCAGTCCCAGGCCATCCACTGTGTAGGTAGACGCCTGCCTAGGGAGCGGGTTACGGGGTGGGGGGGGGCATACATGGACATCCTCACATCCCCCCATCACTGCCTACCACTATTATGTCCCCTCCACATGGGGGCGGGATGGCTGAGGGGATGTCAGATCTGTGCCCTAGCGACTATTGGCTAGGGTGGACCAGGTAGATATTGGTGGATTGTGTTTGGCCTTGGTTAACTGCTGTCTTGCTGATCTCCAGTGTCTATGTTCCTATGTGCCACCTAGGTGCCCGCCTGGTCCACCCTGTGCCCCAGCTGCCCATTCTACATGTCCCGCCTGCGGCCCCCTATGCCCCATTTGCACCATCGCCATAGTGGCCATTCATACTTTGGCACTATGGTATTGCTGTACATGGAGCACTACTATCACAGTTTTAGGGCTCCCTGCCTGGGCTGTACATTGCTGACACAAAAATGGTTTCTCTCTCCTGCATATGTGCATCTAACGGCAGGTTTTCAATCGCGTTAGGATTCAGCTGTTCAGATCAGCGGGTTAGTGTGAATGGAGCCTCTCCCGCCCACACTCCACCCATCGACCCCTTCTCTCCGCCCTCTCTCCACCTTCTGCGGTGTTTTACCGCGCCGTGGAATGTCTACGATCATTAACATTACGTAACGTGCATTACGTAACGTTACCGCAGTTTAGTAAACATACCCCATAGTGTCCCACTGGTTGTCCTCCTTTCACCAGGTCTGTGAAATACCTAGTGAAAGATACTCCATCTTTTCCCCTCTGCTCTGGAACTCTCTTCCTGCTCCAATCCGTCTCATCACTGACCTATCAACTTTCCATAAAGCAAGACACATCTATTCCAGCTATCATATGACCATGTACCATAGCTTTTCATGGAATCCCTTTAATGCTAAGATCACTGCAGCTTGTATATAGTTTTATTCACTATGATTAGTTTATTTATTTAATGTATTCAGTTATTGCATTAACTCATGTTTATTTGTTCATTATACCTTTTCAATGATCAACGTATTTTAACCTTGTACTTGTAATGAGTTGTTCTTATGTAAACCGCGCTGGTATATAAAACCCAATAAATAAATACCAATCACATCTAACTTCTCATTTAGGGGGATGTTTACTAAAAACCGGAAATGTGCACGCCGCAAAAGAGCGCACGGGAACGCGGCACTGAAACGCTAATAAATGCATTTAAACGCCCCACACACGTGCGTGTCACCCCCGCAAAGGTGCGCGGCACACTAACGGGCCCCGTACAAGTGCGGGCCCGCAAATGTCCGATAGAGGCGTGGAACAGCTAAAGGAGGGCGGAGGAAGGCTCCGGAGGGGCGGAGGGACGGGGTCAATGGGTGGAGAGTGGGAGGTGAGAGGCTCCCCGCACAGTATCGGGCCCGAATTTGCATGTAAAAACTACCGCGAGGGAAACACTCGCGGTAGAAAGCATTTAAAGGGAAGAGAAACCATTTACGTCAGCAATGTACAGGAAAACCGGGGAAACCAGCAAAACGTGAGCAGTGTGATACATGTGCACAGCACAAAAGTGCAAATAAAATAGAAAATGACCACAACAGAACTATTAAAAATAGTAATTCAGCTGGGGAACAGTTATAGTGATGGGCAAATACAGAAAACACACCCAGCAAAGCTCCAGAAAAAAGAAATGAATTTTGGAAGGGTTTACGGAGCGGAGACTCTTCCAAAAAACATTTCCTTTTGTGGAGCTTTCCTGGGAGTGTTTGCTATGGTTGCCCATTAATATCACTGTTGCCCAGCGTGGTGATATTTTGTCCCCCATTTCCCGTGGTCATTTCCGGGGTTTATGTGCACGTTTGTCACCAGACAGGGTGCATATGCCCACAGTAAATTTGCGTAGAGCAGGGTTTGTGACTCCATCCTGCCAGGCTTACTACCTCCAGGGGCTGCACTTTCTATGTGGCCATAGTGTGGTGCAGCAGACAGTGTCAGTACCTCGAGGGTCAGAGGTTCAAAGCCCAGCAGGGGCACTTGCCAGCCCAGTCCCTATATTTTACCCACCACTAAACACAGATAGCGCAGACACCCCTGCATTGCAGGGGACATAAGCATGGGGAAAACACCCATATTTTACCCAACAACGCACACACACCACAACAATGGGCATTACCCACAGCCAAGTACCCCAAATGCAGTCACGTACTGCCACATTCCAATCAGGTCACCTGCTTTTTATGGGAGAAGCTCATGCCAGCATGTTGGCGGACGAGTACATGTGGTGCAGGGGGCAGTAGCTGCTAGCGACAGAAGACAGAGGCCTAGCCATGTGCAGGCTGGCACAGTCCACAGCAACAGACAGGCCCTGCCGGATCCACAGTCATGGACTATCCAGGGAATTCAGCCAAGCTGTGGCTACACTGTGGTGCAGTGCACACAGACAATGCATTCAAGAACAAAAGGTCACAGGTTCAAAGACCAGCTGGAGCTACCAGCAATCCTGCCCACATATTTTCCCCACAAATAAACAGTGACAATAAGGACACACCCTTCATGACGAGGACATATGCAATGGTAATACGTCTATCTTTTACCCCACTGAGCACAGACACCATGAACAGGGGCAGAACCTATAGCAGAATCCCCCAAATGCAGTCCTGGTGGGCCACACACCAGTCAGGTTCCATGCTGCCACTCATACAAATGCATGTGCTGTATATCTATGCACCACCCCCACGGCATGTAGATGTAGCTCATGCATATTCATGAGGGACAGCAGGAAGACCCGAACAGTGTGATGCAAAACTGGGCTGGAGTGGGGAAGCGCTGCCGTAAAGCAGCAGCCAACAGGGGCAGACACACCCACACCCACACCCACAGGCCCCATTGGCCAATGTCTCCTGTAGAGGCAGAACATTGGACCCTGCGTGCATCTCCCAATACCAGCACCTACATACCTTAGCAATGTCACCCTACACCTGAGGTACACAGCTCTGAAACGTTTGCTAAGAGTACAGGCTGATAGATATCCCTACGTTACACACATACTGCTAGTTGACCCCATCCGAACAATCTGTTTGGTGTCTGCGGTGCGTGCTCCAGGCCTGGCCTCTGACGGTGTTCACCACCCTGGGGAGTGACCCCCAGCAGTACTGCATACCATATCCATGCCTGTGCCGTGCCCAGGACCGGTGTGGTGGCCAAGGCTAATCACCCCCTCAATAGTAGCACAATGCTGGCATAGGTGTGGGAGTGTGTGTCTGTCTATACCAGGGGTGGGCACCTCCGGTCCTGGAGGGCCGCAGACCAGTCAGGTTTTCGGGATATCCCTAATGAACATGCATGAGATATATATGCATTAGAGATATCCTGCCAACCTGATTGGTTTGTGGCCCTCCAGGGCTGGATTTGGAGACCCCTGCCTTACACCTCTGTCATTTAAGATCGTGAGTGGGCAAGGTACAGATGTCCTAGACATCAAAAGGGTATATAGAATGTGTCACATTCCTCCGATTCTCACCACCACCAAAAAGTTGTCTAATAGACAATTTTTTGGTGGTGGTGAGAAGTGAGGAGGACTGTGACAAATTCTATCTAACCTTTTGTTTGTCTTGGACATCTGCACCTTGTCCACTCACAATCTTAAATGACAGAGGTGTAAGGCAGGGGTCTCCAGATCCAGCCCTGGAGGGCCACAAACCAGTCAGGTTGGCAGGATATCTCTAATGCATATATATCTCATGCATATTCATTAGAGATATCCCGAAAACCTGACTGGTCTGCGGCCCTCCAGGACCAGGTTTGCCCACCCCTGGTCTATACAGTGTGTGTTGGCAGCAAACACCTTCCCCAACCCACACTGCCAGCACTACTGCCAGTATTGGCCTGCCAATGTGCATAATGAGCAGCAAGGTACCATGGGTATAGGTCAGACATGGTGGGCTGGCCACGATGCATCTGTACAAGGCATAGGGCACTGGCTGTGACATTGTAGTGCCAGGCCACCACCTACACAGACAGGGTGACCTCTGTATGTGCTGCTGGGGGAGCACTCTCACCCTGACTGTGCAGTGATGACAGCATGGCTAGGCACCCCCATAGTACTGTATTGTGTTTCTCTCTTGTGATATATATGGGTTTCCTGTTGGGGCCTCCTCACAGAACTCTCTGCTTGTGTGTGCTGCCACCCCAGTTTTGGGTGCATGCATTTTCATCAGGGCTAACCAGCAGATTGTTCACAGCTGGTATGTGTCTTGATGGAGTGCCTTGTAGGGTGCAGTGGCTGATGGCTTGCTGCTGGTGAATATCAGATAGTGCTGGGGTGCATCTTTGGATATCCAGGCCTAAAGTCTGTCTGATATTGTGTTATGGAGCTGCTTAGACTGCCCTGTAGGGTGTCTGTTCCCCAGCAGGACTGGGGTTTGATGGTCCACTTTGGTGCAGGGGGGGGGGTAAGGATGGGGATTGGTGTGTGTGTGTGTGTGTGTGTGTGTAAGGATGGGGATTGGGATCTGTTGGGGGGGGGGGGGTGTGCTTTGACCACCTAGGGGTCCATGGGGGGGGGGGTGGGTGGGTTTCCACTGACTGAGACATCCAACATGTTTCTGCAGCACCTTCCTATCTCACAGGTTAGTATTGCTTTGGAGCTCTGTCATGGCCTCATCCAGCCATGGCTGGTGTTGTGGACCTGGTCCTGGCCGCCACATCACACCCTCAGGGTGAGCACAGTACCCGCACAATGTGACGGTGTGTAGCTACTCTTTGCTGGTAGTCTACCCGCTCAGGACCCCCTACCAGGCCGAGGTGCTGTGTGGGTGCACATGGACAATTCCCCCTACCAGGCCGGGTAGCTGTTGGGGTGCATTCCCCATCTTGTGTGCATCTGTGGACAGCTGATTTGCATGTGCAGTGCATCATGGGTACGGGTGGCCTAACCCTATCCTGTCTACAACAGCAGACTGTCTGTGGGGGTGACATGCAGGCTCTCTGCAGCCAGCCAGGGGCTTGCTGTCAGCTATAGAGCTGTAGCCCAATGGTTACGTCACTCCCTGTGCAGCCAGAGGTCATGGGTTCAAACCCACAGTGGGGCCCTTTGATAGGGCTGTCCACAGCTTTATTTTTATTTACTGTACATATGTCTATGCCGGCAAAACCACACACAGCTTACTATACCCATTAGGTGCCTCTGAGGGTGCTTTATAGGGCGCCCTATAGGCCACCTTATGGTTGCCATCCATATAGGGTGCACTATACATTATCCTGTGTCGCAAGATACATGGTGCCCTATAGGGGACATTCTAGGGTGCCTTGGCGGACAGTGCACTGTAACATGTGCCTTGCGGGCATCCGTATGTTAACACACTGTGAGAGCGGGTTTACTAGTGGTGGGAAATAAAATATAAATGGAAGGCCTCCTACAGCACTCCTCACCATGATACATACTGCCCCAGCCAGGTTTGTTCACTGGGCACTGTGAGGGGTTGAACCCTTGGCCCCTGCACCATTGGTCAGTGTCCTAACCATTGTGCTGTGGCTCTGTTCCTGTGTTTCTGCATCCGCGTGCAGCCTTGTAGCGATCAGCGTGCCATCTTGTGGCGCACTAAATTAACAGCGCGCCACCTTATGCCGCACAACATGGAAATGCCCCTAAAATAATGCCTCAGCCAGCTGTCTTCAATGGGCACTGTGGGGAATTGAGCCCATGATCCCTGCACGAGTGGTCAGTGCCTTAACCATTGTGCTATGGCTCCGTTCCTGTTGTTTGCACATCAGCGCGCCACTTCTCCCTCCCACTATTGGACTGCCCCCTCACACATCAGCACGCCGCCTTCTGCCCACCGGCTCGCCGCCTTCTGTTGCCCACATTTATCAGCGCACCGCCTTCTGCCGCCCAAACCTACCAATGCGCCGCCATCTGCCACCCACACTAAACAGTTCGCCGCCTCATGCCGTAATAAAAATAACAGTGCGCCGCCTTCTGCCGCCCAAAATTAATATGCCTCCTAACCACTTTTGCCCATAAATGTTGGTGCCTCAGCTAATCTCTTTTGTTGAGCGCAATGGGGGTTTGAACCCCTGGCCCCTGCACCATTGGTTGGTGTCTTCACCATTGTACTACGGCTCTGTTGTTTGGTTTTGCAGCAGCGCCCCACTTAGCCTTCCCACGCGCTAATGTGGGCAACTCACATTAGCGCGACGCACACACGTACGGTCCGGTTTTTTGCTTTTTTCTGCCTGGCCCGCCCACTCCTTATATGGCACCAGCACACTAACGGGGACCCGCACAGCAACGGAGTTTAGTAAACATACCCCTTAGTGTTATATATTCTAACTCTCCCATCTTATTTTTTAGACTTCTAACATATGCATACAAGCATTTTAGAAGATGCATTTTATTCATATTAATCTGGTTATTGATAGGCAGGGGTAATTTGGAATCTTTAAGCTCTGTCTTCTCTGTACTTAAGGGCATTCTCCCTAGATTTATTTATTTATTTAACTGTATTTATATCCCGCTTTTCACCGGGTCAAAGCGGCAGTACATATAAGGGTGGGGAAATCAAGTATAAGGGTGGGGGCCATCACCGGGTGGGCAACATTGATGATTCCGACATAAGACAGACGTTAGACATGGGCAGCATAGTGTAGCTGTCGCTCTGAGGGTCACGGCGAATTCAGGGGTTGTTGCATTTTTTGGTGGAGGTTGTCTTGAAGTATTTTTCTTGGAATAGGATGGTTTTCAGCTGTTTTCTGAATTATAGGAGGTCGTTATTGTTTCTGAGGTGGTTTGGTAAAGAGTTCCATAGGGATGGTGCATAGAGTTCGAAGGCTCAGTTGCATGTCTTTTGAGAGCTTTTGGTTCTTTTGTGAGGGACGGTGAGGTAATTGTTGGAGGTCTGTCTAGTTGTTATTCCGTGGGTCGGGCGGGTCAGCAGAGTGCGGAGCTGGGTGTCCTGCGCTTGGTGGATGGCTTTGTGGGTGAGTAGGATGGACTTGTATTTAGTTCTTGCTTCGAGGGGAAGTATGTGTAGATCTCTTAGGATTGGGGTGATGTGGTCACTTTTCTTTGCTCTCTGGATAATTCTTGCTGTGGTGTTCAATGCAGTTCGGAGGGGGTTAGTCCGTGTAGTTGGGAGTCCGTGGTAGATTATGTTGCAGTAGTCCAGATGTGGGAGAGTCATAGCTTGCATCACTGTCCTGAAGTCTTGAGGTTCGTGGAGAGGTCTGAGTCGTTGCGCTGTTTTCGCTTTATGGAATATATTTCCTGCAGTTTTGGTGATTTGTTGTTTGAGGGTTAGAGCTTGGTCAATGATAATACCTAGATATCTTATTTGTGGTTGTATTTGGATGCGTGTGGTTCCTATGTTGAGGTGTGTAGGTGGTGTGAAGTCTGTGTCTTTTGTTACTATGAGGGCTTCAGTTTTCTTTATGTTTATGGATAGGTTGTTTTCTTGTAGCCAGTGGGACACTTTGGAGAAGCATGCTGAGAGACGTGTATTTGTTGGGCTTGTGGTCGTAATCGGGGCGTAGAGCATGATATCGTCAGCATAGATATGGAAGTTGATGTTGTGGGTACGCATGACTGAACAGAGCGGTTGTAGGTAGATGTTGAAGAGCATGGCTGATAGCGTGGATCCATGGGGCACTCCTTGGTGTTGTTGGAAGGGGGGCGAGGTTGAGGTGCTGGTGCGGATGAGTTGATGTCTGTTGGTTAGGTATGATTGAAACCATTGGAGTGTGGTCTCTTTGATCCCAATTGACTGCAATCTTCATATGAGGATGTTGTGGGAGATGGTGTCGAAGGCTGCTGATATGTCAAGGAAGATCATGATATATCCAGAATGTTTTTCTTGGGTTCCCATGATGAGGGTGTTCATCAGTGTGGTCATAAGGGTCTCAACTCCATGGAGTGGGCGGAAGCCGTGTTGTTGTTGTGGGTCCAGTATGTTGTTGATGTCCAGGTGTTCTTGCAGCTGCTGCTGGACTATCTTCTCGATTATCTTGGCGGTGAATGGCAGGCTTGCTATCGGTCTGTAGGATGCGGGGTCTTGTGGATCAAGGTTTTGTTTTTTTAGGGATGGTCGAATGATCGTAGTTTTGAGGATGTCGGGCATGAGGCCTTGAGAGAGGGATTCGTTGACAATATGGGTTAATGGTGTGCTCAGGTGTTCTTTGGATTTCTTTATCCAGTCGGTGGGGCAGGGGTCCAGCGGGGAGGTGGTGGTGTTTAGGCGGGAGATGGTGGATGATATTTCTTCTGCGGTGGTTTCTTTGAAGGTAGTCCAGTCACTGTATATGTTGGGGTGGAGGTTTGTTGTAGTTGCCTCGGCGTTCAGATGTGGGTTTTGTGGTTGTTGGAGCTGTTTGTATTGTAGAGCTAGTATCTCTGGTGGAATCTTCGGTAATTGGTCAGAGTTATTGGGTGCTTTTGTCAATTGTTTGACAATCTGAAAGAGTTCACAAGGTTTATTTATGGATGTGTTTATAATTTTTATGTGGTAGGCTTTCTTTGTTTTGTCGGTCTCAGAGTGGTATGCGTTGAGTTCACATAGGTATATTGTTTTGTCACTGTCATTCTTGGTTTTTCTCCATTTTCTTTTGCCCAGTTCTCCATTTTCTTTTGCCCAGTTTCATTTTCTGTTGCCCAGTTCCTAATAAATCCAAGACCCTCTTCCTTGCACCATTGCTTTATCCATGCATTGAGACCCCGGAACTCTGCCTGTCTTTTGGAACCTGCGCTTGGAACGGGAAGCATTTATGTGAATGCTACCCTGGAAATTCTGGATTTCAACTTCCTACCTAAAAGCCTAAATTTGGCCTCTAGAACCTCCCTCCCACACTTTCCTATGTCATTGGTACCAACATGTACCAAGACAGAAGACACCTCCCCAACACTATCTAAAACTTTGTCTAGGTGGCACGTGAGATCTGCTACCTTTGCACCAGGCAGGCATGTTACCAGGTGATCCTGACATCCACCAGCCACCCAGCTATCTACATGTCTAATGATGGAATCACCAACTATAACAGCTGTCCTAACCCTTCCCTCATGGGCTCATGGCCCTGGAGAAACCTTCTCAGTATGAGAGGTTTTCATATCCCTTGGAGGATAGGTCCTAGCTACAGGGTAATGCTCTCCTGTCATGTGACCTCTCTCCTCCATGGCAACAGGGAGGCTACCAGACTGGAGGTGGGTCTTGTCTATATACATCTTTGTCTTCCTTATGTCCTGCAAGTCAGCTACTCTAGCCTCCAGAGTTCGGACTCGTTCCTTGAGAGCAAAGAGCTCCTTTCACCTAGTGCACCAAGTGGAAGAAAACCATACATGTGACACTCAATGCAAAAGACTAGAAAACCCCCATCTGTCTGCATCTTAATTTTAGTTTAGGTATTTAAGTTGTTTACTTACTTAGGTTTGAAACATTTGATTCTCAAGATCAGGGAATATAGTCTTAAAATGGGTCTGCATCTTAATGTTAAGAAGACAAAGATCTTAACAACTGGAAAAATGAATAAGTGCATCGTTGATGGAGAAGAAATTTAAATAGTTGACCACTTTAACCTACTTGGATCAACTATCAATAAAGAAGCAACAAGCAGTCAAGAAATCCAATAACGCATTGCTCTTGGCAAAATGACTATGAAGGACTTAGACAAGATTCTCAAGAGCAGAGATGTCTCTCTCCATACAAAGATTTGAGTTGTTCAAGCCATGGCATTTGCAATAACATCATATGGATGTGAAAGTTGGACTGTGAAAAAGATAGACAGGAAGAAAATTGATGCCTTTGAATTATGGTGCTGGCAACGAATACTTTGTATTCCATGGACTGCCCGAAGAACAAACCAGTCAGTACTAGAGGAGATCAAACCTAAGCTTTCTTTAAAAGCTAAGATGACAAGACTTCAGCTTTCATACTTTGGACACACTATGTGAAGAGAGAGATCATTAGAGAAAGACATCATGCTTGGGAAGGTAGAAGGTCAACGCAAAAGAGGAAGGCCAGCAATGAGATGGATTGATACAATAACAGCAGCAATGGGTGCCAGTCTGTCAACAATGAGCCGCCTGACTGAAGATCGAACGCAATTTAGGACAACTATCCAGAGGGTTGCCATGAGTCGACACCGACTTGACGGCACTTAACAACAACAACAACAACTTACTTAGGTTTCCTGGGGATACTTATACTAATACGACTATACCTAATACATTTACTGGACTTTGTTTACCTCAAGATTAATTAATCTCAGGTCCTTAATTAATATATTCCTGATAAGGATAACTAGCCACACCTGAAAGTGAATATGGACACTTTCTTTACTAGGTTTAAGAGCCTATAAAGCTAAGATTATTCCTGGGGTGGGTGGGAGTCAGGGTGGATGGGAGGGAAAGGAGATAAAAAAAAAACTGGCTTCCTACACACTGCCTTGACCTGTGCTTCTAAGGTAAAGTCTTACCAATTTCCTGGGTGATTCACACAGCCCTTGGTTTGATAGAGGGGCCTTTTCAAATTGACACTTTGATCTGTCACTTGCCTTTAACACCTATTTAAGACAACTTCACAGATCGTTTGCCTCCTAACTGGAAGGCCTCTTTGTAAAGGTGTCTGGAAACTAGGGGGTATGTTTACTAAACTGCGGTAACGTTACATAACGCACGGTATGTAACGTTAACGATAATTAAGTAACGTTAACACGCATTATGAGACGTTAGTTAACGTCTCATAACGCGCGTTAATGTTACTTAACGATCGTAGACGTTCTGCGGTGTGGTAAAACACCGCAGAAGGTGGAGAGAGGGCGGAGAGAAGGGGTCAATGGGTGGAGTGTGGACAGGGAGAGGCTCCATTCACACTAACGCGCTGATCTGAAGAGCTGAATCCTAACGCAATTGAAAACCTGCCGTTAGATGCACATTTGCAGGGGAGAGAAACCATTTAAGTGTCAGCAATGTACAGCATAGGCAGGGAAACCCAAAACAAGTGATAAGTGTGATACATGTGCACAGAACAAAAGGGCACATAAACATTGAAAATGACCTCAACAAACTGGAAAAAAAACATAACCAAGCTGGCCAATAGTGATATTAATGGGAAACATCAACCCCCCCCCCAAGAAAGCTCCAAAAAAAAGATATTAATCGTGGAAGGGTCTATGCTCCGTCCCCATACAAGGTGAATGAGCCCACAGTGAAATAACGCTGATCAGGGCTTTCCCTTGTTATTGGACAGGTGTCCTATGGCATTCACTTGTCCCACAACAGCAGGGTGGACATGTCGGAATGGGCAACTGGACAGATGCCGGAAAAGGGGATACAGAGGGCCGCAGGCAGCACATGCTGTGGTGCAGCTGGGCCACAGTGCGAACTAGGGTGATGCCTAGGTGGCCCATACGAATGCTGAAACAGCAGAGCAGCCAGACAGCAACTGCTGAAGGCCCAACATGGGCACGACTGTGTTTCCCACAGTGTCACAGGAGATAGTATCCAGCAGCTACCCCCAAGGGCACAGAACATTGGCAGGCGGTGCTGGGGGGAAGCGTGCTTGTATCTATACAGAACTGCGTACACCTTGTAGTGCTAAATAAATGATTAATAGTAGTAGTAAGAGGAATAGCCTATTGTTTAGAGTAATAGGCTAGGATCAGGGAAGCCAGGATTAAAATCTGACTGCTGCATCACTGTGATTGTGAAAAATACTGGAGATGGTGCAGTGCAATCTTTTCTATACCCTCTGGATTTTTTATGGCCAAAACTAGCATTATCCCAATGCCTATTTGTGCCTGAAGCAGGGCTTATCTTGGATGGGGTTGCAGACATCCCTGACATTTCTGAAATAGAGTGGGGGCGTCTTAAGTCCATTGCACTGCCCCAGACACACCTCCACCATGCCCCCCACCTACATGGCCATTCTTGAACTGGAAACGTCTTTAAAAGCCATTTTTAAAATGGCTCTAGGGATGTCTCTGTAATTTGGACATCTGCATGCATGTTTTCAGATGTCCAAAATATGACTAAGGCTTTTAAAATGATTCCCTTAGTCCCTTTCATATCTCATATTGGTTATCTAATATCTAGTTTCTATTGTCTTGTTTTGTTTTAAATGTATATGTATTGTGTTGGAACAATATAATTATGGGTCCCTATCAAAGCCAAACAATGATACTTCATCCAATAAAATAATTGGCTTTACTTAATTAACCATATTGCAGTAATCTTTTACTCAGCAATAACAAGGTGGAAAGCAAACCTCAGAAAACTCAGCGAATCCCCAGTTATCACCTTCCGGCGAACTGAGATGAAATGCCTACGTGGCGTTGGTCGATCAACAGTGGAGAAGATCATGCTGGAGAAATTATGATGGATGTTATTCAGTTTCTAGTCTCCTGGTGAGATTCGGTATAATTCTGATCGAGTTGGATATGTAAGTAGAAAGCATCCTGTTTCAGTTTGGATAAAAGGTTTTTTTTCGTGATTTGTGGTACAGTCAAACCTCAGTTTTCATGATTAATCCGTTCGAAAAAGTCTGACTAAAACCGAAACGTATGAAAACTGAAGCAATATTTACCATAAGAAATAATGTAAATCCAATTAATCCGTTCCAGACACCCAAAAATATTCATAAAAAATACATTTTATAGAGAATAACTATACAGTCAAACCTCGGTTTTCATTTGCCCCGGTTTTCATACGCTTCGGTTTTCAACGTCTTTTTTGACTGAGATTTTGTCCCGGTTCTCATACATCGCTTCGGTTTTCAACGTCTTTTTTGACTGAGATTTTGTTCCGGTTCTCGTACATCGCCTCGGTTTTCGTAAATTACAGTACTGTAAATACATACATCCTCGCGCTGCACACCGGTCTGTATACACTGCCAGAACGCCCGCCCGGTCCCGGCAGCACTGCCCCCCGGACTCACCGATCGCCAGCGTGATGAGAAGCGAAAGCCAGCTGAGCACGTAAATGAAACACATCCTCGAGCCTGGTCAGAGTCAGAGAGGCAAGGATTGCGCAGAGAGGAAGGCCCCGATCTCGTCAACCGCCTGCCCGTTCTCTGGAGCGCCCCCTCAGGCACGGAGGTAGCAGGGAAGAAAAGCTGTCAATGTAAGCAGGAGATGTTGCATGAATGTGGGAGGCAGTTCTTTCTCTTGCAGTGTATGTCTGAAGCTATATCATTAAGATTTTCTGCCATTCTGAAGCATTGAGCAGATAATGTAAAGGTATTTTAATTGGCTGAATCCAATGTGATTCCGAAGAGAGCTGGGCACAGCAACTTGTCAGGGGTGGCTAAGGCCAGATGCTAACATACTGTACTGTACAGTACTGTACTTAGCTTGCTTTCAGTGATGTTAAATGTTCATTTATCCATTTCATTAGTCATTTATATTTATTTCTCATTGTTTTCTGTATGTAAAAATATAGTTATTCTCTATAAAATGTATTTTTTATGAATATTTTTGGGTGTCTGGAACGGATTAATTGGATTTACATTATTTCTTATGGTAAATATTGCTTCAGTTTTCATACGTTTCGGTTTTAGTCAGACTTTTTCGAACGGATTAATCATGAAAACTGAGGTTTGACTGTATTTAATTTAATATTGTTTGGTCAGTTCTTGTTATATGAAGATGTTCCACAATTATGTTGTATGTACACCACTTTGATAAAGCGGTATAGAAAATTAGTAAAATAGATAAAAATAAATAAATATCCTTTTTGTATGTCAGAGTGATAAGGCATTTCTTTTTAGGGTCTACAATTTAGTTATATTATGTTTGTCCCAACACAATACATATTCAATAAAATAACTGGCTTTACTTAATTAACCATATTGCAGTAATCTTTTACTCAGCAATAACAAGGTGGAAAGCAAACCTCAGAAAACTCAGCGAATCCCCAGTTATCACCTTCCGGCGAACTGAGATGAAACAATGGGGTATGTTTACTAAACTGCGGTAATGCCAATCGCGTTAGAATCCACGGAAGAGGCAGAAATATCCAAATAAGGACATGGGCTGTACATCGTTACCGATAACGCGCGTTACAAGGCGCCATAAATTAATGAGCGTTACATGGCACGTTACTGCGCGTTAATCTTAAGAAGGTGCGCAGACATGGAAACACAGAAACAGAGCTGTAGCACAATGGTTACTACACTGACTGGTAGTACAGCGGTCATGGGTTTGATTCCCCAGTATGCATAAGGCTGGCTGAGGCATCACCCCTTACATTTAAGTAGTGATTTTTGAGGCATTTTACTTTTATTTTAATTAGTGCTGCCAGCAAACACACCCTCACAGTGGTGTAACCTAAGGTGCCACATAAGGCACCCCATAAGGCACTCCATAGGACACATTATAAAGTGCACTGTCTGCCAAGGCACCCTATAATGTCCCCTATAGGACACCTTATAAGGCGCTTGACCACCACACAAACCCACCCTCTGGGGCTCAGGGTGGGAAACAGGATCACCCACCAATAGATCCACATTCTAACTCCCTGCAATGGTAGCAGTAGAGGGGACCATCAATCCCAGTCCTGCTAGGGAACAGACACCCTACAGGGCAGGCAATGCAGAGTTGTACACATCCACAAAGCAATAGCAGACAGACAGTAGGCCTGGAAATGCTCAGCTGCCCCCCACCACTATCTGACATTCTCCAGCAGCAAGCCTCCAGCCGCTGCACCCTGCAAGGTGTTCCAGCAAGACACATACTAGCTGCAGACAGTCTACCAGCTTGTCCATAGTGCATGGTCCTGGAGGAGATGCATGTACCTAGAACTGGGATGTCAGCATACACAACAAGCAGATAAGTCAGTGATTGGGCCCCAAAAGGGACCCATAAATATAAAATGAGAGAAATACTAAAAAGCACTATGGGGGAACCTAGCCATGCCATGGTCACTGCTCAGTCAGGGTGAGAGTAACCTCCCAGCAGGACATGCTTTGGCCACCCTGTCCATGCAGGTGGTGGCCGGCCACTACAATGTCGAGCCATTGCCCTATGCTATGTACAGATGGATCCAGGCTAGGCCACCCTGTCCAGGCTATACCCACAGTACCTTGCTCCTCATCATGAACATTGGCAGGCCAATACCGGCAACAGTGCTAGCAGTGTGGGCTGTGGAGGGTGTTTGCAGCCACCACACACTGGATAGACAGACACACACTCCCCACACCTATGCCAGCATTGTGCAACTATAGAGGTGTTTGGCAGCCCTGGCCACCACACCAGTCCTGGGCAGAGTGCAGGCATGGCTATGGAGCAATACTGTTGGGGTCACTCCCCAGGGTG
The DNA here is from genome assembly GCA_033557465.1 of Ichthyophis bannanicus. NCBI lineage: Eukaryota > Metazoa > Chordata > Amphibia > Gymnophiona > Ichthyophiidae > Ichthyophis > Ichthyophis bannanicus. The sequence continues at coordinate 1,239,589,167 of CM066033.1, read as the reverse complement.
GTAAACACTGTCAGACACCAGACCTGTAGCACACTCCACAGACATCAGAAAGGTTGCTATGATGCAGCTCAATCAGCAAATTGTGCTTAACTTTGGAATTGCTATCTGCCAGTAATCATAGCAACCGTTTGATAGATGTTTACCATATGCCCAGGTTTAGGGTGGCAGTGCCAAGGTATGCAACTGCTAGTATTGGGAGATGCATGCAGGGCCCAACATCCTGCCGCTCCAGGAGGCATTGGATAATGGAGCCTGTGAGTGTGGGTGTGTCTGCCCCTGTTGACCACTGCTTTAGGGCAGAGGTTCCCAACTCCAGTCCTGGTGGGCCAAACACTGTTCGGGTTTTCATGCTGTCCCTCATGAATATGCATGAGATACATCTGCATACCATGGGGGCGGCAAATAGAAATGCAGCACAGGCATCTTTATAAGAGGCAGCATGGAACCTGGATGGTGTTTGGCCCTCCAGGACTGCATTTGGGAGACTCTGCTCTAGGTAATGCGCATGTTTATGGTGTCTGTGCTCTGTAGGGTAAAATGTAGGTGTTTTGGGCATGTTTACATCATCTGCAATAAAGGTTCTCTCTGTATTAGCATGTTTTAGTAGTGGGTAAAATATGGGGACTGGGTTGGCAGAAACCACAGCTGGTACTTGAACCTGTGACCTTCTGAATACACTGGTTTTGTGCACTGCAGAGTCTGTGCATACCCTGGTGATACCATGCCTGTTCGTCAGACAGGGCCTGTCTGTTGCAGTGCATGGCACCCACCTACACAGGGCTAGGCCATGGTCTGCTCTGGGCAGCTGCCACTGCCCCTCCACCACCAGTATCCCTCTGCCACTATGCTGACATGCCCTTCTGCTGGTGGTGCTGGTGGAGCGCAGTCTCAGGCGATCCAGTGTGTGGGTAGGCGGCTGCCTATGGTGCGGGTTCTGGGGTAGGGGTGCCAGCATAGGTGTCCATGCTTCCCCCCAGCATCGCCTGCCAATGTTCCGTGCCCTTGGGGGTAGCTGCTGGGTACTATCCCCTTTGACACCGTGGGAAACACAGTCGTGCACACATTGGGCCTTCAGTAGTTGCTGTCTGGCTGCTCTGCTGTTTCAGCATTCATATGGGCCACCTAGGCATCACCCTAGTCCGCACTGTGGCCCAGCTGCACCACAGCATGTGCCGCCTGCGGCCCTCTGTATCCCCTTTTCCGGCATCTGTCCAGTTGCCCGTTCCGACATCCCCACTCTGCTGTTGTGGGACATGTGCACGCCATAGGACACCTGTCCAATAACAAGGGAAAGCCCTGATCAATGTTATTTTACTGTGGGCTCATTCACCTTGTATGGGGACGGAGCATAGACCTTTCCACGATTAATATCTTTTTTTTGGAGCTTTCTCGGGGGGGGGGGGGGTTGATGTTTCCCATTAATATCACTATTGGCCAGCTTGGTTATGTTTTTTTCCAGTTTGTTGAGGTCATTTTCAATGTTTATGTGCCCTTTTGTTCTGTGCACATGTATCACACTTATCACTTTTTTGGGGTTTCCCTGCCTATGCTGTACATTGCTGACACTGAATTGGTTTCTCTCCCCTGCAAATGTGCATCTAACGGCAGTTTTTCAATCGCGTTAGGATTCAGCTCTTCAGATCAGCGCGTTAGTGTGAATGGAGCCTCTCCCTGCCCACACTCCACCCATTGACCACTTCTCTCCGCCCTCTCTCCACCTTCTACGGTGTTTTACCGCGCCGCGGAAAGTCTATGTTAAGTAATGTTAACGCGCGTTAACGTTACTTAACGCGCATTAACGTTACTTAACGATCGTTAACGTTACATAACGCGTGTTATGTAACGTTACCGCAGTTTAGTAAACATACCTCAATGAGTTAAATACATCAATGGTCTGCTACTACCTAAACCACCTTCCATAGACAGAGTTCAATGGCCATAATACGTGTCACAGACAAATTCTTATAACACTACTCAGAATTCATATAACATAATTCACAAATGATTCACAAATGGCACATGACCTCCGTCCTAAAACAGCAGGCTAAAAGAAACCCAACACCCACTCAGACATCTTTTATTGTGTTTTGCGTCAGCTGTTTCAAGGGGATCAAACTGAAAAACCCAAAATATTGCTTAATATATATACAGTATTTTTATATACAGAAAACAATGAGAAATAAATATAAATGACTAATGAAATGGATAAATGAACATTTAACATCACTGAAAGCAAGCTAAGTACAGTACTGTACAGTACAGTATGTTAGCATCTGGCCTTAGCCACCCCTGACAAGTTGCTGTGCCCAGCTCTCTTCGGAATCACATTGGATTCAGCCCATTAAAATACCTTTACATTATCTGCTCAATGCTTCAGAATGGCAGAAAATCTTAATGATATAGCTTCAGACATACACTGCAAGAGAAAGAACCGCCTCCCACATTCATGCAACATCTCCTGCTTACATTGACAGCTTTTCTTCCCTGCTACCTCCGTGCCTGAGGGGGCGCTCCAGAGAACGGGCAGGCGGTTGACGAGATCGGGGCCTTCCTCTCTGCGCAATCCTTGCCTCTCTGACTCTGACCAGGCTCGAGGATGTGTTTCATTTACGTGCTCAGCTGGCTTTCGCTTCTCATCATGCTGGCGATCGGTGAGTCCGGGGGGCAGTGCTGCCGGGACCGTGCGGGCGTTCTGGCAGTGTATACAGACCGGTGTGCAGCGCGAGGATGTATGTATTTACAGTACTGTAATATACGAAAACCGAGGCGATGTACGAGAACCGGAACAAAATCTCAGTCAAAAAAGACGTTGAAAACCGAAGTGATGTATGAGAACCAGGACAAAATCTCAGTCAAAAAAGACGTTGAAAACCGAAGCGTATGAAAACCGGGGCAAATGAAAACCGAGGTTTGACTGTAAATAATGGGAAAACGTTCCAACACTGCAAATATGAAAGAAAGGGCTAACATTGTTAACTACAAGCGTATCTAGACACGGGAGAGTATAGTTTAACTTTATACATTCGCTGGTGCATGATTAAACTGTAGTGTCAAGGTATTTAAGGTAGGGTGGTGTGGTGTTATCGTATAGATGGGACTGCTGTGGGTAGGTAGGGACAGGATTGTGCTGCTGTTAAGTGGCAGTGCGAAAGTGGTCGGTGAAGAGGTGTGTTTTAAGTTTTCATCGGAATTCCTTGATGGAGTCAGAGAGTCGTAGTTTCAGGGCTAGAGAGTTCCAGATATTGACAATTATACAAACATAGAAGATTATTACTTTACCTTCAACAGTCTCCATGAAACAAACGTTTTACCATTCTGTGAAGCTAATACATTTCTATTGCCTATTTCTTTAATTAACAAGGGAAATAATTCTTGATCTATAGCACTTATTTATACTAATAAGCAACAAAAGCCTATATTTTTGCAATTGCTCTGTGTGGTCTGAATAAAAATGTTTGTGTGTTTTTTCCATTCATCAGATTTCCATCTCCAGTACTCTAAAACTTCTCTCTTGAGCCACAATAATCCCATAGACACCCACAAACAATGTAAGTGAAGTTCATCGGAAAGCATCCTATTTTTTCTTCCCATCTCCAAACAAGTGGTTCAGATAATTAAGCTCTTCTGTTGTTTTGCAGCTTTAGAAATGGTTTTGAAGTATTCATCTGGTCTTGTGCTCTCCTTGCTTTGAACATAAATTGCAAAGGGGTATTTTAGGCACTGACTCAAGAATTTCACTTTTCTTTCTTTGCCATCTTTTTTTCTCTTGTAGCACAGCCAGAGATTCCCACTCCTGCCAACGGTTTGTAAACACGATGACAGAATAGCAGTGATACATAGATCAGATTGCTACATTATGTTCTAAGACAATTTTCCCTTTGGAGATCTATGGGAAATATGGACGAACAGTAGTATAGCACAGCCAGCTTTGTTGGCTATTGATCATCCAGTGGTTTGCACACAATCCACCAGCAGGGTTAGGGAATCATGGTATGAGATAAAAACAAAATGGAACAAATTTAGGGCATACTATCATGCGCAGGGGTCTCTGCGTGAATCTTTTAGAGTGTGGAGCCAAGACCCGCTGACTTCTTAATAAAGCGCTCACTACTTCATCCACTGGTATCTTTTACTTTATACCAAAATAAAACAAATGGCATGAGCTAGTGGAACAGTGACTTTCTAAATTACCTCCGTCAGTTCATCTCCAACACAGAAAAAGAACTACGCAATAATTCCACAGTCTAAGCTCGGCCAGTAGTCACTGTCCTTGTAGCTTCAAACAAACAAGAGTCCAAGGCTCAACTACTTAAAAAGTATTTAGCAGGGTTTAAAAGTCTTTATAGTTCCTTTAACTCCACAAATCAAGCATTCATTAATTATTAGCAGCGAATCCAACCAAATGCCAAAAGAAAAAAAAATCCATCTCATGGCTGCAAACTGAGCCAGACCAGGTTTTCCAGCCAGCCTTCTCAGTCCTGACTGGCTTGCTTCTCCCCTCTCATTCTCTCTCTCTCTCTATGAGGTATCGAACTCTGCATACACTCCTTCATAGAAAAAAAATACCACCATAGACTAGTCGAACTCCTTATGTCTGGGCAAACCCTTGCTCCCAATCCGCTTATTAGATCTAGCAGGGCTGAGGAGGCCCTCTGCTCATACCTGCCTTAGGGCATTTCCCATAGCCCAACTTGTATCAGAAAGTTAAAAAAAATACTGTCTCTGTTTCTCTGCTTCATGATAGTCCATACTTTCTGATATCATGTCAGGCAGTTCAAGTAATTCCATTTCCATAGGCTCAGACAGATCCTGCAGGGTGGGCTGTTTACTGTCCCTCAAGATCTGCACAAAATACTGATTGTGTTCCCATTGGACTATATTGGCCACACCCTCTTCCCTGGTTACCCGGGAAACCACTCACTCACTAGGCCAGCCTATTTGCCTTATGTGTTGCTCTTCCTGTAGGGAGTTTTCTAATTCTTTGCATGGATTCCTCATAACCCTTCTAGTTAATGGGTTGCCTGGGACTCCCCTTGCCCCAAAAATGATTCTTCTGTACCTTATGTGCTCTCAAGGAGATAGGAGCAGTTTGAATTGGGGGTTTCCTCCCATAACACTGGTAAACAAAATTCAAAAACCTCTGTCACAGAAATGAAAATGACTGATTCTAGTACTGTTTTTGGTTACGAACTCGGATATATACTTAAAAATTCTCCATCACGTAACGTTTTTTGAGTGGCCTGTAGTTTAAATTTAGACTATGTTGCTCATATTTACATTAGATGTATATAGATGTATATTGTAACGTAATGTCTCCTAAAAGGTAGTTGTATATGATTTTCTGCTGTATTGTGCCTCAAGAACATCCCTCTTAAGGGTCCAACAATAGTCTGCAAGCATACTGGAGCTCCACTTGCCCTGGTACCTATTTTCCATTACCAAAATGTCCTGATGAAACCTTTCCCCATGTTCAGCGCTGACTACTCCTAGATTTGCAGGAAAACAAAATCCAGGTGTGAATGCAAGAAGTGCATTTTCAAAGACATCCCTGTTTCTGGTAAGATTTCAGTAGAGTATCCACTGATTCTGCGTAGTTGTCTGCCTTGTTATTTCCGAAGAAGTCACAGCAAACAGTCTTAAAGGACTCCCAAGCAGCTCTTTCAGTTTCATTCAACTGACCGTCAAAGTTTTCATCTTTCATCAGTTTTCTAATATCAGGTCCTACAAAGATCCCTTCTTTGATCTTTGCCTCACTGATTCGTGGAAATGTCGTTCTTAGATATACAAATCCAAGTCCACTTCTATCCATGGCTTTTACAAAGTTCTTCATAAGACCCAACTTTATATGGAGTGGAGGTAGATATACTTTATTCGGCTCCACAAGTGGGTCATGTGCAACATTTTTCTGGCCTGGGACTAGTAATGTTCTCTTTGGCCACTGTTTCCGGATGTAATGATTTTCCTGTCCCTGCTGTCCCACTCACACAGAAAGCAACAATACTTTGTCCAACCAAGCTATTGTCCAAGCAAGAGGGCAGTAACTTTTAAATCGCCACAAATATTCCACTTGTGTTCTTCATACTTGATATTTGTTAGCAGGAGATGCATACTGCTGTAAGTTTCTTTCATATTGGCGGCATGAGCTACTGGAACTGATGGTAAAATATTTCCATTGTGGATAAGCACAGCTTTTAGGCTATATTTAGAAGAATTAATAAATAGTCACCAATCCTCTGTTCTATAATCCGGACAAAGTGTTTCCATCAGGGATTTAACTTCACAACAAAAAACAAATTCCATCTTCAAAGGCAAAGTAATTCACAAACTCGGTATGCCTATTTCTAAAAGTGCACACTTTGGTTTCTTTCTGAAGAAGATTCCAGCCTTTCAATTGTGACCCTAACAGTTCTGCTTGTCACTTTGAAAGATTCAAATCTCTGACGAGATCATTCATATCGCCTTGGTCCAGTAAATGTGGTTCAGAAGAGGAACCAGATGGCTCAAAGCTTGGATCCTGCATTACAGCATCGCCATCATCGTCAACATCATCAGCATTCATTGGTTCTTCTTCTTCTTCATCTTCATTCACTGTTAAGGTTTTCTGGAGGTTTTGGCACCGGCAATTCTTGACAGCGAGGCTCAGGCCTCATGACAGATGGTAAATTTGGGTAATTTACAGTGTGTTTTGATTCTGAAGTAATGCCTGCAATGTTTGTAAGGCAAAAGTAGCAATCTGTCAAGTGATCTCTTGGAACAGCAAAATTCATGTGTCGAGCATCCTTTACCCAACCTGTTAGGAGTCTGACACAGGTAATACAGCAGACGTGAGGCGCCCAATTTTTGTCCTGGTCACTGACTTGACATCCAAAGTACAGCTTATAACATGTCTTAACAAGTGGAGTAAAACATCTTCTCTGCTTCTTAAAAGTAACCTCACCGTAAATGTAGCAAAATGAATCCGGACAATTAACACACTTTTAAGGCATTGTTAAACAACTACAAATGATAACCGTAATCTTTATTAACCAACTGCTGTTTATGAAATAGATTAATGCAAACTCAAATCCATTCAGATTCTGTATTTTTCAAACAATACAAACCACAATCGGTGACGGCGACAGAAAGCATACCAATACATGACTCAACGTTTTCTGCTTGTATCAGCCGAACCAGTAGGGCAAGGGGCCCAGTTAATTAATTATATTATAACTACATGACTCAGCATTTTTGGTTGTGGCTGACAATATACAATAATAATTATGATGGATTTTTTTGTATTCAACATTTGTTTACTGAAACAAAACTGTAATGGCTAATTTACAGTAATGTACACACTTTACTAGATGATATCTCCTGAAGTATGGGTGATAGAAAAATTCTGATACCATATTTGTAAACAATGGGACAAATTACATATGAAACAGGTCAGAGCGGGTCTATGACAAAAATTGTGTTGACCAGTGAACAGATTTTCTTTACTTCATAATTCTATCCAAAAATATTGTTCAAGTATATGAAATAAACATATAGCTATTGAACAATCATCTTGTTCAAACAAAACAAAGAAATACTCTATGGTAAATATGAAATATATTTCACTGCCTTCAAATGAAGGAGGTTTTTGGGATGGAGTTTTTGGGAATGCCAACTTTTTGAGGGAAAAACCTGCTACCTGTGGCTAATTATACTCTGCCTATGCCCGTCCTTGCCCCACCCAATCCCATCCCTTGCCCCGCCCATAAAAATTTTCAGAGAGGGCAATGGTGCAGGCTATATCAAGGAGTGTGTGTGTGTGTGTGGGGGGGGGGGGGGTTACAAGTGGTTGGACTCTTCAGCACCTATTCAGCCACAGTCCCCTTCTCAGGTCCCTCTAACACACATATGCTGTCCCATATGGCTTGAAATCCAAACATATATTGTTCATCCACTGAACCCCACCCCCTTGCCCCTTCCCCAACAATCTGAGCAGAGCAAAGCAGAGCTAGAAACCAAAAGAAAAAGCAAAAAGCAAAAATCACAGCACAGGACCTATAGAGCAAATCTAACATTGGATAACAGTACTAACGTCCAAAGTTCACAAAACAAGGAGTATAGCCAGAAAAAGGGTGGCATCATAAATGCTGCTATAGAACCTGAAACATTCATACACCTCCTAGGAAAACTGAACAAGCCTGTTTCCTTTACAAAAACTCTGTACTAACAGAATACCTGGCCCCAGTCACATACTGAGAATGTAAATAGACCTTCACCAAGTATGCCTTGTAGCACTATACAAATGAATTGTAGTAGTGATCACAAACTAAAACAAGAAATATATTGACAAAAATTAAATTTATAGTAAACCCAAAAAAGCCACACTCTGCATGCGACACAACACCAGAGAAATAGAAAGACGCATATAAAGAAAGCATATGTGAATTACAAAAACTGATATATTCCAATCATTAAATTGAAAATAAAATATATTTTTATCCCTTTGTTGTTTGGCTATTTTATTTTTCTAGTTGCCTTGGTCCTTGGTGTCTGCATCCTCTGTCTTCTCCTAACCCTCTTTTCCTAGAGTCTGCAATCCATCTGCCACTTCTCTCTCCTCCTGTCTTCTTCATTTACTCTCTGACATTGATCTTTTCTTTTCAATTTTCTTTCCTTTATATTTTTCTCACTCCGTCTACCCAGACTTCACTCTTCTTCCTCCTTACTGTCCAGTCCTTATTCCCTCCACTTTTTACTGCATCTGTCTATAGCTCTTTGACCCTCATTCTATCCTCCCATCCTCCACCTCTTTCTTTCCTCAACCGCTTATCCCCCAGTCTTTCCTAACTGCCCCAACCAGAAACTTCACCCCCTTAATCTCCCTGCCCAGCCTCCTCCCCCCATTCTCTTCCCTCCATCCAGTGTCTTACTACTACTATTACTACCCTCCCTGCCTAGTGTCTTCCCATTTTCTTCTCTCCCCTCTGCCCGGTATCGTCCTCCTTCCCTAATCACCCCTGTCTAGCATATTTATCCTTCTCTGTCTCCCTAACCTCCAGCATTTTCTCCACTCTCCCTATCCCCTATTTTTAGCATCTCCCTTCTCTTTTTCTCTAGTCTCAGCATCTCTATTTCCCTGGGCCCCTCCTGCCCTATGTCCTGCATCACCCTTGTCTTCCCATGTTCCCCCATGCACATCATCTCCTCTCTATCATCCAGTGCCCCCCACTCATGTCCACCATCACTTCTCTGTCACCCAATGTCCCCTCTCGATATCCAGCTTCTCCTCAGTCTCCCTCCACCCTGTGTCTTGGATATCCACTTTTTCTCTCTTCCCCATCATTGATCCTCCAACTCCTGCCCCCTCCCTGATCCATGTACCTTCATTTTATTTTCAAATCCAGTCCTCCTCCCCATCCCCGCCACCAGCAATCAAAAATAGCAGAGGCGTGGAACCTTTACGAAATAGGCCTTTAAGTCCCTGCTGGTCCTGCCACCCTCTGATGTTGCAGTTATGCATCAGAGAAGGTGAGACTGGGAGGTCCTTCAAGGCACGCCTAGGTCAGAAAGGCCTCACGCTTGTCCTAGCTTTCATTACCGGCAGCGGTGAAGAGGAGGAGGGGTGGATTTGACCATGTTACTTTTCACTCCTCCAGCTTCCAGCCTTCAGTCAATCGTCCCAGCAGGGCATGTGTGGATCACCATTCTTAAGCCCAGGCCTTCCCCCACAGACACTTGGGGGTATGTTTACTAAAACCCCGGTAAAGTGCGTGCCGCGGTAGTGTCCGTGTGCCATATAAGGAGTGGGCGGTCCGTCCTGAAAAAGAAAAGCCGGAATTTACATATGCGCTAAGGTGCATGGCGCCCATGTGCGCCCCGCACCTTAGCGCATGAGATAGCTGCGTGGGAGGCATAAGTGGCGCACTGAAGTGCAAGAAAACGAGCAGAGCCACAGCACAATGGTTAAGACACTGACCACTGGTGCAGGGATTAGGGGTTCAATCCCCCACAGTGCCCAATTAAGACAGCTGGCTGAGGTGTTAATTTTATGAGGCACAAAAATACTGGGCGTCATAAGACAGCCTGCTAATGTTTTTGGTGGCATATTAATACTGGGCGGCATAAGGCGGCGCGCTGATGTTTATGGAGGCATTATAATACTGGGCGGTATAAGTGGTGCACTGATGTGTAGGAAGAAAAGCAGAGCCACAGCGCACTGGTTAAGGCTATTACCAATGGTGCAGGGATCAGGGGTTCAAACCCCCACAGTGCCCAATAGAGACAGCTTGCAGAGGCATTATTTTAGGAGGCATATAAATGATGGGCGGTATAAGGCGGCGCGCTGATGGGCATAAGGCGGTGTGCTGTTTTATAAGGCTTTTTAATACTGGGCGGCATAAGGCAGCATGCTGATGTGTAATCACAGGAACAGAGCCACAGCACAATGGTTAAGACACTGACCAATGGTGCAGAGATCAGGGGTTCAATCCCCTAAAGTACCCAATGAACAAGGTTGGCTGAGGCAGAACATATTAAGGGGAAGATTGCTTTAGGAGGCATTTTATTAATATTTTAATTATCACTACTAGCAAACGCACTCCCAAAGCGTGTTAACATAAGGTGCCCTATAAGGCACATTTTAAAGTGCACTGTCAGCCAAGGCACCCTAGAATGTTGCTTATAGGGCACTTTAGAGGGTGCTGTATGAGGTACCGCAAGGTCAGTGTACTGTTTTTTATGGCAGCACTGTGCAGTTTAAGGAATGAAAAGCATAAGTAGGTGCGCTGACAGGCAAGGAGGAGCAGCAGTGGAGCACAATGGTTAAGGCACTGACTGCTGATACAGGGGTCATGAGTTTGCTCCCCAGTGTGCCTAATACGTAAGGCTGGATGTGGCATCAGCTTTGCATTGTACATATTTTGTCCTGCAGTACTTTAATTTTATGTTATTAATTGCTGCCAGCAAACACGCCCTCACGTGCTGTAATGGAAGGTGCCGTATAAGGCACCCTATAAGGCACTCCATAGGGCACATTAGAAATTGCACTGTCCACCACAGCACCCTAAAATGTCCCCTATAGGGCACCCTATAGGTTGCGTCACAGGATATTGTAAAGTGCACCTTATATGGATGGGAACCATAAGGTGCCCTATAGGGCGCCCTATAAAGCACCCTCAGAGGCACCTTATGGGTACAGTATGCTGAAGGGTGTTTTTGCTGGCATCAAAATATGTACATTTAAAAAAATGCGTTGGACAACCCTATCAAAAAACCCCACTGTGGGTTTGAACCCATGACCTCTGGCTTCAGAGGTAGTGAAGTAACCATTGGGCTACAGCTCTATAGCTGCTAGCAAGCCCCTGGCTGGCTGCAGAGAGCCTGCACGTCACCACACAGACAGTCTGCTGTGGTCACCAGGATAGGGTTAGCCCACCCATACCCATGATGCACTGCACATGCAAATCAGCTGTCCACAGATTAACACAAGATGGGCAATGCACCCCCACAGCACTTCGGCCCGGTAGAGGGAAGTGACCATGTGCACCCTCACACCACCTCGGCCTGGTAGGGGGTACTGACCGTGTGTTTTACTGGCACAGAGTAGCTACACATCGTCACATTGTGCGGGTACTGTGCTCACCCTGAGGGTGCAACGAGGCGCCCAGGACCATGGTCCACAACACCTGCCATAGCTGAAAGAAGTTATGCTGGAGGTCCAAGGCAGTGTTAGTGTGTGAGATTTATTTATTTATTTATTTATTTATTTATTTAACAGTTTTTTTATATACCGCTCCTTCCAGAGATCAGATAGGTAGTTCCTGCACAAACACTTTGGATATCTCTGTCTGACTCAGTCAGGTGTAGCCCCTATGGATCTCTAGGTGGGCCATGTACCACCATCCCCCTCCTCCAGGGCTGAGGGTGGCAAACAGGGTCTCCTATCAATAGATCCACATTCTACCTCCCTGCAAAGGTGCCAGTAGAGGGGTCCTTCAACCCCGGTCCTGCTGAGGAGCAGACACCCCACAGGGCAGTCAATGCAGTTCCTATACACATCCACAACACAGTAGCAGACAGATATTAGGCCTGGATATGGTGAGCTGCACCCCACCACTATCTGATATTTTCCTGCAGCAAGTCATCAGCTGCTGCACCCTGCAAGCTGCTCCATCACAACACATACCAGCTGCAAACAGTGTGCTAGTTAGTTCCCAGTGGAGATGCATGCACCCAAAACTAGGATGTCAGCATACACAGCAAGTAGACAAATCAGTGACTGAGCCCCAAAAGGAAACCCATATCTATCACATGAGAGAAATACTATATAGCACTATGGGGGTGCCTAGCCATGCTGTGGTCACTGCACAGTCAGGGTGAGAGTGATCTCTCAGCAGGACATACTGAGGTTACCCTGTCTGTGTAGGTGGTGGCCGGGCACTAAAATGTCCCAGTCAGTGCCATATGCCCTGTGCAGATGCACCCTGGCCAGGCCACCCTGTCCGGCCTATACCCATGGTACCTTGCTCCTCATTATGCACATTGGCAGCCCAATACTAGCAACATTGCTAGCAGTGTGGGCTGTGGAAGGTGTTTGCAGCCACCACACACTGGATAGGCAGACAGCCACCCCCACACCTATGCCAGCATTGTGCTACTATAGAGGAGTCCAGCAGCCATACCCACCACACCAGTCCTGGGCACAGTACAGGCATGGATATGGTACGCACTACTGTTGGGGGTCACTCCCCAGGGTGGTAGACACTGTCAGAGACCAGACCTGCAGCGCACACCGCAGACATCACAATGATTGTTATGGTGGAGATCAATGAGCAAAATGTGCTTAACGTAGGAATTGATATCTGCCAGTTATCATGGGCAACGTTTGATAGCTGTGTACCATATACCCAGGTGTAAGGTGGCATTGCTAAGGTATGCAACTGCTAGTATTGGGAGATACAGGCAGGGCCCAATGTCCTGCCTCTCCAGGAGGCATTGGCCAATGGGGCCTGTGGGGGTGTGTGGGGGTGTGTCTGGCCCTGTTGGCTGCTGCTTTACGGCAGAGTGTCCCAACTCCAGTCCTGGTGTTCCAACCACTGTTCGGGTTTTCATGCTGTCCCTCATAGATATGCATGAGCTACATCAGCATACCATGGGGGTGGTGCATAGATATGCAGCACAGGCATCTTTATTAGAGGCAGCATGGATCCTGAATGGTGTGGGGCCCTCCAGGCCTACATTTGGGAGACTGCTCTAGGTAATGCGGCTGTTTATGGTGTCTGTGTTTGGTGTGGTAAAATATAGGCATATGAACCATGCGTATGTTCTCAGCAATAAAGGTTTGTCCGTACTATCACGGTTTAGTTGTAGGAAAAATATGTGGAGTGGATTGGCAGTAGCCCCAGCTGGGCTTTGAACCTGTGACTTTCTGTTCTTGCACATACTGTTTGTGTGCACGGCACCACCGTGTTGCCACAGATATGCTGTGTTTCCTGGGGAGTCAATGACTGTACATCCGACAGAGCCTGTCTGTTGCAGTGGACGGTGCCAGCCTGCACAGGCCTAGGCCACTGTCTGCTGTGGTTTGCAGCCACTGCCCCCTCCACCACCTGTACCCTTCCGCCAACATGCACACGTGTCCCTATCTGGGAAAAAGCATATGACCTGATTGAGTTTTAGCACTCCAGGACTGACTTTGGGGGACTCGGCTGTAGGTAATGCCCATTGTTATGGTTTGTGTGCAGTGTAGGGTAAAATATAGGTGTTGGAACCATGCTTATATTCTCTGCAATAAAGGAGTGTCTGTGCTATCACTGTTTGGTGGTGGGTAAAACTGTGGGGACTGGGTTGGCAGGAGGCCCAGCTGGGATTTGAACCTGTGATCCTTTGGTCCTACAGGCACTGGCTGTGTCTGCTGCACCACACTGTGGCCACAGAGACAGTGCAGTCTCTGGTGATAGGAAACCTGGCCGCATGAGTCAGACACCCTGCTCTGCACAATTTTACTGTGGGCTCGTTTACTTTGTATGGGGACAAAGGTACGAATAAACCTCACAAATGCCCTCCAAAAAAGGGGAAGAAAACCAAAACCAAGCTGCGCAACAGTGATATCAATGGGCAACCTGGAAAACACTCCCAGGAAAGCTCCATTAAAATGCAGTGCTTTTGAATGAGTCTACGGAGCGTAGACCCTTCCAAAAATCATTTCTTTTTTTGGAGCTTTCCTGGGAGTGTTTTTTATGGTTACCCATTAATATCACTGTTGCCCAGCTGGATTATAATTTATTTGGAATTTGTTGTGGTCATTTGCAATTTATATTTGCTATTTTGTTCTGTGCACATGTATCACACAGCTCACGTTTTGCATGTTTCCCCGGTTTTGCTGTACATTGCTGACGGAAATTGTTTCTCTTCCCTTTAAATCGGCTCTAACGCGAGGTTTTCACTCGCGGTATTTTTTTGCCGAAATTCAGCCACGCTCCTGTGCGGGGACCCTCTCCCCTCCCTCTCCCCTCCCACTCTCCACCCATTGACCCTGTCCCTCCGCCCCTCGGGGGCCTTCCTCTGCCCTCCATACGCCTTTCCCCGCCTCTATCGCACATCAGCGCCCCGCACACGTGCGCGGGCCCGTTAATGTGACGCGCACGTGTACGGGGCACTTAAGAGCACTTAAGTGCATCATTAGCGTACGCTACTGTGCGCCGCGCACGTGGGCGCGGTTTAGTAAACATACCCCTTGGAGTCGTGGTCAAGTGGTTAGAAGGAACAGGTAAGCTTAAGTGAGATTTTCCACAAATAAAAAAATATATATTTATTTTAAATGAGATCAAATAGAAAGAATTAAACTAATTATTAACAATTCTTTATTTTTTTAAAAAACATAAAATAATCAATTATCAAATAAGTCAAGTTTTCTTCTAACTTGGAACCCAAATACTTTAACAGTTCTGATTTTCTTTACAGATAATCAACATCAACTTACAGTGGATAATTGCTTTGGATCATCAAAATCAGATAATCAACTTTCTCTGTTCTCAGAAATTATTTTGTAACATTGAGAAATGACTATCCTCAAATATTAGGATTTGATACTTTGTATTTACACAAGTCGCCTCAGGACAGGTAAGTATAAATTTTCATAAACGTTTATTGCAGTTTTTGCTCTAAGTCACTGAGATGCAGTAAATGGCACACTTCATTCAGTTCATATCCCTGGCGCCAGGGCAGCAGACGTTGGTGCACTGTTGTTCTTTCTGCTTCTAAATCAGCAATCTCATTCCTCCATCTCTCCTCAGTAGTTAATCAGTTCGTCACGACAGCCTATTATTCTAACTTTAAGAAAATAAAATTGAGCAAAACCCTGTCCATTCTGGCAAAGGGCTTTATAATTTAATGTAATAGCGTGTCAGAGCTTACATTTTTCTTCAGTGTAAATGTCAGGCTTTCACTTATACTTTTCCTAACTCAGGGGGAAAAAACAAATGAAATTCAAATGTCCCTCACTTTAGAGATCTTGGTTTGGCTGTTTTTCTACCCACATCTCACAAACAATCTCAGATTCTATTTTACTCTTTAATGAGTTTATCTCGGCTATCCCCTTGTCACTGAATCTTATAGCAGGAGACTTTCACTTTATTTTTTTTTTTTAATTCTTTATTTTCGTTTTATAACAGGAGACTTTCACTTTAGCATAAACAATTTAAGCCTATGCCACTACTTCTGGGTTTGCAGTTTTCAGGTTTATCACACCTGATGCTGTTCAAGGAAGAACCACTGTCACACTTAGCAATGCTCCAATATTTTAGAGTGAGTTCTAGTGGACCCTTGATTTGTGGCAGGACACAGTTTCATCTCACCGAACTTCATCCTCATTCATGGTGATAAAAATTACGCACATCACTTTTTAACACAATCACTCATCATACATACCATTCCTGTATTCAAAACAGCCCTATTACTGCCTGTCAGACCTTTACATTAGGCTTACTTAAGGCTAGAGCCTCAACCCCTTTAACATAGGTCTGGTCTCTTCAAATCCCTGGTGGTCTCTGACAACATTAACAGCAGGTAACCTAGGTGATACTACCTGGTTCCAGAATGTATCCAAGTTGTTACCGAGTGTTTCTATGGTGTGACCAATCAGGTGTCAAATGTAAAGCTTCACCTGAGCAGCAGCTTGGGATTCTACCTCTAGGAAGGGATGAACGTTAGCTAGTTTGAATGGTTGCTATGGTAACTCTCATAAACGTACATAAACATAAACTATACTTATTTCAATAATAAAGATAGCTAAATACTACTTTAAAAATAACTCCACCCCCGACATCAGAAGTGACGGTCTATCTTCAACTACGACCTATAATGTGGATTTTTATTAATATTGTTTGATGCCTATAATCTTTTGATCTTTCTTTTCACCTCTCTGCTGTGTTCAACCTCTCTTATCCTGCTGGTTGACTCAGGAGTTCACTGTATGTGAGGCAAACATGTAAGTTGCTTGAGAGGGGGGGGGGGATGTTGGGGCTGCCCCGCGGCATCACATAAGGCCCAGACCTCAGTGCAGTTAACTGAGGGCCATGGTGCGATCTGATTTAAGGGGTTTTAAGAGGGGGAGGGGAGGGGAAGGGGGGGGGATGGGTGGAGGGGGGGATGGAGAAGGCAAGAGAACCTAAAGGAAGGGAAAGTAACCACCTGCCGCTCTCGGCGGAGGCCCTGAATAAGACCCGGAGTTGTATGAACCTACTTTTCGAACCCCTGTTGGCCGGATGCGGAGTAGAGGCTGGGCTGCTCCGCATCCATTGTAATGTTCATTACGGTCATTTTGCAGTACCGCCAGAGATGATAGTATGCCCCCTGAACTGAAATTTATAACTTGGAATGTGGGGGGGGTCAGTTCCCCGGTGAAGCGCACTAAAATCCTGCAAGCCCTTAAGCGGCGCAAGGCCCAGGTAGCGCTGCTGCAGGAGACCCACTTAACCTCCACAGAACATGCTAAATTGAAGCGTGATTGGGTGGGTGCGTTTTTTTCCACCTCCTCGGACACGAGACGGAAAGGGGTGGCCATACTATTACATAAAAGCCTATCTTATGAAGTTCTGGGGATAGAGGAGGACCCCATGGGTAGATACCTTTTTCTGCATGCTAAAATTCAGGGAGAAGAATTCTTCATTGGCAATGTCTATGCCCCCAACACTTATGATCATGTTTTTTTCTGGAAAATCTTGGCTAAGGTCTTAGGGGCCCCGAAAATACCAATAGTCCTTGCGGGGGACTTTAAATGTCCCCATGATCCGTCCCTAGACAAGTCCCAACCTTATAGCGGGCGGGATTGGAGTGCTAAAGGGGTAGGTTTCCTATGTGATCTGGGAGACTTAGTGGACACGTGGCGAGTGCTACACCAGGAAAGCAGAGACTACACACATCTATCCCGGGCTCACCAAACGTGGTTGAGAATTGATTATATTCTGGTGTCGAGGCAGTGGTTTGGGAAAGTAATTAAAGTGGAAATAGAGCCTATTATTGTGTCCGATCACGCTATGGTTAGTCTGGCATGGCGTGGGGACCGGTCGGGGAGCAGTAAATGGACCTTCCCCAGCCATCTATGGAAGAAACAGGAATTTTGTGAGTATCTGCGACAGCATTGGTCGGAATATGTGCGCTTCAACGAGGGGACGGCTAGTTCGGTAGCAGCTTTCTGGGAGGCCGGTAAGGCTGTTCTTCGGGGCCACATCATAGCTTATGTAGCAGCGGAGAATCACAGGGTTAATGAAGATATACTTAAATTGACTCGGGACCTTCGCAAAGCTAAGCTCCAGGCGCTTCGTCGGGCGAGAGGTGTCCCGCTCTATGTCGGGATTCAGAAGCAATTGAACGACTTGTTGCAGGCAAGAGCCATTCAATCACAACAGTATTATCGCCACCAATTTTTTCGATATGGTGATCGGTCTGGTAAATTGCTGGCAGGGCTAGTGCGAGACAAGGCGTGTCCCCGAGGGGTGACGGTAATCCGAGATGGGGAGGGCCGGCAGCATACGAAAGTAGAAGACGTGGCGCGTGTATTCCGCACCTTTTACGAAAAGCTCTATGCGCGGGAAGATGGGGATGCCGGACAGTTGGCAACCTTTCTACAACGGGTGTCCCTCCCTATGCTTTCGGAAGAGCAGCTGATCGTCTTGAACCAACCTATAACGGGAGGGGAAATACAAAAAGTGATTCGAGCGGGAGCCTCGCATAAGGCCCCAGGTCCGGACGGGTTCACCTATGAAGCGTACAAGATGTTGGCTCCGTCGCTGGTGCCCACGCTGGCGGCGGTGTATGAAGAAGCGGTGGAATTGGGCACATTTCCCCGTGACATGCGTACGGCCAGTATAAGTTTGATTCCAAAACTGGGGAAGGATCTGGAAGATCCGGCCTCTTACCGACCTATCTCGTTGATCAACGTTGATTTGAAGTTACTTGCCTCAGTGCTGGCGAGCCGTCTTCAATTGTTTCTTCCAGCCTTGGTAGGTTGTCATCAGGCGGACTTTGTTAAGGGGCGCGAGGCCTCTGTTAATATAGGCAAGGTGCTATTGGGTATTGAGAAGCGTATGCTGAATCGGGAGCCATTGATTCTTGCTAGTTTAGACTCGGAGAAGGCTTTCGATAAGGTATCCTGGAATTATATGTTTGCGGCCCTGCAGAAGTTTGGTTTCCGGGGTCAGTTTTTACAATGGATCCAGGCACTCTACACTGCCCCCTTAGCGGTAATCAAAACTGGCGGGGGGAGCTCTCAACCTTTTGCACTACACAGGGGGACGAGACAGGGATGCCCTCTCTCCCCATTGCTGTATGTCTTACAACTGGAACCGCTGTTAGTCTCTTTGATTGAGTCCTCACTGGTACAGGGTATCGAATGGCGCGGTGGGGGCATCAAGGTGAGTGCTTTCGCAGACGATCTCTTGCTCTGTCTTACGTATCCCTCGAAGTCATTGCCGGAGGCCCTCCGCCTCATTGAGTGCTTTGGGGGGTTTTCCGGGCTCCGCATCAATCATTCGAAGTCATTGGTGCTAGATGTGGCTAATCAATCTCGTAAGTCATGGAAAGGGGACTTCCCGCTAACCTGGGCGACTGAGCAAATCCGCTATCTGGGAATTCACATCCCCACTCATCCACGGAGCCTTTATGAGGCCAATGTCCGACCCCTACTGGCATCGACGATTGCAAAACTACAAAAATGGAGATATCTCCCGCTTTCTCTAATGGGCCGGATAGCCCTAGTGCAAATGATAGAATGGCCGCATTGGATTTATCTCCTGCGACAATTACCCTTGTGGTTACCGCGGAAGGACTTGATGGAGCAGCATAAACAGCTGGGTCGGTTCCTATGGAAGTCTAAAAGGCCGCGAATAGCGTTGGCGGTGCTTATGCGTCCAGTAAGTGAGGGGGTGTGGGCTGGTCCTCTTTGAGAATCTATAATCTTTGTTACCTAGCGCAGAGAGTGAGCGACCTAGTCGCGGGTAACGAGGAGCGCCTTCCCGTAACCCTGCTTGATCAAGTCTCCGAGTCCTGGCATAGAACGTATCTGCTGCACTGTGGGGGAACGCTGCTACCGCCGTTTTGGAGGGAGTCGTCCTATTTGCGAACGCTGCGGCTGGTATGGAGAGTCTTGTGTCGGTTTCGGGGACAGCGTTGGGCGACCACGGATTGCCTGCCTTTGCTTGGCAATCGTGGTTTTGTGCCGGGTAGAGTGGGGGGTGTGGCTCGGATCTGGAAACAGGCTGGAGTTGAATATCTTGGGCATATGTGAATGGAGACTTCTGATCAGTTGGACTCTTTTCAGCAATTGCTTTGCCGCTATCCTCTGCAGAATACAACATTCTATTTCTATTTGCAGGTCCGTCACTATGTAGCTAGTTTAGCTAGAGATACAAGGCCCCTTTTGAGAATTAATAGTCTCTGGTTATTGATGGACAGACTTCAGGTGAGCGCGTCGGCCAGACAACTCCGCGCCGCGCTAGTTCCCCCGGCCGCTCCGCAGTGTCTATCTTCTTTGGTGGTTCGTTGGCGGAAGGATGGCTTATAAGGTCTCACAGAGGAGGCCATGGGGCAGGCGTTTCTGAAAGTACAGGGACTTGTGGAAGCAGTGCGGTACCGCGAACTGCAGTTTAAATTGTTTTGGAGAGCATATGTTTGGGAAGTGGGAGCGTGGAAGATGGGTATTGCGTCGACGGAAGTGTGTGGTCTCTGTAAGAAGGAGGTAGGAACATTATGGCACAGATTTTGGTCCTGCCCCACCATTCAAATGTTTTGGGAGGGTATTGGAACGAAATTGAGCCGGTGGACACAAGTGCAGATATCACTCCACCCGCTATGGTGTCTGTTTCATTTAGCTTATCCAGGGATCCGGGGAACGAAAGCCCAGCGGCAGCTTTATGAAAAGAGTTTCTTAGTGGCCAAGCAATGTATTTTGCGACACTGGCTATCTGAGACAGGTCCGATATTGGTGGAGTGGGAACGCCAATTGCGTGATTTAATGCAGATGGAACGTAGTTCAGCCCGTCTTCTCGGGCGAAAATATTGGGAACGTTTTCAAAATATATGGGAACCCTTATTTGAACCCGTTAGTTAGTCCCACGGGGGGGAGGGAGCTTGGTCTCTCGGGGGCGGAGTTGTGCTGGACGATTAGGTAGTGGGGAGTGACTTCTGGGTCCAGGTGGGTGAGGCGGGTATGCTTTCTTTTCCTTCTTTTTTTTTTTTCCCTTTGGGCTTCTCCATGGTATAGGGGGAGAGCTGGGAGGTGTAGGGGAGGGGGGTAGGGAAGGGGCTGTCCTTGGGGGGGCGGGGAGGTGGGAGGGGGGGATGGGGGTTTCTGGGGGTAATTGGCCTTTTATTGTGATTGCTCCCGGTTATACCTCTGACAGGTTGAAAATGGGTCCGAGTTCTGCTGGGGATCTATGGTACAGGTTTCGATTTGTTAGAGTTCGATGCTGTCTTGGCAGCTTCTATGTTGATGTTTTTCTCCCTATGAGTCAGCATTGCAGTTATCGTGCAGTTGTTTATATGTACACTTTGTGTGGTTCTTTGTACTTACCTGAGTATTTCCCTTATCTGGTATTGTATCCTAGCGAGACTGTCCCGGAGTTTTCTGGAGCATAGCTTGAATGTCAATTTATATGTGGAAAACAATAAAAATGATTTTACAAAAAAAAAAAATAACTCCAATACCCTATGCTCACTTTAAACACTCTTCTCAGCATCATAAAATTATTAACATACAATTATCCCTTGAAACCCATTCTTCTCCTTTAAATTAATTCCTCCAGCCTGAAAACCCTTGTTAAACTTAACATACAGGACTCAAAAAGGAAACACTGGCCCTTTAAATTTTCAGAACCACACCCTCAGGCTGTTTTCATCAATGTCCCCTCTAACTAACCCCTTCATTGAGAAAATTATTTTGGATCCAAATTCCCCTCTGCTGAAATTCACTGAATAATTTGGATACCATCCCTTTAACTTTAAATTTAAACAAAGGGTCATATTACTCTAAATCCTCTTACCTGAACCTTAATCTCAGCTCCCACTTTCATTTAAAAAAAATTGATCTTCATTTGTAAAAGTTGCTGCCCCTTTAAATTCACCAGAGCTTTGGCAGAGCACAGCTCCAGTGTTTCATTCTGCATTGCGGTTTCGGCGGGTGAGAAGCTCCTGCCTCCATCTCCTACCTGAAGCCTTTGACCAGCCCAGCAACCCTCTGAATTGGGTCCCTGGCACCCCAGGACATGTAGGGATCCAGCAGGCACTACCTTTTTTTTAATGAATCCCTGCCACCACAGGACCCCTCTGCAGTCTTCTTTTTTTTTTTACTTTTAAACCTGACGGTCTCTCTCCTGCCCTCCTTATGCTGCTGATCAGTATAGGAGGTCTCTCTACCATTCTAAAATGCTTTGGAGGGATTTTTTTCAAACTTTCAATATCCAGCACAGCTCCAGAATGCTGTGTTTTAATACAGCCTACCCCGGAGACCTCATCCTGCCCCCAGGCTTCATTTTCTGGGTCACGGGCCATCCTGACACTGCGGGACACCAAATAAATTAATTACTTAATTTTTTCCACACTATCCACACATGCTCTGAGAAGAAGTGCTTAAGTTGGGGACAAGCCCACGATTTTTCTCTCATAGTGCTGAGGACTGTGCAATTCTTGTTGTGGCTGGAACTAGGGCTAGGGCAATGTGATCTTTCTGTTGTGATCGGCACCGACAGTCAGCAAAAAAACAGACCTTCATTGGTCAGTTTTACTGTTATGCCGGCTGTCGGTCTCCAACATTCAATACCGGCTGAGCCTGTATTGCACTGCTGCCCAGTTAACATCCACAGGTAAAAGAAAGGACTGCTTTTGCTGCGTCTATCTTTACCCATGGGAGCTAACCAGGCAGCAGCTCATATCACAACTGCCTGGTTACCTTCTGTGGGCTTGTGGGCTGTGCAGCGACCCCAGATATCCAATGACAGGGCCGCATATGACATTGTCATTGAATATCTGGGGTTAAAGATCAGCAGCGATGGTTATGTGCCGTAGCAGTGCATTGCTGTCCCAGAAGCATATCGGGCCCATATTGATTCCCACTGAAGCCCATGGATCCTAACTTGTAATTTAATAAGGTAGCCATAATTCATAAAAAAAGATTTTGATGTCAAGGATGTGCAAAAGCCAAAACTCTTTTGTTCATTTTCAGTTTATTTGGCTTTTTTCCCCATTGTCCAGTATTTCTTCTTGATTTATTTTACACGTTCATTTAAATAGCATTTAAACATGTTAGAAATTTTTAATGCAAGCAAATGTATCCATACTAATTTGTAGGTTAACACACATTAAATTCATTTTGTGTGTGGCAGGTGCAGGCCTGTGACCCACAGTGTCCGAACATAAGCAGGCCAGCATGGCTAGCTTGACCTGTAAATGAGGCCTGTGGAGAGGCATATAGGATTGCACATCCCCCAATATGCTGCTATTGTAAGATAGAACCCAGTAGAAGTATTGAATTAGCTTAGGTAAGCAGAACTGCAGTATTGAAAGATGGAAAAATACAGAAAAGACATGTTTAAAAGTTACTGATAAGAAAAAGTACATCTGCAAAGAAATAATTAGGAGTGCTGACAGATGAGTTGCAGAGCCCAGCTCCTCTGCACGTACAAATTGGTTCTATAACCTTGAGAGTGTGAAAGTAACAAGTTGATGAACTGACCATTGTAATTGGGACTAGAAGGGGGGCATGCAGGTGTCATGCCCACTGGAGGGACATAACTGGATAAACTTATCAGTACCGGGACCAATAGAAGAGGTACGGGAGGTACGGGAGGTTACCGGGACCAATGAGATGTTTTTCTATACCTAGAATGGAACAGAAGTCTATAAAAGTTGTTGTAATGCTTGAAAACTTTGCTCAGCCATTTTGAAATTGATTGGTTCGAGACTTGTGCACAAATAAATGATTTGGACCTTCTGAACAGACTCCTGGTATCATTGGTTTGTCTGCGCTTTGCTGCTACATATTCCTTGGTGCATTGGCCGGGAAGTTGTGGAATCAAAGTGTATATAGGGCAATATACCACGACTTTCCGCCTCTATAGGCTTGGTCCTGCCGGGATCGCGCCCTTCCGACGAGGGCTGCTCCCTGGCGCCACCGGTCCCTTGTATCGGAGGGAGCTGGTCGGACCTCGGCGGGTGACGAGCCCGGCTGGAGTCAACGCCTCGAACCCGAGTGAGGGGAGTCCGAGGTCCAACTCATGCGCCTGCTTGGGAAGTTTGAGGACCGGATCCGGTGAGTATAGTTTTGATTTTGGGTCTAGACAGAAATAGAAAGCGCAGTACTGCCATTGGAACTTGGAACTTTGGAATTTGTAATCTCGAGATATTGGGAATTGGTAAGAGAGCATGATCACCTCTCAAGGAAGGGCCGAGTAACCCCGCATGGGAATTCGCCGGGTGAAACCCCCATCCTTTTTGTAATTGGGAAATTGGAAAAGACTAGTCAGAACAGATAGAAACGAATGCATTCTGGGATACGTTGCTAGCATGATTGTGTGAACGAAGTGTGAATGAGAGGTCTGGCAGCACGGACCAAGTGAAGGCGGACCCCTGAGTAGCGCATTTCCTGACCGGGCGACCGCGTTCAGGTCGCGAAAAGGGGGAAGCGATTGTCGTCTTGTCTTGTTATTTGTACTCCTTATACGTTTCCAGGGCCGTGTGGACCCATTACCCACGGTCCGCCCTCCTTTTCCCTTCTGTCTGTTGTTGCGCGCACACATCGAAATGGGAGGGGCGGGGTCTACTAGAAACACTCCATTAGAATGAATGATCGCACATTTTAAAGAGGGATATTCAGGAGATTATGGTATTAAAATGACAGCAGCCCGTTTGCAGATTTTGTGTACTAGGGAGTGGCCCGATCTAGACCCCATCTGGCCCCGAGAGGGAACGTTCAAAGTAGAGATTATTCAGTCAATACACCGTAGAGTGCGGATAGCGCACCCCGACCAGAACCCCTATATAGATTCCTGGTTAAGTATTTGTGAAGATCCGCCCCCCTGGGCGCAGCGCTGTTATGAGGAACAGTGCAGAATAATGTTAGCTAAAGCAGATTCTAGACAGAAAACGGAACAGCCTAGAATGAAAGAGCAGGATAAGAAAGCCAGAAAGAAGCCCATCCTGGCAGATCCTGATTCCCCAGAAATAATTCTCAGGCAGCCCCGAACCCCAGGTCCAGTAAGAGTAGCCCGGCGCCCTGCCCCAGAACCCCAGAGACGGCCAGAGCTGAGGCGGGACCCAACCCCTGATCCCCCTCCCGGAGGAGAGAAAGAGGAAGAATTAGCGGGAAAAGAAGAGGAGGACCTAAAAAGCGAGTCAGAAGTGGAGACAGAAGAAGGAGAAAGAGAGAATCCCCCAGATGAGGAGGAAAATGTACAAATAATTGAGAAAGCTAGCGTTAGCACTAGCACGCCAGTGAGAGAGAAGCCCAAAGCAAAACCTGTTGAGAAAAAGAAAGCGACTCCTGCAAAGGCAACAACGATAACCCTTAGATCCCAAAAGACACCCATGGCAGCCAAACTGTTTCCCTTACGGCAAGTCCCGGGAGTGCCCGTAAAGAATGATAATGATGAAGTGGTAGCGGGACCCCTAACTTATGTGTATATCCCTTTCTCTACAACTGATTTATTAAATTGGAGGTCGCATTACGCCTCCTATACTAGTAAGCCCCAGGAGCTGACAGAATTAGTAACTAGTATTATGGAAACTCACCAACCAACTTGGCCAGATTGCCGTCAGCTCCTGACCACCCTATTCACGACAGAAGAGCGAGCAAGAATTAGAAAAGCAGCTATTGAATGGATGGCAGAGAACCCTGTAGCTCCGGCACAGGGGCAGAACATAATAGACCGTCGAGAAGCAGCTCAGAGAGAATTCCCGAATGAAGACCCCCAATGGGATCCAAATACAGATGAAGGATCCACAGCCCTAGCCCGTTTTCGCCAAGGCTTTATACAAGGCCTGAAAAGAGGGGGCCAGAAAGCTATGAACCTTTCCAAAGTTGCAGGAGTAATTCAAGGAATAGATGAGAGCCCAGCAGATTTTTATGAGAGATTAACTGAAGCATACAGAATGTATACTCCCTATGATCCCGAGGCACCAGGAAGTTTATGTATGGTGAATTCTGCTTTTGTAAACCAGTCTCAACCAGACATTAGACGCAAATTACAGAAGTTAGAAGGGTTTGCGGGCATGAATGCAACACAGTTACTGGAAGTCGCTCATAAAGTGTATGTGAATCGTGATACTGAAAGACAGAGAGAATGTGATAGAAAGATGAAGAAGAAAGCTGATTTTTTGGCTGCGGCCATAGTGGAACAGAAAAGGGGAGGTGTCCCTAGTCGAAGGAGCAGAGGAAGAGGGCGGGGTCAAGGCGGAGGCCGGACCCAGAGACTAGGCGTGAACCAATGCGCCTATTGCAGAGAGGAAGGACATTGGAGAGATACGTGCCCGCAACTCGAAGACGCCCAGCATGATGACGACAGCAGCCATCAGTGGCGAGAAGAAAGACGAAGCTATCTCCGAAGCCGAGGAGGAGCCAATCGAGAACAATTCCAGCGAGAGAGAGGAGGAGCCATTCAAGCATTGGCCACACCAGCCCATGATGAGAATGACGTGGATTAGGACAGACCGGGCTCCAAGTTTGCTTTAGGTCTCCAGGAGCCTATGGTCGGAATACAAATAGGAGACCAAATTATGGACTTTATGGTTGATACTGGAGCACAACATTCAGTAATAGACAAAAAGATAGCCCCATTCACTACAAAAGCAGTCACCATCATAGGAGCAACTGGTGCCAAAGCCACAAAGTCTTTTCTTCAAAACCGAATATGCAGTCTGGGAGGACAGCAAGTAACTCATCAATTCCTTTACATGCCCGAATGTCCAGTACCACTACTGGGACGAGATATGTTAGCCAAGCTTCAAGCACAAATATCTTTCTCTGAGCAAGGAGAAATGCAAATGACAGTAAATCCCCAAACCAAACCAGCAGGAGTGATGCTGCTGACAGTTCCCCGAGAAGAAGAATGGAGATACTACATTGATGATTCGATTCAAGATACCTATTTTGAACAAACTTTGAAAAGCATTGATGCACCACCTGGAGTATGGGCAGAAGGCAGCCCCCCAGGCCTAGCCAAACATATAGCTCCAGTGATTGTAACCCTCAAGCCTAGTGCTACACCAGTGCACGTCAAACAGTACCCTCTCCCAAGAGCCGCAATTGAAGGCATTCATCGCCATCTACAAAGATTGCTTGAGTATGGCCTACTAAAAGTATGCCAATCCCCATGGAACACTCCACTTTTGCCAGTAAAGAATCCTGGGACAGATGATTATCGCCCAGTGCAAGATTTGAGAAGAGTAAATGATGCAGCTGAGACCATACATCCAGTCGTACCCAATCCTTACACCCTCCTAGGACTGATACCTGCTGAAGCTACCCATTTCACTGTACTGGATTTGAAAGATGCATTCTTTTGCATAAGATTAGCCCCTGTAAGCCAAATATTGTTTGCATTCGAATGGCAGGACCCCATCTCTGGAAGAGGGGGCCAACTTACCTGGACAAGATTACCCCAAGGATTCAAGAATTCGCCTACCATCTTTAGTGCCGCACTGAATCAAGACCTTTCAAGCTATCCAGTAGCCCCGGGAAAGAGAGTACTTCTCCAATACGTGGATGATCTGTTGATAGCTGCCGTATCAGAAAGTGAATGTATACTAGCCACCAAAGATCTCTTGCAGTTACTAGAGGAAGCTGGATACAAAGTTTCCAGAGCCAAAGCACAGCTATGCCAAAAAGAAGTGAAATACCTGGGTTTTCGTATCACCCAAGGAAGCAGAAGATTAGGCAGAGAAAGAAAAGAAGCAGTATGCAGAATTCCAACTCCAACAACCAGAAAGCAAGTCAGAGCCTTTCTGGGAGCGGCAGGATATTGCCGAATTTGGATACCCAACTTTGCCCAAATTGCCAAACCACTGTATGAAGTCACAAAAGGAGAAGAAAAGTCGCCACTGGAGTGGGGACTTGAGCAGGATACAGCCTTCCAGAAGTTAAAAGAAGAATTGATGTCATCACCAGCACTTGGACTACCAGATGTCCACAAACCTTTCCACTTGTTTGTACATGAAGCACAGGGAAATGCCTTAGGCATGTTGACTCAGAAATTGGGAAATTGGGAGCGATCTGTAGCCTACCTATCAAAACAATTGGACCCTGTGGCCAAAGGATGGCCACCTTGCTTGAGAGCAGTTGCAGCTACAGCGCTACTAGTGAGTGAAGCAGACAAACTCACACTAGGACAGAACATACGAGTCACTGTGCCACATGCAGTCCTTGCCCTTATGGAACAGAAAGCAAATTATTGGCTCACCAATTCCCGAATGTTGAAGTACCAGAGCATGTTATGTGAAAACCCACAGATACAACTTGAAGTGAGCCATGCCCTGAATCCAGCCACCTTGATACCCATCAGTGAAGAACTCCCAGAACATGACTGTATCGAAGTCATGGAGACTGTGTTCTCCAGTCGACCCGACTTGACAGATGTGCCCATAGACAATCCTGACCAAACCTATTATGTTGATGGGAGCAGTCTCATCCTTGATGGACGACGCTGTGCCGGATATGCAGTCGTCACTCAACATGAAGTAGTTGAATCATCAGCCCTAGCCTCAGGCACATCAGCCCAGAAAGCCGAATTGATAGCACTTACCAGAGCATTGTTGTTAGGAGAAAAACTTGTGCTAAATGTATATACAGATTCCAAATATGCCTTCACTACCCTGCATGCCCATGGAGCTCTCTATAAAGAAAGAGGACTCATCACATCCGGAGGAAAATCAGTCAAATATGGTCCCGAAATATTGATGTTACTTGATGCAGTATGGGCCCCAACACGTGTAGCTGTCATGCATTGCAGAGGACATCAAGCAGGAAAAGGAGAAGTTGCCCGAGGGAATAGATTTGCAGATGCCTCAGCACGACAAGCAGCTATGACAGGACAAATTGCCCCACAAGCTATGCCAATGCAAGCAGCATTGTTTCCAGTACCTTTGAATCTATGGACCCCACGATATACCACCAAAGAATTGGATTACTATTGTGACAGAGAAAATGGAGTACTGAAAGATGGATGGATTGAGCTGCCTCCAGAAGAGGGCAGTCAACCTCCTGGACGAATAGTAATTCCTGAACTGTTAGGACCATCCTTTGTCAAAGCTTTCCACGAAGCCACCCACTATGGGAAAAGTGCTATGGAAAAAGCACTCAGACCACATTTCTACATCCCTCTGATGACAACCATATCAGCTTCAGTAGCACGACAATGTCAAACTTGTGCTAAGAATAATGCCAAGCAAGGCCTTATTACAGCACCCCGAGTTCAGTCAAGAGGTGTGACCCCTATGCACAACCTCCAAGTTGATTTCACCGAAATGCCAAAAGCCAATGGGTACCATTACTTATTAGTATTAGTTTGTACTTTCTCTGGGTGGGTAGAAGCATTCCCAACCAGAACTGAGAAAGCCCGAGAAGTTACCAAGGTCTTAATGAGAGAGATTGTCCCCAGATTTGGAATTCCAGCAGTAATAGGATCAGATAATGGACCCTCATTTGTCTCCCAAGTTACTCAGCAGTTAGCAAAAGCTTTGCAGATACAGTGGAAGCTCCACACTGCATACAGACCCCAGAGTTCAGGGAAAGTTGAGCGAATGAATCGTACCTTGAAAGCCCAAATGTCTAAGCTTTGTCAGGAGACACAATTGAAGTGGCCCCAAGTGCTCCCCATAGCTTTATTCAGAATACGCTCAGCTCCTGTAAAGTCAACAGGATTTTCCCCTTTTGAAGTTTTGTATGGTAAACCCCTACCAATAGTGCAGGGAATCAAAGGAAGTCTAGCCCAAATTGGTTCAGAAATAACCAGACAAGAACTTCTAGCTCTTAGTTTTGTTCTGCAGACTCTCCATACGTGGATCCAAGACCAGTTGCCTATCAACTTGACGGAACCCTTGCATCCCTACCAGCCTGGTACTTCGGTGTGGATCAAAGATTGGAAGAAGACACCGTTGGAACCCCATTGGAAGGGACCGTACACCGTCATCCTGTCTACCCCAACTGCAGTAAAGGTAGCCGAGATTGACGCCTGGATCCACCACAGCAGAGTCAAGCCCGCCGCTGATCCTGAACCTGAGCAGTGGACAGCAGAACAGCATCTTGATGCACCCTTGCGAGTTACTTTGAGACGGCAACCAGCAGCTTAGACACTTCATCACAAGTGTTTTGCAGCAGCCAAGTCTTTCGAAGAGGATTGCTGTTTTCCATGCAGCAGCAGCTTTGTTTCAACGAACCCAATTTGTGTGTGATTAGACACACTACTGTGAGACTACATTGACTAAGCCAGACTTCACAGGCCAACTGAAATTGCTAAAAAGTTGGTCAATGTGTACTGGACAACCTGAGGATCTTCAATCAACACTCAGCAACCGTTAAATTGCTTCATTAGCAAACGGGACGAAGAATAAAAGACCGTCGTGATCAAGATCAGCAAGCTGAGGATTCAGAAGAACTCCAATCAACATCGACATGCATCTTTACTTTTGCTTTGCTTTGGTTGCCTTCTTTGGAGGTTTTGAACAGACTCATGCTTTACCTCCATGCACTGCCTGCATTACTTCTACTAGAATTGGACTGAAAGTAACTCAGACTTTGCTTTATCATTCTTACTATACCTGCAAGGGGACAGTAACTCGGTGTATCTATAACACCACTGAACTAAATGTTTGCACTCATGGAAAAATTAAAACATGCTATAATCCGCATCAGAATCCATCCTATTACACGATGGAAATAAGATGGAAGGATGCAGATGGACCTATATTAGCTGCAACGCCACCACTTAAGGACATTACTAAACCTGCTGTTTTGAATTTTGATGCATGCAATGCTATTAATAGAGATAGTTATTCCACCTGTGGTACATGGGAGAAAGCGTATCGAAATGACCATAAGTATATGTGTCCAGAAGGTGCCACAGGATGGAGAAAGTGTACAGGCAAAAAGGAACCAGGCTATAGTACTGCCCCAGCAGCAGACTACTATTGCCCGTATTGGGGATGTGTTTTTTATGCTACCTGGAACACTGGTATAACTGATGAGAAAATAGATAAACGAATGGCTACTTTAACCAAGCCAACCACAAATGATAAATGTCAGAAAGATGCTTGTAACCCCTTACACTTACGTATACACAATCCCCATGCATGGAAACAAGGATATAAGTTTGGTTTACGTATTGCTGGAGGAGCAATAGATCCAGGGACCATTGTGTATATCAGATTGAATACCCAAGCCCACAAGTCATCTAAATATCATATTCATAATACTTTTTATGAAGCCATGCATGTAAATAAGTTTGAGATCCCTCACCCCTCACAGAATTTATTTCTAGAATTAGCCGGAGCAGTAGTATCTAGTCTTAAGATCACAGATTGTTATTTCTGTGGCGGAACCCAAATGGGAGATCAGTGGCCATGGGAAGCCCAAGAATTGAATTATTCCATGATTTACAATCAGACTGAATTACACAAGACTACCAGTGAATGGGTGTTAGCGCACTCAATCGTTGGACGTCTTTGCTATGCCAGAACTGGACCCCAGTTCACCCAAAAGGTAGGACAGCTGGTCTGTCTTAGCCAGAAGTACTATAATGCCACGACCAAGAAGATAGCATGGTGGTCAGGAATTGGACATCCTGAACCTCCTAACCCATTAGCCAGATTTCCTGAACTTGCAGGTCTATGGACTAACCTTGCTAAAGTCCAAGCCTGGCAAGCCCCACCTGGCCTATATTGGATCTGTGGAAACCGAGCATATGCACAACTACCACCACACTGGGGAGGAGCATGTGTCTTAGGAACCATCAGACCTTCTTTCTTTCTTTTAAACACTGAACATGGAGAACAATTAGGATACCCAGTATACACTACCCACCGACACAAAAGAGCACTAAGACAGAAGAGAGAGGCCTTACAGATAGGCAAGTGGGAGAAATGGCAAGGTGATGATTGGCCACCAGAAAGAATCATTGAATATTATGGACCCGCCACTTGGAATGATGATGGTATGTATGGTTATCGTACCCCAATTTATATGATTAATCGTATTATTCGCTTACAAGCAGTAGTTGAAATAATAACTAACGAAACTAGTCATGCTCTTACGCTTTTAGCTAGACAAAGTACACAGATGCGCACTGCGATATATCAGAACCGCTTAGCACTTGATTATTTGTTAGCAGCTGAAGGAGGAGTATGTGGTAAACTGGACTTAACCAATTGCTGTTTGAAAATAGATGATAAAGGTCAAGTAGTTGAAGAAATTGCTAAAGATATGCAAAGACATGCTTATGTGCCAGTACAGACGTGGCACTCATTGAAATTTCCTAATTGGTTTGCTAACCTCTTTTCATGGGTGGGAGGATTTAAGACTTTTATCGTATTGGTACTAATCCTTGTTGCTGTTATCTTCTTATTACCATGTTTAATCCCATGTTGTATGCGTTCCATTCATAACACTATTGATAGTACAGTAGAGCGGAAGACCGCAACAAAAATCATGGCTTTATATACAGCCAGTCCTGGTAGAAATCCTTTAGCCAGGATGTGATTCTTCAGAAAGTGATTTAATTCTCACACCTTATTAAGTAATAGGGTGAGATTAATCAAAGGGGGGAATGTGGCAGGTGCAGGCCTGTGACCCACAGTGTCTGAACATAAGCAGGCCAGCATGGCTAGCTTGACCTGTAAATGAGGCCTGTGGAGAGGCATATAGGATTGCACATCCCCCAATATGCTGCTATTGTAAGATAGAACCCAGTAGAAGTATTGAATTAGCTTAGGTAAGCAGAACTGCAGTATTGAAAGATGGAAAAATACAGAAAAGACATGTTTAAAAGTTACTGATAAGAAAAAGTACATCTGCAAAGAAATAATTAGGAGTGCTGACAGATGAGTTGCAGAGCCCAGCTCCTCTGCACGTACAAATTGGTTCTATAACCTTGAGAGTGTGAAAGTAACAAGTTGATGAACTGACCATTGTAATTGGGACTAGAAGGGGGGCATGCAGGTGTCATGCCCACTGGAGGGACATAACTGGATAAACTTATCAGTACCGGGACCAATAGAAGAGGTACGGGAGGTACGGGAGGTTACCGGGACCAATGAGATGTTTTTTTCTATACCTAGAATGGAACAGAAGTCTATAAAAGTTGTTGTAATGCTTGAAAACTTTGCTCAGCCATTTTGAAATTGATTGGTTCGAGACTTGTGCACAAATAAATGATTTGGACCTTCTGAACAGACTCCTGGTATCATTGGTTTGTCTGCGCTTTGCTGCTACATGTGTACATTAGAAATTTTAAGCAGAGGAACAATTCAGCTGTGCACTAACGAATGCATATCCCCACTTTTTATGAGTGTGCATCTTTCATAAAATATGCAAATACATCAGAATGCTGCCCGTGCTTTGCCCTTGGAAATCCCTATGTGCAGATCATATAAAAGTATGACTGTTTTTGCCTGCATGTGCACACATATCCAGATACTTTCCTAATTCATATAGGAGATTGTATTAGTAGCTCAGACGTAGCATTTTAGTCCCTTATATGAAAATCCTTGGTTTAGATTCTTGGAAAGGCAGTGAAAATGTTAGAGCAATTTGGTGGCTGTACCAAACTCAATGGCATCTCTTGCCTTTAAACATAGTTAAAAATAAAGGGCCCGATAACACTGGTCAACAAATTTTTACAAAAGTCATGTTACTGAAATAAAAATAGTCATTGAGGGAGGAGTAGCCTAGTGGTTGGGACAAGGTACTTCAGGCTGGAAGGTCGGGGGTTCAAATCCCACTAGAGGACAGCAACCTTGGGCCGGAAGGACTGGGGTTTCTAGTCCCGCAGATGCTCCTTGTGGTCTTGGGCAAGCCACTTAACCCTCCATTGCCCATGTTCCCTGTAAGTATTAGTGTATGTCTCTCAAATCCCCACGTGTTAAATGTATCCCCCACTTGTGTTGTGACCGCTTTGATTGAAGGATAAGGCGGTATATAAATACCATTAAATAAATAAAATAAATAAATAAAATTTCTTATCAATTTTTATATGCTGAACACGAATATGACAGTGAAATTGCAAAGTTGGCTCTAGTTTTTTTGTAATCTACAAGAATTAATGTTTACATCATGAAATGCATGTCAATAGTAAATATAATAGGCCTTCGGTTAATATCTGTAAAAAACCAAGTCATAGACTACTTCTTAGATTTTTTCACCTGTCTCTTGTACAGCTGTTCGAGAGCTTCTCTGGGGAGTGTCCAGCAGTAGTCAGCCAGCATTGTAGTGGACCATTTTCCCTGGTATCTTTGCTCCATCGTTGTGATATCCTGGTGAAAATGTTTGCCCTGTTCATCACTAACCATACCTCAGTTGTCAGAAAAGAAATCAAGAGGGGAATCTAGAAAATGGATCTTTAGGGGTATGTTTACTAAAGGGCGCTAACATCACAGCGGCTGAATTATCGCGCAATAAGGTATGTTATCGGGCGATGAAGGCGCGTTATCGCGCGATAATGTACCTTATCATGCAATAACGTGCCTGCGGCATTAAGGCACCCTAACGCCGTGAAATCCGGCACTGAAGGGCGGAGGAAGGCTTCCCAGAGAGCAGAGAGAAGGGGTCAATAGGTGGAGAGTGGGAGGGGAGAGGCTCCAGGCACACTAACACTGTGGAATCCGGGTCTGATCACTAACACCAGTGAAACCCTCGCGTTAAGGCACATTTTCAGGAAAGAGAAACCATTTACGTCAGCAATGTACAGCAAAGCCAGGGAAAACTAAAAAAAGTCGTAGTTGTGATACATGTGCATGGAACAAAAGGGGAAATAAACATGGAAAATGACCTGAAATAAATTTAAAATCACCATAACCAAGCTTTCCAATAGTGATATTAATGGGAAAAATAAAAAAAAAAACACTACTGAGAAAGCTCCAAAAAAAAGATATCATTTTTGGAAGGGTCTATGCTCTGTCCCCCTACAAGGTGAATGATCCCACATTAAAATAGCGCTGATCAGGGTTTTCCCTTTTTATTGGACAGGTTTCTTATGGCGTGCAGGGTGGGCATGTCGGAAAGGGCAACTGTACAGATGCTGGAAAATGGGATACAGAGGGCTGCAGGCAGCACATGCTGTGGTGCAGCTGGTGCACAGTGCCGACTAGGGAGATGCCTAAGTGGCACATAGGAATGCTGAAACTGTACAGCAGCCAGACAGCAACTGATGAGGGCCCAACATGGACATGAGTGTGTTTCTCACAGTATCACAGGGGATAGTACCCAGCAGATACCCCAAGGGCACAGAACATTGGCAGGCGGTGGTGGGGGGGAAGCGTGGACGTCTATGCAGGCACCCCTAACCCAGATCCCGCACCATAGGCAGCTGTCTACCGGCACACTGGATGGCCTGAGACTGCGCACCACCAGCATAAGGGCATATCAGCATGGTGGCAGAGGGGTACTGGTGATGGAGGGGGCAGTGGCATCTGCCCAAGGCAGACCATGGCCTTGCCCTGTTTAGGTGGGTGCCGGGCACTGCAACAGACAGGCTCTGTCTGATGAACAGTCATGGTATCCCCAGGGAAAGGACCATCCCTGTGGCAACAGTGTGGTGCAGTACACACAGCCAGCATGTTCAGGAGCAGAAGGTCACCAGTTCAAGTCCCAGCTGTGGCTCCTGCCAACCCAGTCCCCATATTTTTTCCAGTACTAAACCGTGGTAATAAAGATGGAACCTTTATTGCAGATAGCATAAACATGCCTGAAACGCCTATATTTTACCCTACAGAGCACAAACACCATAAACTTGTGCAATACCTAGAGCAGAGTTTCCCAAATGCAGTCCTGGAGGGCCAGAAACCATTCAGGTTTCATGCTGTCTCTAATAAAGATGCCTGTGATGCATTTCTATGCATCGCCCCCATGGTATGCAAATGTATCTCATGCATATTCATTAGGGACAGCATGAAAACCCGAACAGTGTTTGGCCCACCAGGACCGGAGTTGGGAACCTCTGCCCTAGAGCAGCGGCCAACAGGGGCAGAAACACCCACACCCACAGGCTCCATTACCCAAAGCCTCATGGAGAGGCAGGATGTTGGGCCCTGCGTGCAGCAGCATCTCCCAATACTAGCACTTGCATACCTTAGTAATGCCGCCCTAAACCTGGGAATACGTTACACCTATATCAAAAGGTGCTATGATTAATGGCAGATAGCAATTCCTAAGTTCAGCACAATTTGCTGATTGAGCTGCATCATAGCAACCTTTCTGATGTCTTGGAGTGTGTTTCAGTTCTGGTTTCTGACAGTGTTTACCACCCCGGGGAGTGACACCAACAGTATTGCGTACCATAGCCATGCCTGCACTGTGCCCAGGACTGGTGCGGTGGCCAGGGCTGCCCAAAGCCTCTATATTTGCACAATGCTGGCATAGGTGTGGGAGTGTGTGTCTATCTATCCAGTGTGTGGTGGCTGCCAACACCTTACTCAGCCCACACTGCTTGCACTGTTTCCAGTTTTAGCCTGCCAATGTGCATAATGAGGAACAAGGTACTGTGGGTATAGCTTGGACAGGGCGGCCTGGGCATAATGCATCTGCACAGGGCATAGGGCAATAGCTGGGACATTGTAGTGCCCAGCCAACACCTGCATGGACAGGGTGGCCACAACATGTCCTGCTGGGAGGTCACTCTCACCCTGACTGAGCAGTGACCACAGCATGTCTAGGTTCCCCGATAGTGCTATATAGTATTTTGTTCATTTGATATTTATGGGTTTTCTTTTCTGGGGCTCAATCACCAACTTAAATGCTTGGTGTGTGTGTGCTCACATCCCAGTTCTGGGTGCATACATCTCCTCCAGGAACATGCAGTATGGACTAGCTAGCAGACTGTGCAGTTATATTTGCATGGCTGGAACACCGTGCAGGGTGTGGTGGCTGGGGACTTACTGTGTTTGTTGCTGGAGAATGTCAGATGATGGTGGTGGGGGATAGCTGAACATTTCCAGGCCTACTGTCTGTCTGCCAGCCATTGCCTTATGGATGTGTACAGCTCTGCATTGACTGTCCTGTAGGACATTGGTCGCCCTCTATGTCCACCATTGCAGGGAGGCAGAAAGTGGATCTGTTGGTGGGAGATCCTGTTTCCCACCCTGAGCCACACAGGGGGAGGGAGGGGGGGTCCATGTCCAGCTGCTGCTGCTGTTCTCCCATGAGGACCTGCAGCATGATGTATTTCAGTTATTAAAGGTGCTGTGGACCTAGTGCTGGGCACCCCACCTCACCCTCAGGGTGAGCACAGTACCCGCACAATGTGACAGTCTGTAGCTACTCTGTGCCAGTAACACACACGGTCAGTTCCCCCTACCAGGCCGAGGTGCTGTGGGGGTGCATACCCCATCTTGTGATCATCTGTAGACTGCTGATTTGCATGTGCAGTGCATCATGGGTATGGGTGGGTTAACACTATCCTGGTAACCACAGCAGACAGTTTGTGTGGTGACCTGCAGTCCTTCTGTAGCCAGCCAGGGGTTTGTTAGTAGCCCACTGGTTACTTCACATGCCTGTGGAGCCATAGGTCATGGGTTTGATCCCACAGTGGGGTTATTTGATAGGGCTGTTTGAGGCATTTTTTAATTTAAATTAGTGCTGCCAGCAAAAACACACTCATGGTGCTGCAACCTTAAGGTGCCTTATAAGGCGCCCTATAGGGAACATTATAGGGTGCCTTGGTGGACAGTGCACTTTATAATGTGCCCTTTGGAGTGCCTTATAGGGCGCCTTATGCGGCACCTTAGGTTATCCATCCCCATGGTTTCAGTGGATACGAATGTGGACAAGATTTCTTGATGACATCTTCTTTTTTTGGGTAGACACAATCGACTCCTTAAATGAGTTTTTTGTATGGATAAACTCTTTATCAGAAGATCTCCAATTTACACCAGTTGTTAATAGAAATGTAATGGATTTTTTAGACATTCGTTTGATTAAAGAGGGGCCGTCTATAAGATCTACTTTATATCGGAAAAGCGTTCAGCGAAATACACTGCTACATTATCATAGCTACCATCCTGGCCCCCTGAGACGGGGTTTACCTATAGGCCAGTTCATTAGATTACGCCGTTTGTGCTCTACTTTGGAAGATTTTAAGATACAAGCTACACGTTTGAAGCAACGATTGTTGGATCGCGGTTATCCTCGATCCATCATTAACCGTGCTTATCGTCGAGCTCGATTTAACCATAATGAATGGTGGGAGACCCCGACATCGGTGCCAGCTGGTTCTTTGTCTGAATCTGACCCCCCTTTTGTAGGAATATTACCATATATGCCTGGCACGTCTGATGTTATGAAAATTATTAAATCTCATTGGTCTGTTCTATCGATTCATCCTGTATTTAGGAAGTCATTGATGATTGGACTCCAACGGGGTAGAAACATTGCTGACTGGATAGTACATCATGAAAGACAATCTCAATCAATGATGGGGGATCTTCCTATTGGACATTTTAGCTGTTTGCAGTGTGCCTTTACGCTTGAAGGGACCTCCTGGGAACATCCTTTGTCTCATCGTTGGTACAAAAATAAATTTGCTTCAACCTGTTTTGACGTCCTTTGTAGTCTATATAATAATTTGTCCATGTTCTCTGATTTATGTGGGGAAGACATCCCGGAATATGAAGAAACGACTCCAGGAACATCGCTCTCAAATTACTAGGGGGGTTATTACAGTCCCACTAGTACCTCATTGTCAAGAGCATAATCATAGTTTTCAAGATTTAAGATGGTGAGTGATCGACCACATCCCGCCCCATACTAGGGGAGGTGATCGACATTATCGGTTAAGTCTCCGGGAGCAATTTTGGATCTATTCATTGAACACAGTTATTCCTCAGGGTTTGAATTCTAATGTAGAATGGTGGTCAATTATTTAAGTTAACATCTGAATGCGATCCATGCCTATTGGCTACCAACCGGTCATGTGACTCCTACTTGGATTTAAAAGGCAGTGTTGGGAGGTAGCACCTATGAGCGATAGAGTTTGAAGAAGGGCCGGGAATAACGGAGGCTCAAAACACTACAACGTTGGGTTACCAGTTCTGCTCATGTGAAGCTGTTTATTGCGAACTAGCTTGAGTGGACTCTCGAGTTTCTCCAGTGTCTATATGGAGGAGACCATATTGGACAGTGGTTTCTGCGTTCCATATATGGAATAATGTCTAGTGAAGCCGACTGGTCTAATAGCTGCGCCCACATTGCAGTGCTTGGATGGCTGTGAGTATGAATGCTCAATAATAACAGTGAAGACCTGGTCTGGTTTACCATCGGGGGATACCTGAGTCACTTGTCAGAAAAGAACAACCTCAAGCTAAGTACTCTTTTTGCAGCTCACTAATTACTGGTTGGTATTGAGGGTGGTGGTCCCTCGATCCTTTATTAGGGGTAAATCCCTAAATTTTACTTTAGGATAAAAACGGAGCAACACGCTACGAGAAGGGGAGGTTTTTCTTCCTTCCTTCCAGGCGTGCGTTCCAACAAAAATTTGTAGATTGATAGGTTCCTCTTTTTCTTTTGTGTGGTTAATATGTGGAGGAAACTAATAGGTTAGTGGGATTAGTTATAGTGAAATTTGTACCTTAGGTTATGGCACTGTGAGGGTGTGTTTGCTGGCAGCACTAATTTACATTAAAAAAGACAGCCTTACTCATTAAACCAACTGGGGGATTGAATTCATGACCCCTAGTTTCATCAGTCAATGTATTAACCATTGTGCTACACCTCTGTTACT
Source organism: Ichthyophis bannanicus (assembly GCA_033557465.1). Lineage (NCBI taxonomy): Eukaryota > Metazoa > Chordata > Amphibia > Gymnophiona > Ichthyophiidae > Ichthyophis > Ichthyophis bannanicus. Next base: position 1,239,549,727 of record CM066033.1, on the reverse strand, counting down.
GTGTTTGCAGGTCAGCACGCCTAATTAAGGCTAACGCACATTAACATGCCATTGCTCCATCAAGCGGTAACTGTCTTTATCGCACGATAACTCGAAATGCTACCTTAAGACCGGAACACCCACTACCTTATATGGCATTCGTCACAGTAAGACTGCAACTAACTCCGGTAACATTAAGACGGTTTAGTAAACATACCCCTTAGAGACATATTGCAGCCAAGTTTCTGATACTGCATCAAAATGTCTTCTACTAGTTTCTTGTAGTTTTCTGCCCTAACATTCCCAAGAAAGTTTGTTGACACTAGGCGAAAAGCATTCCATGCTTGTTTCGCATCACCCTGCAGCAAGTTGTTGAACCGGTCATCTTTGAAGAGCTCTCAAATCTGAGGACCCACAAAACCTAAGGTAGCCCCAGGGACTGTTGGGCTTCTGTGGCATCAGTGTGGTGCAGTACACACAGCCAGTGTGTCCTGGAGCAGGGGGTCACAGCTCCAGGTCCCAGCTGTGGATCTTGCAGAGCATGTCCCTTTGTTTTACCCTACAATGAAGATAAAGCTTCAATATATGCCATCCCCAAAGCAGCAGCCAACAGGAGTACAAACACCAACTCACACAGGCTCCACTATCCAAAGCTTCATGGAGAGTCAGGCTGTTGGCTCCAGCACGGAACTGCAGTTATCACCAAAGCATTACTACTAGCTCCTGCCAGCACGGTGATCAGGACTAGTGTGTTGGGCAGGGTTACCAACCACCCCTATCTTTGCACAATGCTGTAATAGGAGTGTGTGTGTATGCCTATCCATTGTTTTGTGGCTGCCTACTCCTCAGTAGGCCCACAATGCTTGCATAGTTTCCAGCATTAGCCTGAAAATGTGCATAATGAGGAGCAAACAATCCAAAATTTCACTGCAATAGTACCTCTCAAAAACTTAATATTGTTTTTGTCGGAGCTAAGCCGTGGGAGGGATATGATGTTTAACTTATCCCCCAACCAGACTGCTAGCTACTTTTTATCTCATTTTTGGTCCTGTGTCAATTAGACCGTGCCATTTAAATATAAAACCTTTTTTTTACTTAACTGAAGTTTCTTGGTATTTCCGAACGATTCCGTTGCTCAAAAAATATCCAGTAGCATGACGCGCGCGTTTCGAGCCATCGGGCCCTGTATCAAATGCTGTTAAACTACTTTTATTCAGGCAACGAAGTATCCAAAAACGCCGTCTATGCGGCCAAGGTACATTTCTTACTCCATGAATGCGGAAGAAAGCTTTCACGTATTTAAACAGGAGCCATCCAATGAGAACAGGGAACACCCCACTGATTAGGGGAATCCCTGTGCTGATTGGTCCAATGATGAAAACGTCAAAAATCACGTCAAAGGATGCCTTGCCATTCAATCTCACGGTTAAGTCCGCCCGGTTCTACTGTTGCCAATTGGAAGATCCACCGTTGTTCCAATGTATGCAATGTATGCAATTTTTGGTAGCGGTTTCCTCCTCTGGGATCCAGTGGGGTATGATCGATAATCGTCCATTTTAAATCCTCAAACCGATGGTTGTATGTAATGCAATGTGACACTATTGGTGCAGTCAACACTGCCTGACGTATTCGTGAAGCATGTTCGTTTAAACGAATTTTAATTGGACGGGTAGTGTGGCCTATATAGAGTAAAGAACATGGACAAATGATCATGTAAATCACAAAACTAGATAGGCAGGTGGTGTCCCAATGTCTCATAAATTTACATTGGGTTTTCGGATGAACCCATTGAATTCCTGTTAGGGAAGAAACACAATGTTTACACTTATTGCAGGTGACATGACCAATCGTTACTGACTGCCAATTTAGCCGATCCAATGCTAAAGATGTCTTCATTATCATGTCTCCCAGATTTCGCCCCCGGGAGAAAGCTAATTGTAAAGGTTTATTGAAACATTCTAACATTTGTAATGTCTGCCAGTGTCGTTTTAAAATCCGTGAGACTGCCGAACTGCCTTCAAAAAACGGGAGAACCCCCACTATTGTGTCTGATGAAATTTGTTTATCAGCTGTATATTGCGGGTCTAATAACCACTCGCGATGTGTAGACCGTGCTCTTTTCATTGCGGTATGTACCACCTCAGGAGGATAACCTCGTTCTATTAACCGATCACTAAGGTCTCGGGCATGAATCATAAAGTCTTGTAGGGTAGCACAATTTCGCCGAAGGCGTAAAAATTGCCCATAAGGCAAACCTCTTCGTAGAGGACCAGGATGATAACTTCGAAAATGCAGTAGGCTATTACGCTGAACAGTTTTTCTGTAGAGTGTAGTATGAAGGTGTCCATCCAATATTGTAATTTGAAGATCTAGAAAGGCAATAGTGGTAGGATGGATGTGCGCTACAAACTGAATATTGGCCCTTAGAGTATTTAGCCAAGTCAAAAAAGCAGTGAGAGATGTCTTGCATGATGTCCAAATGAAAAACACGTCATCTAGGATTCAAACATCGTCAGAATTTCCTAAAATTTTGATTTGGAAGAGATTCCTAGATGACAATCTTTCCCATATTAGTGCCACAATGACTGCTAATGCTCTTTAGTAAAGATCCCCCTAAGACAGGGCTTCTCAACACAGTCCTCGAACACACCTAGCCAGTCAGGTTTTCAGCATAACCACAATGAATATGCATGAGAGAGTATGGCGGCAGTGCATGCAAATCTATTTCATGTATATTCATTGTGGTTATTCTGAAAACCTGACTGGCTAAGTGTGTCCCGAGGACTGGGTTGAGAATTACTGTCCCAAGAATATATTCAAAATGCTTCTTGTATTTTTTTTTAAATCAACTTATTATTTGTTCATTTACTGAAGTGTTTTTAAAGATGAGATTTGTTGCTGAAGGATCTGTTTATAGCTCAAGTTTTTAAGACCATCTTTTTTAGTTCTTCCATCCTAGTTAGGCAGTTCTAATGCATCTTTTGGCAGTATAATCCCATCTTCTCTTCAAAATAATGGTGTTTTTTCCAAATGTCTCTTATGTGGAAATAAACTTAAAAGCCATGTTATTACAATTCTCATTCCATTGTTGTTTTATATCTTTTCATGTAAAAGTTGCTTGGACATGAAATGCTAATAATACCAGTCACTGATATAAAATCCAAGATCAAACTCACATGTTTCTAATTTATTCTACTTATCCAAGATTCATTTTCCAAAATGCAGTAACCTACATGTTTGGACTACTTTCATCAGAACAAGTTTGCTGAACCATTCAGGCATATCAGAACCAGAGGCTGCAAAGTAAAACCAATAAATACAACCTTGTAAGCCAATATTTATCTTTAGCTACTTACGTTAGGCGGAATTTAAGATCCAGTAGACTATTTAAACTAAGGGGTATGTTTATTAAGGAGCATAAAGGGAGCAAAGGCGCCGTTAATGGGTGTTATTGCCACCCGTGAGTGGTTAATGCTACAGAAAGTGCTGATAATACTGGATTAATGAGCAGAAGCTGGGCATGTAACGTTAAGGTGCAAGGAAGTGGAGAGTGGGCATTATTAGGGCAGAGACTGGGCGGGGATAGCATGTGCTCCTTTAATGCTGGTTTGTGTTACTGTGTGTTAGAGCTCCCAGCTCCATTGGCAGCAACAGCATGATGCCCTATTAATAAAGAACACTATGTTGTTGGTGCCAAATTGGCAAAGGAGGTGTCACGTGGGTATGCAGTGGGGCTGGCTGGTCCACTAGGCTGACAAAGCTTCTGTCTAGGGTATACATCTCTGATGTCTGGTATGACTCCACTGTGACAGTGGCAGCACACATACATGTTGCCACAGTTAAAAAGGAGTTGTGCTATCCCCACAGTCATCATGTTGCCATGTGGGAGGGTGGGGTGTCAGTTGCAGCAGCTCTGGCCTGTTGCAGACTAAATCTGTGTCCCGGCCTGTGTGTCAGGTGCAAAGCTGCAGTTGCCATTGTCAGTAGGATCATCCAAAACAAAAGCTTCATCCTACAACTAAACACAATTTGTGCTGCACGCCTACTTACACAGGGAGAAAAAGGATAGAAACATAGAAATATGATGACAGAAAAAGACCACATGGCCTATCTAGTCTGTCCTTCCATATCAACAACTACAACAGTCCCCTTTTTACCTTTAGAGATCCTCTGTGTTTGTCCCATGCTTTTTTGAATTCAGTTACTGTCCTCATCTCTACCACCTCCACTGGGAGACTATTCCATGGATCCACTACTCTTTCCGTAAAGAAATATTTCTGCATATCACTCCTGAATCTATCTCCCTTCACCCTCATCCCATGTCCCCTCATAGCAGAACTTGCTTTCAATTGAAAGAGGCTCTCTCCCTGAACATTTATGCCACGGAGGTATTTAAACATCTCAATCATATCACCTCTATAACGCCTTTCCTCTAAGGTGTACATATTAAGATCCTTCAGTCTGTCCTCATATGCTTTATAATGAAGACCACTAATCATTTTAGTAGCCACCCTCTGTACTGACTCCATCCTGTTCACATCCTTTTGAAGGTGCGTTCTCTAGAATTGCACACTATACTCCAAATGAGGTCGCAGCAAAAAGACTTATACAGAGGCACTATCACCTCCTTTTTTCTGCTAGCTGTTCCTCTCCGTATGCACCCAAGCATCCTTTTAGCTTTTGCCGTCGCCTTTTCTACCCGTTTAGCTACTTTAAAATCATCATACACAACCATGCCCAGGTCCCGCTCTTCTTTAGTGGACAAAAGTACTTCACCTCCTATACTATATTGCTCCCTTGGATTGCTGCAGCCCAAATGCATGACCTTACATTTTTTAACATTAAATCCCAGCTGCCAGATTCTAGACCATTCTTCAAGCTTAGCTAGATCCCTCCTCATGTTTTCTACCCCTTCCTGGGTGTCTACTCTATTGCAGATTTTGGTATCATCCACAAAAAGGCAAACCTTACCCGACAGCCCTTCCGCTAACTCACTAACAAAGATGTTAAAAAGAATCGGACCAAGGACAGATCCCTGGGGCACATCACTGGTAACATCCTTCCCCTCAAAGTGAGCCCCATTTACCTGTACTCTTTGTCGCCTCCCACCCAACCAATTTCTAACCCAAGCAGTAACTTTAGGGTTTGTTTATAAGTCGCCTGTGAGGAACGGTGTCAAAAGCTTTACTGAAATCTAAATACACCACATCTAGGGCTCTCCCTCAGTCCAACTCCCTGGTCACCCTGTCAAAGAAATCAATCAGATTTGTCTGACAAGACCTGTCTCTGGTGAATCCATGCTGCCTCGGATCCTGTAATCCGCTGGACTCCAGAAACCTATTTTCTCTTTCAGCAGCGTTTCCAATAATTTACTCACCACCGAAGTTAAACTAACCAGCCTGTAGTTTTCAACCACAATCTTACTTCTGCTTTTGTGTAAAGGCACCACATGAGCCTCTCTCCAGTCCTTTGGCACCACTCCCGACTCCAATGAGGCGTTAAAAGGTCAGTCAGTGGAGCTGCTAGAACGTCCCCAAGTTCCCTCAGTATTCTAGGGTGCATCCCATCCGGTCCCATCGCTTTGTCTAATTTAAGTTGAGCTAGTTTCTCACGAACACAGTCTTCTGAAAATTGTTCAAGATGTCCCTCGCTTCTGTTCCTGTTTGTGGGTGTTTTCTGAGGTCCTGCTCCTGGTTCTTCATCTGTGAACACAGAACAGAAATATTTGTTAAGCAATTCCTATTTATCCTCACCAGCTTCTACATATTCCTCCCCTTCACCCTTGAGTCTGACAATACCACTTTTGCGCTTCCTCTTCTCACTAACATATCTGAAAAATGTCTTATCCCCCCATTTTATTGCATTGGCTATTTCCTCCTCTTTTTGAATCTTTGCTTTTCTGACTACTTTGCTAGCTTCTCTAAGTTTTTCCAAATATAGATGCCTGTCTTCCTCTCTCTGTGATCTCTTATATTTCATGATGGCCTTCCTCTTTTTCTTCACTTTTTCAGCTACTTCTTTTGAAAGCCATAGCGGTCTCCTTTTCCTTTTACCTCTATTTACCTTTATTTTAACAAAAAGGTTGGTTGCCCTTAAAATATCACCTTTCAGTTTTGCCCACTGTTTTTCTATATCCCCCAGCTGTTCCCATCCCACTAACGACTCCCTGAGGTATTGGCCCATCTTGGCAAAGTTAATCTTCCTAAAGTCTAAGACCCTCACCTTCGAATTGATTCTAACAGCCCTAGTCCTAATACGAAACCACACCATCTGGTGATCACTGGATGCAAAATGATCTCCTACTATAACATCAGAAACACTTTCACCATTGGTAAGCACCAAGTCCAGTATGGCCCCTTCACGTGTGGGGTCTGTTACCAATTGCTTGAATAGTTCTCCCTGTAGAATCCAGGATCTCTTTACTTCTAGATGATACTGCAGGAGGAATGTGCCAATCAACATCTGGCATATTGAAATCCCCTATCAGTAGCACTTTCCCTTTCCCAGCAATGCTGCCTATGTCTTCAATTAACTCTCTGTCCACCTCTTCCTCTTGTGAGCGAGGTCTGTATATCATGCCAATGCAAATAGATTTCTCTTTCCCTATTTCTATGCCTCCTCTCTCCCTTTTAAGCTCTGTAATTCCAAAGCTTTAAAAGTATTTTTTACATACAGTGCCACTCCTCCTCCTCCCCTTCTTCCTACCCTGTCCTCTCTGAATAAAGTATAGCCAGGTATAGTTACATCCCAGTCATGGTTTTCTGTGAACCATGTATCTGTAAGTGCCACTAAATCCAAGTCGGCCACTCCCACCAAAGCTTCAAAATCAGGAATCTTATTCCCCATGCTACGGGCATTTATACACACTGCTTTCCATATGTTACCCTTGCTACCCATTTCTATAAAGGTATTTAATACATCACTTACCTGTGGGCTTTCACTTACCTGGGGGCTTTTTTCACCCATCCCCAACAAATCTAGTTTAAAGCCCTCTTCAGTAGATTTTACCCATCCCCCAACAAATCTAGTTTAAAGCCCTCTTCAGTAGATTAGCCAGTGTACTACTGAAGACGCAATGACCTTTCTTGGACAGATGGATGCCATCTCTGCTCTGCAACCCTTGGAATAGCATCCCATGGTCTAGGAAACCAAAACACTCTCGATGACACCATCCAGGCAGCCATGCATTCATCTCCAGGATGCAAGCCTCTCTTCCTTGGCCTTTACCCTCAACTGGGAGGATTGAAGAGAACACCACCTGTGCACCTAACTGCTTTACCCTCTGTCCCAGAGCCATGAAGTCACCTTTGATATGCTCAGAGGGATACTTGGCAGTATCATTTGTTCCGATATGGATTAGCAACATTGGGTAATAGTCAGTGGACTTGATGTCCTTATGTACCCAGCCCTTGCTATAACATACACCCTGGAGGTATAGCCTACTGGTTAATACAATGCCATTCTCAGCAATGTTCATGGGTTCAATTCCTCATTGTTCCCTCTCCTCATGCCTCTCTTGCTCAAATAGTGTGCATGCCTGTAACAGTCATATTTTTGCAGATCTGTGCTGCCAGCCCATAATACCCTCACCACAATTGCCAACATTCCCTTGATCCGTCTATCTGCATCTGTCAGCTGTGCAGAGTCCTGTCTGCCTGTGCAGGCTGCCACCCTATGTCCTGCACTGCTACCCTTTCCTGCATTGTGCCTCATCGTGCTTGCCTCACCTGTGCCTGATATGCATGGCACCACCACTCCTCTGTCCACCTATCATTGTAACTATCCTGCCACCTCCACCTCCACTGGGGGATACGTATTCCCATCGTCTGCCACCAACTGTCTTTCCAGTACTTTACATTGCCAACACCCTGTGCTGTGGTACAGTTGCCCCCACCATGTTTGTCATCAGTACTGGCAGCCACATGGGTTGCCCGCAGATATGGCAGGTCCAGCGACTCCCAGCTCTCCCTCCTTCACTCACCTGTTCATTGCCTTTCCTGAGTGATCTATCTAGTGTTGGGGCTACATCTTCTCTGTTCCTCACAGGTCATGCATATCATCCTGCAGCACCATGCAGCCCTTAGGGAACACTAACCTAGGGCACCATAACCTTGTTAGGCCACCTTAACCTATGGTTCCATAGCCCAGGGTGCCTTCTACAGTGCCCTGTCCAGGGGTGCCTAATACGGCGCTTAGCCTAAGGAGCCCTATAGGGCGCCTTATGGGGCACCTTACAAGGCACCTTATAATGCACCTTACGAGGCACCTTAGAAGGCACCTTACAAGGTGCCTTATAAAGCGCCTTGTAATGTGCCTTGTAAGGTGCCTTATAAGGCGCCTTGTAACGCGCATTAGTCTAAGGCGCCTTGTAACATGCGTTAGCTGATACGGCTTGCTGTAACGATGCACTGCCTGCGCCTTTATATGGGCATCTTTACCTTTAATGCGGAACCTAACGCGAGTGACATTACCGCAGTTTAGTAAACATACCCCAATGTTTTTAATGCACATGCACATATATGTTTTGTTTTTATTGGTTTTTATTGTATAAATTGATTTCTGTTGTATTGATCTTATTGATTATCACAATTTGCATGTTTATATTTATCTTTATCTTCTTTTAATTATTTACTTAATGATTTGTCTTTTGATGTTTTTTTAATTTTAATTTTAATTTTAATTTTGTTTTTAATTTTGAATATGTTTTCTCGAGGTTTGCTCCCTCATTCGATATCCCCCTGAGGAAGGCCAACGGCCGAAGCACATAGGGGTCAATAAAAGGGGTTTGTGAAACCTGAATATTCTGCCAGTATATTCTTAGGGTTGGGGAGCGTTTCATCTGCTGTCCGGTGCCATTGTGGGTGAGGAGGCCGGTTCTCGCGGCTAGCAGCTGAGCGGGCAGTTTGCTGCTGACGTCATCTTCAGGTCCTACTTAAAGCCTCTGCCTTGCTACTTGCTTTGGGAGCGTTTCATCTGCTGTCCGGTGCCATTGTGGGTGAGGAGGCCGGTTCTCGTGGCTGGCAGCTGAGCGGGCAGTTTGCTGCTGACGTCATCTTCAGGTCCTGATTAAAGCCTCTGCCTTGCTACTTGCTTTGGGAGCGTTTCATCTGCTATCCGGTGCCATTGTGGGTGAGGAGGCCGGTTCTTGCGGCTGGCAGCTGAGTGGGCAGTTTGCTGCTGACGTCATCTTCAGGTCCTGATTAAAGCCTCTGCCTTGCTACTTGCTTTGGGAGCGTTTCATCTGCTGTCCGGTGCCATTGTGGGTGAGGAGGCCAGTTCTCGCGGCTGGCAGCTGAGCGGGCAGTTTGCTTCTGACGTCATCTTCAGGTTCTATTTACTGGTCCTTCTTTGGCGCTCAGCCGTCGGCACGTTTTCTAAGGGGCGCTTTTCAAAGGGGATCTTCTGGCCCCTTGTGAGCCCCTTTGGAGCTATTTTGGAGCGGTGAGGAAGTTATGCCGGGGGGGAAGCGTAAGAAGATACCCCCAGCTGAGGATCCGCAGGTTGGTGCGATTGAGAAACATCTAATTTCCACACCACGAGCCTCCATAGCAGGTACTGTGCCTTTTGACCCTGAGAGTGATGGCGCGAGTTTAAGCTCTTTGGAGCGAACACCTCCACTTCCCCCTGGTTTTTTAGAGTTGTCAGGGAAACCTTCTCCTGTTTTGTCCTCCTCGGAATTGGTTCCTAAGGAGGTTTCTTGGAGTCGTTCTCCTGTTTTGCCTGCTCAACCCTCTGCCTCTACTGTTTCTCTCTCGGATGTTTGGAGTGTTGTCTCTCGTACAGAACAAATGCTTGCAGAGACTGTTCCTAGGTTATGCCAATTTACTAAGGATTCAGTACAAAAGTTTTAATCTCTTGATTCCCAGATTGGGGCCTTCGGCTCCGCTCTGGTGAAGATGGAGTCTCAGGTTAGTAAGTTTTCTGATTTTACGGCTTCTCATGCTCAAGACAGTTTTCTTCTGCATCAGAAGCTCGAGAATCTTGAAAACTTGACTCGTAGTAGGAATCTTCGAGTGTTAAATTTTCCTATTTGTTCGTTATTGTCTCCTCTAATTCTTTTTAAGAAGTATTTAAAAGACACCCTCCTTTATTCACAGGCTGAATCTTGTGTGGTTACTAAATGTTATTATTTACCTTCAAAACATTCTGTTTGTCCTGTGGATAAGGATGTGGTGTCTTTGCCAGCAGAAAATGATTTCAATCTTACTGCTTTCTTAGAGGAATCTCAAGATGTGATTACCACTAGGGCCACCCTATTGGTAACTCTATCCTTGGAAGGGGATAAGATTTCTATTTTAAAATCTTATTTTAAAAGGAGGGAGTTCCAATTTTGTGGTGATAAAATGTCTATCTTCCCAGACGTCTCTCGCTCTACACAGCTTCGTAGGAAGTCTTTTCTGTTGTTAAAACCTTGTGTACTTGCATTGGAGGCGACGTTTTTTCTGAAATATCCTTGTAAATGTTGTATTTCATTACTTAATGAAAAGTTTGCTTTTTTCTCTTCATCTGAGTTAGAAAAGTGGATCGTAGATCGTGAAAAGGCATGTGTTGATTCATGATAGGTTTAGAGGGGGTTTGGAGGGAACTCTTCCGGCTGCATCAGTGGGCTAATTGACCCTCGGGTCCTTTTGCTTTGTTTTCCTTTAGTATCTTGTTTGTGTTAGTTCAATGCTCTCCGAGACGTGGACTGTTGAATGTGAATTATTATATGTATGTTTTTCTTCTTGATGTTTCTATTTTTCTTTGGTTGTCACTGTTTTTTTCAGTATAACTATGTATAAAGTATCTTTATAAATAAAGGATTTAAAAATAAAAGTATATTCTTAGGGTCATATTCTGTAAAGGATGACTAAATAAAGCTTATTCTCATAGGAAGTTTGTCATGACTAGAACCTGACTAATATGTTTATGCATAGTTTGGCTTGCAATGTGAAGATATTGTTAAAGATTAAAGCAAAAACATGACATAGAGTAATAAGACAAAATTGTATAATGTGGAATTTTTTCCTAATAAAAGTAGTCACTGTGTCTAAGCTAATTGAGGGTCTTACAGGTGACCACTCAAGTTTGTGGATCTGTAATTTTCCTCCCTAATGCTTTAGTAGAACTTTGTTATTGTTAAGATTTAATTCTGTGTGGATTGTGTTTTCATTTGTTCTTACTTGCTTCTGGGACTAGAGTTAGAAAACCAAGGGCCGAGGAAGGATTTCAGTGGTTGCTGCCCTGGCTAGGAATTTGTTACATTCAACAACTGCCTGTGTGTACCCCAGCATTCCTTTCAGCCTCTATGTCGCTGTGTGGTTCTCTGCTGCCTGTCTATGTGTGCCCCAGTGTTCACTGTAGCCTCTGTGTCTCTGTGTATGCCCCTGCTGCCTGCTTGTGTGGGTGCATGTGTGAGTGTGTGTGTTTGGGTGTATGGAGGTGCATGTGCAGTGCTATGCTGGTAGTGGGAGTCAAAGGGTATTGGTGGTTGGATTCATTAGATGTTGGTGGTGGGAGGCAAGAGGCATGGATTCTATGAACACATATAGCCTGATTCTGATAGGGGCAAGTCTGGGCTGTCCAGACGGCCCCAAGCAAGACGGGTCGTTTGGACCCAATTCTGGACTGCAGGAACAAACGTTCCTGTGGTAACCAGAATCAGGCCCGAGGATGGCACGGCATGCTCCTGCCGCCTGCAGGGATGTCCTCCCCACAGGCACCCAATCTCCTGTGTCCTCAGCCCCCCTTCTCCCCACTGCCTGACCCAAAGCTGGTCAGCCATGGCCTGGATTGGGCAGCAGGGACCCCCCTGCACCTGGCCCCAGTCCCGGGGGTATATCCCTGGGCCCACTCACTGGGTTTTTGCTGCTTATTCTACCTTTGAGGTGGAATAAGCAGTCTGTCCCAATGGGCCTGACAGGACATACAGGTCCGTGACCTGAATCAGCCCTGAATATCCTGCCGGGTTGGCACACCCCCAATCCCACCCCCTCCCACCCCCCATTGGCTCTTCCTGTCAGGATACACAGGATGTACATGGAGAGCTGCTGGGACATGCAGCCTCACAACCAGCATTTCAAAATCAGGCCCATGATCTGTGCTGGCCATGCTACATGAGGTCCACAGGCAAGGTGATGTATTGGAAAAATTAAAACAAGCCTTGGGAACCAAGAGACCAGGGTTTGATTCCCACTAGCACTCCTTGTGGCCTTGGGCAAGTCACTTAACCCTCCATTGCCTCAGAAGAATCCAAGTTATCAATGCCCCTGTTTAATGTACATTACCAAGTTTAATGTAAATTATAAAGCGGTATAAAAAACTGTTAAATACATACATAAATAAATATATTGTAACTATATGATAAACTAAACTAGCAGATCACCTGGACCATGGCATACATCCCAGGGTATTGAAAGAACTGAAATATGAGATTGTAGTCCTACTATTAGTAATCTGTGAACTATCATTAAAATCATTAAAACCTGAAGATTGGAGAATGGCCAATGTAACACTAATTTATAAAAAGGGTTCTAGGGGACATCCAGGAAACTCAGATTGATGAGCCTGACATCAGTATGGGCAAAATGGTAGAAACCATTATAAAGAATAAAATTATTAAATGTAAATAGTCAGGGTTTAATGGGAGAATGCCATCATGGATTGTACCAAGGAAAGTCTTGTCTTACTAATCTCTTATATTTTTGAAGGTGTGAATAAACAGGTTTTATAAAGATGAGCTGGTTAATATAGTGTATCTTGATTTTTAGAAAGCCTTTGACAAGGCCTCACATAGACTTGGCGAAATTAAAAAGTCATGGGATAGGAGGCAATGTAAAGCCAGCATTTATGAAGTAGTTGGAACAAAACCCTTGGGACATTGGTTGGCTGTTGTAGCTGTGCATGAAATGAGAGTCAAAAGTTGCAAAGATGTCTTAGATAGTGAGACATGGAATGTATGAAGCATAAACCCAGGGAAATTGGAGGTGATCAAGAATGAACAACTTGATCTCTTGTGTGTTAGTGAACTGGAATAGACTGGCATTGGTACTTTGAATCCAATGATCACATGGTATACAATGTCGGAAATGAAAGACAAAGAAGAAATAATGTCACGTTTACAATTAAGAAGAACCTTGTAAGAACTGTAATGACATATAATGCAATCAGTGAACATAAGAACATAAAAAATGCCATATGGGATCAAAACAAAGATCCATTAAGCCAAGTATCCTGTTTTCAACAGTGGCCAAACCAAATTACATTTACCTGTCAGGTTCCCAAAATTTAATTTATTTTTGTCTGTGATGAATACCTATCAACACAACTATTAATCAAGTATATGTGCTAATAACAGCTGCAGAAGAGAAAGAAGTTGATCAGTTATATGAACAAGTACAAGTTGAAATTGACAGAACATGCAGCCGAGATATCCTGATAGTCATGGGTGATTGGAATGCAGAAGTTAGTAACAAAGAAGAAGGCAAAATAGTTGTAAAAGATAGACTTAGCAACTGAAATGAAGCTGGAAAAAGACTGATATGTAGGATTCAGCAAGATCAATGATCTATTTATCTCAAACACCTTCTATCAACAACACAAGCGGCGACTGTACACAAGGACTTTGCCCAATGGATTGTACAAAATTCAAATTGACTACATCTGTAGAAGTCAATGATGGAAAAGCTCAATAACATTAACAAAGACATAACCTGGAGCTGACTGTGATACAGATCACCAACTACTAGTATGTAAACTCAAGCTTAAGCTGAAAAAGAGCAAGACACTCATGAATGTAGCAAAATATGATCTTAAGAATATACCACTGGAATTTAAAGACTGCCTGCAAAATCAATTTGTTGCTTTGGATACAAATAATAGAGCACCAGAAGAGTTATGGGATTCCATCAAGAAAGTAAAAATTCTCTACAAAGATGAAAAAACAAAAATGCCCAAAATGGATGACTTCAGAATTTCAGAAACTTGTCCAGAAATGCAGAGAAGCTAAAACCAGAGAGTTAATCATAGAATTTAACAGAGACTTCCAACATACAGCAAGATGTGACAAGAAGTACTGCAATGATACATGCAAGGAAATAGAATCAGAAATTCTTAGAGGAAGAACAAGATTGGCTTTCTTAAAACTACAAGAGTTAAAGAATAAATTACAGCCTCAAATTGGAATGCTAAAAAATACTGAAGGATCCATGTTGAATGATGCTGCGAAGATCAACAAAAGATGGAAAGAATACACAGAGTCATTGCACCATAAAGATCAAGTGGATAAACAGCCATTTCAATCTGTAACTTATGTTCAGGAGCTGTTTGTGACAAAAACAGCATTGAAAGCATTATCAAAGAACAAAGCCCTGATCACTGATGGCATTCCTATTGAAGTATTACAGCAATCAGATGCAGCTGCTCTCATACTTACAAGCCTTTGTGAGAAAATTTGGAAGACAATAACGTGGTACACTGAATGGAAAAGATCTTTGTTGATACCAATGCTGAAGAAAGGTGATCTGGCTGACTGTGGAATTATTACACAATTGCTCTGATCCCATATGTCAGCAAGATTATACTCAAGATCATTCAGTGGAGGCTAAAATCATACCTGGGACAAGAACTGCCTGAAGTGCAGGCAGGGTTCAGGAAAGACATCATCACAGATTTAAAATTGATCCTTGGAAAGACAAAATAATACCAAAGGGATATCTATGTATTTTAGTAACTGCATCAAAGTCCTTGATTGTATAAATCATGAGAAACTCAGGGTCACATTAAGAAGCATGGGTATACCAGAATACCTGATAGTTCTCATGCACAACCTTTAAAATGATCAAGAAACAGTCTGAAGGGAAACAAGGAGAAACAGAATGGTTCAAAATGAGCAAAGATATACTGTATAACATTTGCCTATCAAGATCAAGGAACACAATCTTAATATGGACCTGCACTTTAACGTGAAGAAGAGAAAGATCCTGACAACTAGCAATAGAAATAGTAGACAACTTTAACCTGCTTGGATCAATAATCAATAAAGAAACAGCAAGCAGTCAAGAAATCTGATGATGCATTGTTATTGGAAAAATGACTATGAAGGACCTAGACAAAATTCTCAAGTGCAGAGATATATCTCTCCATACAAAGATAATTGATGTTTTGCCCAGGTATTCATGTTCCTGCCATGACTCATACATCCTCTCCAACTCTGGAATCTATGAGAGATTTGAGAGCAGAGATATCACCAATGGATGGCTGCTAAGTAAGCCCTATACCAACCCTTTCCATCACCTAGATGCACACATGCCTGAAGTTTCTACTGTTCTCTGGGAGCCACAGCTCTTGACAGAGCCCATTGCTGCAGTTCCCACCCAGCACATGAAACACTTAGGTCTATTATACTCATATGTGTCAACTCTCCCTCTACCTCACAGGTGATAGAGGTCATTCTCTGAGAAGGTGGCTCCTGACCCCTATCATGTCCCTTCACACAGAAACAGTGGAGCAGTACAACAGGGTCTACAGGCACACATGAATCATAATTGAGAGGACATTTGGCTAGCAAAAGAGCCCCTTCCAGTGACTTGACTGATCTGGGGGTGACCTGCTCTATAGCTCTACCAGAAAATGTCAGATCTTCATGATCTTCTGTGTGCTCTTCAATCTGGCCTTGAGGCACCAACAACCTCTCCTTGAAGAACAGGATGTAGCAGACCCAAACTATGATGCAGATGCTTAAAGCCCAAGGTAGATGGATACTAGATAACTATATCAGCTATCTGTGACAGCAAGAGATGACCTAATACACAGGCATTTCATGTGAGGGTAGGCTTTTAATATCCCCCCCCCCACCAGCATGACCACCCTACCCCCCAGCACCTGCCTTGGGCAACTCCTTCTCCCCCCACCAGCCAGTAGCAGCACATTAACCCTTTAACTAGGGAAAACCTAGAGTGCCCAGCGAACTGCTGCCTGGGGAATTAATTTTGCAACTATGGCACATTCACTGTCTGTTAGTAAGTATGATGAAGTAACTACATTTTCTGCATTCAAACAAATATCTTTATGAAAAATTATTGAGATATGGCACAACACAGATCCTGACATTACAGGTTAGACAGTTCAGTTTCTTTACAGACTTAATCAGATTTACTGCAGCACAGTTTACAGCAACAAGTAGGACATTCTTTGTTCTCAGATGGCAGTATGAATTCAGGAAATGGCGCTCAGTCAACCGTTGTGGCAGTGGTTCCTCTGAATGTTGTCCATGATGTACAACCGGCTTCTCCTTTTGATAGCATTCTATCATTTGCTTGATCATTGCAAGCTGGAAATTAAGCCTGCTTTTCTTGCCTCCTAATTTTGCATACAATATGTAAGCATTGAGTGCCACCATATCCAACTGGTGTCAAAATTGCTTGATGTAGTATTTCTTGAGGCGTTTAGGAGCACCTGGATAGCTTACAAGAAACTGGTCACTAAGATCAACCCCTTCCATACTGTTGTTGAACTCAACAACTATGGAGGTTTTCTGTTTCTTACCTCTGTTAGTTTCTGTTTCCACAAATTCATCAATGTGGACAGTGCCCAGCATGCAAACATCTTTCTTGTCTTTCCATGACAGCACCATTATTTTTCCTCAATAGTAGGTCATTTTTTCTCCCTTTTTCACTTAGCAATTTTCAGTGCTGGTGGCATAAACATTCTGTTCAGCCTAACAGTTCCGACCGCATCAGTGTTGGCATTTATTAGTCTGTCAAACAGAATTGGACTGGTATAAAAGTTGTGAATACAATACCCTTTCCCCAGCAATGGCTGCAACAATGACATTACAACATGGTCAGCGTAAAGTAGCGAAGAAACTGAAGGGTCAAAATCAATATCATTTCCAGTATATGCAATGAAGTCCCAGACGTAAGCACTTTTTGCCTCATAGGATTTTATCTCAAAACCAGCTCTTTTGATTGGAACATACTGCTTGAATGAAAGCCGCCCTTTCCAAAGCATCACACTTTCATTGATGCTGATATCTCTTTCAGGTATGTACAGTTCCTTGCATTTTTGGCAAAATAAATCCATGAAGGGTTTCAGTTTGTAAAGTTTAGCAGGCATCCCGTTTCCTCTGTTTGTCTGCAAAGTGCAGAAATTTTAGAAGCAAAGACAATTGCAACTCGGGCGTTGTATTTTAAAAAAAAATGAGGTGTTGAGTAGAGGATGATGGCTGAAGTATTGTACTGTTCCAGGTTTATGTACAAGACCTTGAAGGTATAGCAGGACAAGAAAAACATTAACTTCAGCAGGGTCACTTGATTTCCAGTAATGTTCTCTTGACCTTTATCTCTGGAGTGGATGAGTGGCCTAGTGGTTGGGGCAAGGTACTTCAGGCCAGAAGGTCAGGGGTTCAAATCCCACTAGAGGACAGCAACCTTGGGCCAGAAGGACTGGGGTTTCTAGTCCCACAGGTGCTCCTTGTGGTCTTGGGCAAGCCACTTAATCCTCCATAGCCCATGTTCCCTGTAAAATAGTTATCTCCAAGTTATAATGCCCTGTTCAATGTAAACCACACTGATGCAGAATAGTGTGGTATATAAGAGAATGTAAATAAATAAGATATGGCTGGCAATGTACTGCTCTGCATACCAATTTGTTTCATTTACAATAATGTTTGCTACTGTAGTTCATCAGTAAGGAACAATTTTAGATAGTCAACTTCAGCT
Organism: Ichthyophis bannanicus; assembly: GCA_033557465.1. Lineage (NCBI taxonomy): Eukaryota > Metazoa > Chordata > Amphibia > Gymnophiona > Ichthyophiidae > Ichthyophis > Ichthyophis bannanicus. The sequence continues at coordinate 1,239,532,049 of CM066033.1, read as the reverse complement.
GAATCATCATCCATCTGCAAATATTTGCCTGGAACACCAGAAAACACAAAAGGGTCTCTGTTGGAAGAAGGATTTTTTAGGCTAAACAGATGGATCAGTAATTGCATCAGTGTTATCACTTTTGGATTCAGACTTTGATCTGACACTACTGTAATTGCCCATGTAGTCACCATCCAAACTATTCACTTCAAAATCAGAATCATCTATTTCTGAATATGGAGAAAGAGATTGGCTATTGTCAGCTAAAACCTCTTCCAAAACCTGTGTTGTAGTCCATTTACAAGCCCTGGATGCAACTGTCTCTCCGTACTGTGCGCCTTACTGAATTTTAGAAAGGGGGATCTGTGGTGGTGTACTTTCCTTCCAGAACAGTAGCTGCTCAGCCACACATAGTCATAGCTGAACTGCTCTGGTTTTGGTGGGAGGGTTTGCTGCTGTTTTCCGGGACCCATGGTGACTGACAGACTATCCAGAGAGGCACAAGGGGATCAGATCATGAAGAGATCAGAAGGGGGAGCAGTGCTTGGTTGGCAATCACTGCAGGGACAGAAACTCTGCAGCTGTGGGCATTTTCAGGCAGTCAGGTCAGAGTCCAAAGTTCACCTAGCAACCATCAGCATAGACTAGCTAACCTAGAATTTGCACTTTAGATGACTCCATCCAGCTTCTCTAGACAGAATGAGATGCAAACTTAACAAGTTAACTCGCCTCCCCCATTTGTTCAATGGCTACTGTAGGATGAGTTACTCGGCTTCTCCAGTTAAGGGGTTAACTCCCTTCACCCCCAAAGCATTCATCATCACCATCACCCCAATCCCACTATGAGGCAACTTTCTGCCCTTCCCCATCACCCCAACAATAGTGCCTTCTCCCTCCAAGGGTGACAATGGGAATACAGTATTTGGAGAGAACCCCAAACAATTCTACAGGGAATTGGGAAAGAACATTAATATGGTAAAAGCACTCCCAACCAAAGCTGAAACAGAAACCTTCTGGAGAAAACAATATGAGGAGAAAATCTTCAAGTACCTAGAAATGCAATCGGAGACCAAGAAAATGTGGCAGAAAGATACTGAGGTTTTTTTTCCCCATGGCTTTGGTTTGCCAAAGGCTTAATTAAGAGAATTTCCAAGCACATCTTGATAAATGACCTATACAAGTAACATCTTACAAAATCAAGAGGGGGGCTCTCTTTGGCATGATGCAAATACTATCCTGACCATTAGCAGTTAATTTGAGAGACTCAGATTATACTCCACATACCCTGGCTTAGAAGTGAGGTTCATCACTGTCATGGTATGCGCAAAACTCACCTATTTGGAGAAATTGCCACTTTGAGGCAATTCTCTGCCCTTCCTCATCACCCTAGCAATAGCTCTTTTTCCCTCCAAGGGTTACAATAAGAATACAGGCTTATTTCTTTCCATGCCTCCTACCCACACCCTGTCACATGACCCTGACAAGGTTGGGGGGGGGGGATTTCTCCAAATGGGTGAGTTTTGCGCATACCATTAGGCATTATGGTTTGATGGATGACGTATCATTGCCTTCTGAGAAACTGTTGGAGACGTCATCTGATACAGGAAATAACTGGGAAGCCTTATGGAAGGGGGGAAGTGAAATGGTTCACTTGTCCATGGGGAATAGGTCCTAAAATTTGGGTTGAGGGGGGTGATAGCTGGACACACAACAGCAGCACTAATGTGCCAGAGCTTGTGATAGTAATGGTTATGGACAGTGGAGGCACCCTTCTCTTTTGTGCTTATGCAGATGAAGAAACTTGAGGTACATATGGCACTGTGATGACTTCCAGAGCTGGAAGTGGGGCCATAGCATTTTGCATCATGAATTTCTGCAAGTCCCTGCGCAGGCTCATGATAGACTCATTGAGAGTCTCTGTTGCTTGCAGCTTTTTCCCCTTTAGGTGGATGTGGCATTCCTGGAGGGTGAGTGACCGTATTAGCACGTCAATCTTCTCAGTTTACTGTGCTTGATGACAGATACTGTATAGCAGTAGTTGGTCAGCATAGCACAGAATTTGGTGACTGGTGATTAGCACTAGGGATGTCCTGGATGTCAACTGCCTAAGTATTATCAAAGGGAGATGGAGGTGGAATCTATAGATTGGCCCCTATGATGACATCATCCTCCTCCTCTAACTTCTCAGTTGCATGGTCATCAGCCTCGGCACCCCAATGTTCCTCAACTCTGGACTCTTGTTCCTTCAACTTGGGTCAGCTGTGTGTGTGAACCATGTATTGTTGTTGTTAAAAAACTTCAAATAAAGTAAAGAAAAATCATGGGAAGTGTCGAGGGCTGTGTGCATGCATATGTGTATGTGTGTATGTCATGAAGAGTGTCAGGGGCTATGTGCATGTGTGCGTGTGTGTGCGTGCGTGTGTGTGTGTGTGTGTGTGTGTAATTTATTTAAATTTATTTCTATACCACCTTTTTACCATTCAAGGTGGTTTACATTTAACTGAAGGTGTAACAGGGCCATGAGAGGTACACCGTTATACAGGGAACTAAAACAGTGGAACGATATAACACTATAACAAGGGTATGCAAATGCCTTCAAACTATTTACAATGAATTCTAAGCTGTGGTTGGACAAATCAACAATCATATATTTGTGCAATTATACATTTTGACAATATTTATTTATTTTTTATACCGCACTCTTTAGAATCAGTGTGGTTTACATGTATACTATGTGGCGCTGCACCCCGTCTAGGCGGTTGCTTATAGGAGGCAGCGTGCCATCTAATGTTCCTTTTATTGCTTTATGCCCAGAGCCAAGGCTTCTGGGATTGTAGTTGTGTGCAAATAAAACAGTCCGAGTGGTTTTAGAGGCAAAACACAGGAAATTTATTTTTGTAGTCTAAACTTTGCAAACAAAAGCTTCTTTAGAAGTTGTGAACAAGCCAACACAAAAATGAAGGATATTTTCTCCACTCAAAAAGGTATCATACAAACAGTGTTCTGGCAGTGATAAAAATAAACTTGCTTCATTCAGCTTATATACAACAGAAGGTATTTCTTTCTTCCAAAGCCACAGTTGAAACTGTTGCCTACTGGTTGCTATTACCCTCCAGCACAGACATCAGTTCCTTTCAACTGTTCAGGGTTTAAAACAAGGTTCCGTTGTGCTTGTCTGTATTACCCACAGAATAGCTGCTTCTGTAACCTTCACTTCACTCTGGAACACTTCTTATAGTTTTAACATTAGCAATTCTCTTTCTCTCTCAGGTTTCCAACACTCAGAGTATCAGGACATTTAAATACATTGTCTCTGGGTTTTTCCAGCTTAAAAACTGTGGCCCCCTTTCACTCTGACGTTAGGCATAAAGAGCAATCATCAAAGAATCAACAGAGTCCTGTTCCACCTCACAGGGTTCCGTTTCCATTTCTTCATAATCAGACTCACATGCCTCCGGGTTTTTAACCGTCTCTGAGAATGCTGGTTTAACTTCCTCTAAAAGTTTGAACAACTTTTCCCAGTGTTATTTCTTTCTCTCCTCTGGGCTTCTATAATGGCTGCAAGGCTTTTTATCTCTGACTAAAACATTCAAAGGTTTTAGCTGTCTCACCTTGCTCTTGGGAACACTCTTTCTTACAGGCCTTTCAAAAGGTAAAACTTCTCCTTCAGAGTCTTGTAGGGTTGCTCTGGTATCTGAGCTGTAATCCACGGCTCCCCCAGGACTATGCCTCCTACCTTCAAACCGTGCTGCAATCTCTTCACTGCAAGGGCTTCTCTCTGAAGTGCAGTCTCCTGAATAACAGCTGCTCTGAGAGTCTCTCTGGTGTCTTTCCCTAGACACTCTCTGCCTTTCAGCACTGCCTGTGGCCAGCTTTCTCAGTCCCTCTCTCCTGGATGGCTTGTGACTGGCTCCGCCACTGCTGCTGTGGCTGGCTCTGTTCCCGTGCCCCTTCCTCTCTGTTTCTGAGAGCTTAAATGTGTGTGAGCATCTTCCCCCTTCTAGCTCCTCCCACAGGTGCTTCCTATCTCCACCCTGCGTTGCCATGGAGCCTGGGTGTGGTCTGAACTCAGTAGTTCTAGCTGTGTGGTTTTTTTCTCTGCCTGCAGTTTTATACGTATGCTTGGCTGAGCTATTCACTTGCTCATAGGAAAACGTTTTATTTCTAGCTACTGCTGCAGCCTCGTCACCACAACTAACAGGTACTTTTTATTCCCTTGTCCCTGAAGGGCTCACAATCTAAGTGTACCTGAGGTAATGGAGGGTTAAGTGGCTTGCCCAAGGCCACAAGGAGTGGCCATGGGACCAGAGACCACAGTCCCTCTGGCCTGAGGTAGCTTGTCTCCATGCAGGAATTGAACCCCTGGCCCTCTGGCCTGAGGTAACCTGTCCCAACCACTGAGCCACTCCTCCTATACTTGGGCTAGTGACTTTTTGGGTAGTGAATTATTGATATTTTATTTTTAGGTGGTTGGGTCTGGGGATCCAAATTTGCTCTGTATTTCTTTTGGAAGAGGAATGATTTTAGTTTTTTTTGGAAATGAGACTGCATGCATATGTGTGTTTGTGTGTACATGTGTGTGTGTACGTCATGTGGATCATCAGGGGCTGCATGAATTTGTGTGAGTCAGCCATGGAGAGTGTCGGGGCTATGTGCATGCATGTGTATGTGTGTGTGTATCTCTTTCATGACCCTCTCCTAGGCTTCCTCCAGTCTGTTCCTCTCTCTCTCTAATATCTCCCCCTACAGCTTTCCCCCAGTGTGTCTCACTTTCTGTCTCTTTAGCTTCTCCATAATTCACCCAGTGTGACGCTATCTTACAACCCTGACTCCCAAGGCTTCACCCACTGTTTCTCATATCCCCTCCCCTCGATATCCCGTCCTTCTTTCCCTTACCCATTATGGCTGCAGTTTCTTCAGAATGCCCCAGTTCAAGTTCCTGCATCATGATTGTCTGAAAGGTGAAACCACATGGGGCAGGAAGCTCAGATTGATCTCTCAAATTATGAGATCCACCTGAACTTCCTGCCCTGCCTGGCTCCACCATTCAGAGAGCTGCTTGCAGAGAAGGAAGCTGCTGAACTGTGACTTTGGCCACTAACACATGTTTGTTTGCATGTGCTTATGCATGCAAAACCAAACATGCATATGAACAATTTCCCTGCCACTGAATTTTGCCTTAGCAAAACACACCTAAAAAACTTCAAGGATATTATGTGAAACTTGGGGAAATTTCCATGTTAAGGACCGAATCAATCTGGATACCTAAAATTCACAATGTCACTTTCATCAGAATACTCAGACCTACAATTCTTGAAATCAACATTTGAGAGGGTTAGCTAGGACCATCAATCCATAACAGGTTAGTTTCATCCATAATAGAATTCAATTTCAACTAATTCTCATTCATTCACTGATTCTCCGATAACAAATATTCAGAAATTCATAAGCCTGAATGAGATTTTCATTTACTGAAATAACAACAAAATATCATCAGCATAGGCAAAATATGAAATTCCCATGCCTTCCAATATTGATGCAAAAGAATTTAAACACATGTTAAATATAATGGGGGCGTGTAGCTATCAGTAATATTCAACTCCTATGCATCAGAAATAGACAAGCCTTTACCATACACATCCTGTTTCTTAAAAGACCCTCAAACCAATTTAACAGAAATCCCAAGATGCAATAAATATACTTCTTAACGTAGAAGCAAATCAGGATTTATGAGACTAACTGCAGCTGTTAAGTCCAGCTGCTTGCTTTATCCATCAATTCATGTAAGCCATTAACAATGTTTCTGTGCTGAAACTGCACCAAAAATACAGACTGTCATGGAGAAAACTATTGTCTTCCAAATACAAAGATATTTGATCTGCTACTTGAGCTTCCAACATTTTCTTTAATACAGTAAACTAGCAACTGGTCTATTAATTGCAACATATATTCAGATCTTTAGTGCTTGATTTCAAAAGGCTTTAATACTATATTCCCAAACCATTTAGGGAAACAGACTGTTACAAACAATATTGAAATAACAGTAGTAAGCCAGCAAATGATATCAATAGGAACATCTTTCAATAAACCGCCTGGGCATGGGCCAAACTGATGACATCCTTTTACTAATTTATATGTGAAGTATGAACCTTATAGATAGATTTCACATTATTCATTGTTTCTGGAATACTGCTGAAAGCATTAGGATTGTCTATTATGCTTATAACTGTTCCATATGAATTATAGCTATTTTAGGGGTATGTTTACTAAACCATCTTAATGTTACCGGCGCTAGTTGCAGTGATAATGTGAAGAATGCGATATAAGGAGTGGCCGTTCCAGCGGCAAGGTAGCAAGAATCTGTATCGCGCTATAGTGGGCGCCGTGGCACGTTAACGCGCGTTAACCCTAGGTTCATGACAGCGCAGTGTTAGAAGCAATAAAGATGTCGCCCACTGGTTACTGCAATGACTGCGGAGGCAGAGGTCATTTATTTATTTTATTTATTTATTTAGCAAGCATTTGCATACCGCTCCTTCCAGCGATCAGAAGGGGTATGATTACATAGAAAAAGCTGTCAAATCAAAACAGGAAATTTATGGTATATACATGATTGATTCGGGAGGAAAGGATGGCACACAGAAAATTATCTACTTCTAGTCTATGGGGAAAGAGTTTACATATGTACATTTTTACATAGAAGGTTCTCTGGGTCTTTGGGTAGATAGTTGCCCTTCATGTGGATTTAGAACAGGTTGAAATGACTTTGAAATAGGTGCGTCTTGAGTTTTTTTCTAAAATCCGATAGATCTTTGCTGGCTCGTAGCATGGGCGGTAGTTGGTTCCATAGTGTAGGTGCTGTGTATGAGAATGCCCTGTTACTAGTGCTGACTTTGACAGATCTTATATCTGTAGGGGTGTGGAGGGTGTTGGAGTTGATGGTTCTTCTGTTTCTGTTGGTGGGTTGCATGCCGATTAGGGTGGAGAGGAAGGATGGAGCAATGCTGTGGATGAGTTTGAAAGTGGTTGTCAGTATTTTGTATTTTGTGCGAGCTGTAATGGGGAGCCAGTGCAACTCAATTAGTACTGGTGTGATGTGTTCAGTAAGACTTTTCCTCATAATGATCCTGGCGGATACATTCTGCACCATTTGCAGGATGTTAAGGGTTTTCTTAGGTAGTCCCTGAAGAATGGCGTTGCAGTAGTCGAAATGTGGCATGATGAGTGCTTGAGCGACGGATCTGAATTCGTGGGGGTCAATTATGTTCCGTATAGGTTGTAGAACTCTCAGTTTGTGGAAAACTGCCCTGTTGGTTTTGCGGAGGTGTTTCTCCATTTTTAGGTCGCAGTCGAATGTTACTCCTAGATATTTTATTTCTTTCTTCGTTTGGTAGGTATTGTTGCACAAGGTTATTGTTGTGGGGGGGGTGTCAAAATTTGCTTTCTTGGAGATATACATCACCTCAGTTTTCTTATGGTTGATTGCCATGCTGCTTTGTTTTAGCCAGTATTGCATCTCGCTAAGGCATGTTTCGAGTGGGCTGTAGTCCGGGTTGTCAGTGTCAAGTTGTGTGTACAGCATAATATCATCGGCATATATGTGGTAGTTGATTTTGTGCCGAGTGAAGATTTCACATAGTGGTTGCATATATACGTTAAAAAGGAGTGCTGAGAGTGCAGAGCCTTGTGGTATACCTTGTGTTTGGGGGAATGCTTCCGCTTTTTCGCCGTTGAACTGCACCTGTTGCATTCTGTTTGAGATGTATGACGTGAACCATTTTAGGGGGGTTCATGATATTCCTATTGACTTGATCCTGTTTATGAGGATTCCATGGTTAACTGTATCGAAGGCAGCTGAGATGTCGATGAATAAGAGTATGTACATTTTCTTTTTGTTTTCCAGGCCCTTGAGTAAGTTGTTGAGCAGGACTAGTAATAGGGTTTCTACCCCATGATGTTGTCTAAAGCCGTATTGCTGGGCATCTAGGGGAGCATAGTCATTCAGGTGGTCTTGTAGTTGTAGTAGGACCGCCTTTTCAATGATCTTTGCTAGGAATGATATGCTCGATATTGGGCGGTAGGATGCTGGGTCATCTCTGTTGAGTGTACTGTTTTTTAGAATCGGTCTTATGATAGATTTTTTTAGTTCAGAAGGCATGATTCCTTGTTGCAGTGATAGGTTTACTATGTGAGAGACGTATTGGGCTATGTCTTGTTTCGCTGCCTTGACCCCGGCTGCTGGGCATGGATCGAGAGGGGACGTGGTGCTGTTTATGCTTGTGATTATGGTTACAATTTGCTGTTCTCCGATTTTGTGGAAGTTGTTCCATACCTGGTCTTGGGTTGTGTTGGTCTCAATGTTGAGTGGGGGTGTTGGCAGTGTTGTTTCTAGGCAGAGCATGGGTTTCGTGGCCGTCAGTTTGCTCGCATAGTGGTTTGCCAGAGTTTGGGCCTTGATTGCGTTGTTTAGGTTGTCGCTCTGAGATGTTTTAGTTAACAATTTGACGAGTTCGAATAACTCACGTGGTCTGTTGATAGCTTTGCTTAATAGGTTAGTGTGATGCTTTCTCTTTGCGGCGTTGATGTCATCTTTGTATTTTGCGAGAAGAGTCATGTATTTGGTTTTGAGTTCGATGGATTTGGTTTGCCTCCATTTTCTCTCTATTCTATGGAGTTCTCTCTTCGTTCTTGTGAGTTTGATTCTGCAGTGGTGTTATGTAAGAAGGCTGTATGAGGCATTTCCTTTTAATTTAAATTAGTGCTGTCTGAGGCATTTCCTTTTTTAAATTTAAATCAGTGCTGCCAGCAGAAACACCCTCACAGTGCCGTAACCTAAGGTGCCGCATAAGGCGCCCTATAAAGTGCCCTGTCTGCCAAGGCACCTTATAATGTGCCCTATAAGGCGCTTTATAGGGCGCCTTATGAGACACCTTAGGCTACGGCACTGTGAGGGTGTTTTTGCTGGCAGCACTGATTTAAATTAAAAGGAAATGCCTGAGACAGCCTTATTAAATAACACCACTGTGGGATCAAACCCATGACCTCTGCTTCCACAGTCATTGAAGTAACCATTAGGCTACATCTCTGTAACACCTAACACACCGCTGGCTGGCTACAGAAAGACTGCAGGTCACCACACAAACTGTCTGCTGTGGTTACCAGGATAGGGTAAACCCACCCGAACACATGATGCACTGCACATGCAGATCAGCAGCCTACATCTGTTCACAAGATGGGGTATGCACCTCTATAGTACCCTGGTCTGGTAGGGGGAACAGGCACAGAGTAGCTACAGACCGTGACATTGTGCGGTTCCTGTGCTCACCCTGAGGGCGAGGTGTAGCGCACAGCACCAGGTCCACAGCACCTGCCTTGTCTGAGATAGGCTGTGCTGCTGGTCCCCATCAGTGCCAGTGTGTGATGGGTAGTCCCTGCAGGTACACTTAGGATACACCTGTGTCCATCTGTATTTCCCAGTCACGTTTAGCTCTCAGAATAGTATATATCCTGTGTGGGTGCCATGGTCACATGTTATAAGGGAAGGGTGGTGTTTGGACCCCAAAGCGGATTATGTAGCACCAGCAACCCATCCTCTGTGGGTCAGGGTGGGGGACAGGAACCCCCCCAACAGATCCACATTCTACATCTCTGCAATGGTGGCAGTAGAGGGGACCATCAACCCTAGTTCTGCTGGGGAAGAGACACCCTACAGGGCAGTCAATGCAGATCTGTACACATCACATAGGGCAGTAGGCCTGGAAAAGTTCAACTGCCCCCCCACCCCTATCTGACATTCACCAGCAGAGGGCACAGTCAGGCTCCACCCTGCAAGGTGTTCCAGCCATACACATGCTAACTGCAGACAGTCTGCTAGCTAGAACATAGCGCATGCTCCTGGAGAAAATGTGTGCACCAAAAAATGGGATGTGAGCACACACACCAAGCAGGCATGTCAATGATTGGGCCCCAAAAAAGGGAACCCATAGATATCACTTGCAAAAAATACTGCATAGCACTATGTGGGAACCTAGCCATGCCGTGGTCACTAATCAGTCAGGGTGAGAGTGACCTCCCAGCATGACATTCTGTGGCCACCCTGTCCATGCAGGTGGTGGCCGGGCAGTGCAATTTCACAGCCATTGCCCTATGCCCTGTGCAGATGCATCCTGCCCAGGCCGCCCTGTCCGGGCCATACCCACAGTACCTTGCTCCTCATTATGCACATTGGTAGGCTAACACTGGAAACAGTGCAAGCAGTGTGGGCTCAGTAAGGTGTAGGCAGCCACAAAACACAGGATAGACATACACACACTCCCACACCTATGCCAGCATTGTGCAAATATAGAGGTTTTTGGTAGCCCTGGCCGCCACACCAGTGCAGGCATTGCTATGGTACGCAATACTGTTGGGGTCCCTCCCTGGGGTGGTAAACATTGTCAGAAACAAAAACTAAAACACACTCCACAGATATCAGAAAGTTTGCTATGATGAATCTCGGTCAACAAATTGTGTTCAGCTTAGGATTTGTTATCTGACATTAATCATAGCAACCTTTTGATATATGTGGAACGTGTTCCCAAGTTTAGGACGACATTGCTAAGGTATGCAGGTGCTGGTATTGGGAGATGCTACTCCACGCAGGGCCCAACAGCCTGACTCTCCATGAGGTTTGGATAGTGGAGCCTGTGGGTGTGGGTGTTTGTGGCCCTGTTGGCCGCTGTTCTAGGGCAGAGGTTCCCAACTCCGGTCCTGGTGGGCCAAACACAGTTCAGGTTTTCATGCTGTCCCTAATGAATATGCTTGAGATACATTTGCATACAATGGGGGCGGTGCATGCAAATGCACCACAGGCATCTTTATTAGGGACAGCATGAAACCTGAATGGTGTTTGGCCCTCCAGGATGGCAGTTGGGGACTCTGCTCAAGGGATTGCACATGTTTATGGTGTTTGTGCTCTGTAGGGTAAAAAATAGGTGTTTATGGCATGTTTATTTTATCTGCAATAAAGGTTCCCTCTTTCTTACCATGGTTAGTACTGGGTAAAATATAGGGACATGGTTTGCAGGAGCCACAGCTGGAGCTTGAACCTGTGATCTTCTGCCCCTGAACACACTGGCTGTGTGTAGTGCACCAAACTGTTGCCACAGAGGTAGATCATTCCCTGGGGATACCATGACTGTTCGTCAGACAGACCTTGTCTGTTGCAGTACATGGCACCCACCTAAACGGGGCTTGTCCGTGGTCTGCTGTGGGCAAATGCCAGTTCCCCCTCCGCCACCAGCACCCCTCCACCACCGTGCTGACATGTCCTTGTGTCGGTGGTGCTGATGGTGAGCAGTCTCAGGCCATCCAGTGTGCCGGTAGGCAGCTGCCTATGGTGCGTGATATGGGGTAGGGGTGCCATCATAGATGTCCACACTTCCCCCCGGCGCTGCCTGCCAATGTTTTGTGCCCTTTGGGGTACTTGCTGGGTACTGTCCCCTGGGACACTGTGGTACACACACTCGTGGCCATGTTTGCCCTTGTTCAGTTGCTGTCTTGCTGGTTTTCCACTTCTACATTCCTATGTGCCAGGTAGGCATCTGCCTAGTCCACATTGTTCCCTTGCTGGCCCACTGCATGTGATGCATGCAGCCCCCTGTACTCCATTTACACCATCACCATAGTGCCCTTTCCCACGTGCCTACTCTGCTGTTGTTGCACATGTGAAAGCCACAGAAGCAAGGTACCCCATACACACCACAGAAAACCCTCATCAGCACTATTTCTATGTTGGGACATTCACTTTGTAGGGGGACTGAGAACTGACCCTTCCAAAGATGAGTTCGTCATTTTTATTCTTTATAGGTTGTGTTCATTACCGTTTGTCATTATTTGTTTTATTGGCCAGCTCGGTGTTTTGGATTTCACTTTTGGTTCTGGTCATTATATCTGGGTTTTGCCTTTTTGATTGCTGCACATGTATCACTACTATCACTTTTCTGGGTCTCCCTGCCTTTGCTGTACACTGCTGACTTAAATGGTTTCTCTGTCCTGCAAATGTGCCTCTAGCGCGAGGTTTTCACTGGCGCTAATTTTCAGACCTTCATTTCACGGCATTAGTGTGCCTGAAGCCTCTCCCCGCCTACTCTCTGCCCATTGACCCCTTATCTCTTCCCCTGGGGAGCCATACTCTGCCCTCTGGGAAGCCTTACTCCACCCTCTGCGCACCTTAATGCCGCCGGACACATTATCGCACGATACGTGACGTTCTCGCATGGTAATGCACCATTTTCATGCGATAACATCACATATCATGCGATAACATCACAGCTGTGACGTTAGAGTTGTTTAGTAAACATACCCCTTAATTTTATAGAAAAATGCACAATCTGAAGTTACCTTTAAAACATTATTATCTAGATTTTCTGCAGAAGGCTTAGTTAATGAATTAACATTTTTAAGTAGTTCTTTAGAGCCATTAGGCTGTATAATTATTTTTGAATAATAAGACTGCTTTTCAATGGCTACCTCTTATTTATATTGCTTCATTTGGGCATGTTGTTTCAACCTGACGGATTGATCATTAGACACTATTAATAGAAACATAGAAACATGATGGCAGAAAAAGACCACATGGCCTATCTATTCTGCCCTTCCATATCAACCATTACAACAGTCCCTTTTTTTTCCTTTAGAGATCCTCTGTGTTTGTCCCATGCTTTTTTGAATTCAGATACTGTCTTCATCTCTACCACCTCAATGCATCTACCACTCTTTCCATAAAGAAATATTTCCACATATTTCTCCTGAGTCTACCCCTTTCACCCTCATCCCATGTCCCCTTGTAGCAGAGCTTTCTTTCAATTGAAAGAGGCTTCCCCCTGTGCATTTATGCCATGGAGATATTTAAACATCTCAATCATATCACCTCTATTCCAAATTTCCTCTAAACTATGCACATTAAGATCCTTAAGTCTGTCCTCATATCCTTAAGTCTGTCTGACTACTAACCATTTTAGTAGCCACCCTCTGCACTGACTCCAACATATTTATATCCTTTTCAAAGTGCGGTCTCCAGAACTGCACACAATACTCCAAATGAAGTTGCATCAAAGACTTATATAGAGGCACTATCACCTCCTTTCTTCTGATGGCCATTTTTCTCCCTATGCAGCCAAGCATCCTCCTAGCTTTCAGCATCACCTTTTCTACCTGTTTAACTACTTTAGGATCGTCAGACACAATCACAACCAGGTCCCACTCTTCTTTTGTGGACAGAAGTACTTCACCCCCTATACTGTACTGCTCCCTTAGATTGTTGCAGCCCAAATGCATGACCCTGCATTTTTTAGCATTAAATCTCAGCTGCCAAATTCTAGACCATTTTTCAAGTTTAGCTAGACCCCCTCCTCATGTTATCTACACCTTCCTGGGTGTCTATTGTATTTTGGTATCATCTGCAAAGAGGCAAATATTATTTGACAACCCTTCTGCAATATCACTAACAAAGATGTTAAAAAGAATCAGACCAAGTACAGATCACTGTGGCACTCTACTGCTAACCTCCTTCTCCTCAGAGTGAGCTCCATTTACCTGTATCCTTTGTTGCCTCCCTCTCAACCAATTTCTAACCCAAGCAGTAACTTTAGGGTCCATCCCTAGGGTGCTCAGTTTGTTTATAAGTCACCTGTGTGGAATGGTGTCAAAGGCTTTACTGAAATCTAAATACACCACATCTAGGGCTTTCCCTCAGTCCAATTCCCTGGAAACCTAGTGAAAGAAATCAATTAGATTTGTCTGACAAGACCTGCCTCTGGTGAATCCATGCTGCCTCGGATCTGGTAATCCATTGGACTCCAGAAACCTCACTATTTTCTCTTTCAGCAGTGTTTCCAATAATTTACTCACCACCGAGGTTAAACCAAATGGCCTGCAGTTTTCAACCACATCCTTACTTCTGCTTTTGTGTAAAGGGACCACATGTGCCTCTCTTCAGTCCTCTGGCATCACTCCTGACTCCAAAGAGGCATTGTAAAGGTCAGTCAGTGTTGTTAGAACGTCCCCAAGTTCCTTCAGTATTCTCGGATTTATCCCATCTGGTCACATTGCTTTGCCAAGTTTTAGACTAGCTAGATCCTCATGAACACAGTCTTCTGAAAATCATTTGAGATGCTCCTCACTTCTGTTCCTGTTTTGGGGTAATTTCTACTACTACTACTACTGAGCATTTGTATAGCACTTCAAGTCGTATGCAGTGCTGCACAGACATGTAAGAGACAGTCCCTGCTCATCAGAGCTTACAATCTAGTCAAGACAGACAACACAGAGGGTGTAGGCAGGGATAAACAAGGGGGACCGAAAAAGAAAAAGGAGATCAGGTGAGTCAACATCCAAAAGCAGCAGGGAAGAGGTTAGTTTTCAGCCTGGATTTGAAGAGGGTTAGAGATGTGCTTGGCGTATAGACACAGGTAGTTTTTTCCAGGCGTAAGGTGCAGCAAGGTGAAAGGAGCGAAGTCTGGAGTTAGCAATAGAAGAGAAGGGCATAGATAGAAGCAGTTTGCTAGAAGAGTTCCCGAGGGGGGTTGTAAGGAGAGATAAGAGAAGAAAGGTAGTGAGGAGCTGCAGAGTGAATGCATTTATAGGTCAGCAGGAGAAGTTTGAACTGGATGCAGAAATGGATAGGGAGCCAATGAAGTGACTTGAGGCTGGCAGAAGATTAGCTGCACAGCAGAGTGTTGAACAGATTGAAGGGAGGAGAGATTATTCAAAGGGAGACCACCAAGGAGTAGGTTACAGTAGTCAAGACGGGAGGTAATCAAGGAGTGGATAAGCATCTTAGTAGTGTGTTCAGAAAGGAAAGGGTGGATTTTTCTGAAGTTATAGAGAAAGAAACGGCAGGTCTTAGCTATCAGATGGATGTGTGAGGAGAAAGAGAGAGAGTAGTCAAAGACAACCCCAAGATTGCGGACCGAGGAAACAGGAAGGAGTACAGAGTTATCTGCAGAGACTGAGAAAAGAGGAAGGGGGGAAAGATAAGACGTTCAGTCTTGGCCATGTTCAATTTCAAGCGGCGGTGAGACATCCAGGCAGCAATGTCAGAGAGGCAGGCAGAGATCCAGGTCTGGATTGCTGGAGAGATTTTAGGCATAGAGAGGTAGATCTGGGAGTCATCAGCATACAGATGGTACTGAAAGCCATGGGAAGAGATAAGCGCACCAAGGGACTGGGTATATAGAGAGAAAAGGAGCGGACCCAAGACAGATCGTTGTGGTACACCAACTGGGAGCAGGATAGCAGAGGAGGAGGAGGAACCAGAACACACACTAAAAGAGTGATGGGAGAGATAGGAAGTGAACCAGGATAGTACAGAGTCCTTAAAACCAAGCGAGGACAGGGTATCGAGGAGAAGGTTGTAGTCAACAGTGTCAAAAGCAGCAGAGAGGTCAAGAAGGATGAGGACAGAGTAAAGGCCCTTGGATTTTGCCAGGAACAAGTCACTGGAGACTTTGGCAAGAGCTGTTTCAGTAGAGTTTAAAGGATGAAAGCCAGACTGTAAAGGATCCAGGAGGGCATGAGAGGAGAGGAAGTCAAGGCAGTGGCGGTGAACCGCACGTTCAAGTAGTTTAGAAATGAAGAGAATGAGAGAGATGGGTCGATAATTAGAAGGACAGGATCAAGTGAGGGTTTCTCGAGGAGAGATGTGACCACAGCATGCTTGAAGTCTGTAGGGACTGTTGCAGTGGAGAGTGATAGGTTGAGAATATGAGAGATGGAAGGGACAATGGTGGAGGATATGGAGCGTAGGAGATGGTTGGGGATAGGATCAGAGGAGCAGGTGGTAAGTTTGGAGGAAGAAAGAAGGTGGGCAGTTTCCTCTTCAGAGATCACAGGAAAGGAAGAGAGGGTAGCAGAGGTAGATGGGGGGAAAGTTGGGAGTGAAGCGGAAGAGGAGGGGAAGTAGCTGACTTTGTGGGGAATTGGAGGGTGATTTTGTGGATTTTGTCATGGAAATAGTCAGCCAGGGTTTGGGCAGAAAGGGAGGGAGGGATCAGAGGCGGAGGCACTTTGAGGAGAGAGCTGAGAGTAGTAAAGAGACGGCGAGGATCAGAGGCAAGAGAGTTAGTCAGATGGACATAATAGTCTTGTTTGGCAAGAGCTATGGCTGACTGGAAAGAGACAAGCATGAATTTGAAGTGTAGAAAGTCTGCAAGGGAGCGAGATTTGAGCCAAGCATGCTCAGCAGAACAAGCACAGGAACGTAGATAGTGGGTAGTGGATGAGAGCCAGGGCTGGGGTGCAGAACGTCTCACAGGACATGGCATGGGTGGAGCAAGAACATCCAGAGCAGAGGAGAGTGCAGAATTATAGGAAGTTACTGCCTCGTCAACAGACTTGGATGACATAGTGGAAGACAGAGATGAAGAAATAGTGGAAGAGAGAACCATGGGATCAATAGCATGAAGATTTCTAAATAGGTTGGAGGAGACAGGTCGAGGTTGAGGCAGGGGGTGATGAAGATTAAAGCTTAAAGGGTGATGGTCAGATAAGGGAAGAACTGAGCTACAGAAGTTTGAGGGTAAGCAACTAGAGAAAAATACCAGGTCAAGGCAGTGGCCATGCTGGTGAGTGAGGGCAGTGGAACAAAGCTGGAGGTCAAACGAGGAGGTAAGGGAGAGAAGTTTTAAAGCATAAGGATCAAGGGGTTATCAACATGAATGTTAAAATCCCCAAGAATAAGAGTGGTGGAAGAGAAATCCAGAAGGAAGGAAAGCCACGCGTCAAAGTCAGTGAGAAAGGTAGAAGCAGACTTATCAGGAGGTCGATAAATAACAGCTACCCGGAGAGGAAGTGGAGTGTAAAGGCGGATGAGGTGGACTTCAACAGAGAGAAAGGAGTGAGACTGAGGGAGCAGGAGGGGTGGAATAGGCAGGAGGGAGAAAGTAGAAGCCCAACACCACCACCACGGCCAGTGGGATGAGGCGTGTGGGAGAACTGATAGCCCCCATGACAGAGAGCAGCAATAGATGCAGTATCATCTGGGAGGAGCCATGTCTCAGTTAGAGCAAGAAGATGTAGAGCATTAGAGATAAAGAGATCATGAGTAAAAGCAAGTTTATTAGAGACAGAGTGTGCGTTCCACAAGGCACATGAGAAAGGGAGAGTGGAAGGGGAAAGGAGAGGGATATGAATAAGATTAGATGTGTTGCATGAAGATCTCTTCTCAGAGTGAGACAGAAGTCTAGGGGGTCCAGGATTGGGGCTGATATCTCCAGATGAGAGAAGGAGAAGTAGTAGCAGAGTACGGGGTAGAGAGGAGACAGTATGGCGGAAACGAGGGTGAGGTTGTCTTAAAAAGAGAGGAGATGGTTAAGTGAGAGGGAGAAAGTGATGAAGCTCAAGAGCTGATGATAGGGTAGAAGTCAGAATGGAGGGGTAAGTGAGGATGGTAAAGAGGAGATAAGGAGGGGAGGAGTGAGGGTGCTGGTACGAAAGGGCGACAGGGAGATTGAAGAAGAGGAAGACAATGTGATGAGGAGCCATAGGAGAGGAATAGAGAGGAGAACAAAGGCCAGAGGATATAGAAAGTGGGAGAGTCAAAGAGATTGGGTGTACCTGTGCGTGAAGTAGGTAATAAGCAGATGACAGCTATAAGAGACAGCGAGCCATGGGGTGGGTGGGTAGAGGGGAGGGGGTGGGTTATAAGTTATACAGCTGAGAAAGCAGAACAAAAGTGCAAAATAAGGGGCAGAGAGGTAAGAGAACACACTAAGGGGTATGTTTACTAAACTGCGTTAGTGTGATTCGCGTTAGGAGCCGTGTTAGTGGAAGAAATGCCAAAAAAGGACATGGGGGGTACATCGTTACCGATAACACGCGTTATAAGGCGCCGCGCAGCAACAATCGTTACAGGGCGCGTTACTGCGCGTGAAGCTTAAGAAGGCGCGCAGACACCCAAATACAGAAACAGAGCTGTAGCACAATGGTTGCTACACAGACTGATGATATAAGGGTCATGGGTTTGATTCCCCAGTGTGCCTAATGAATAAGGCTGGCTGAGGCGTCATGTGTAACCCTTCGAAGGCCTACTATAACATTTTAATCCACATTCTGCAGCCGGGTTAATGTTTGCATATGTCAGGAAAATTGTACAAGTCTTATTCAATATGTTCCAATAGTGACGTTCCCTCTGCCATGGTCATGTATTATATACCATTTGATAGGAATATTTAGGCAGAAGTTTGGATCCCGAAAGTTTTGGGCTTGGCCTGGAAAGGGTTAAGTATTGGGCTGTGAGGATGTTTAGTTGTACTTTAATAGTGCTGCCAGCAAACACACCCTCACTGTGGCGTAACCTAAGGTGCCACATAAGGCACCCTAGAAGGCACTCCATAGGGCACATTATAAAGTGCGCTGTCTGCCAAGGCACCCTATAATGTCCCCTATAGGACACCATATAAGGCACCTTATAAGGCGCTTTATAGGGTGCCGTATAAGGAGCCCTATAGGGCGCCTTATGAGCCACCCTAAGGTGACAGTACCCTGAGGGTGGTTCTGCTGGCAATAAAAATAGACAATGCCTAAGACAGCCCTATCGATGAACCCCACTGTGGGTTTTGAACCCATGACCTCTGGCTCCACGGGCAGTGAAGTAACCAGTGGGCTAGAGTTGCTAACAAACACCTGACTGGCTACAGGAGGACTGCACGGCACCACACCCACATTCTGCTGTGGTTACCAGGATAGGGTCAACCCATCCATACCCAGGATGCACAGCACATGTAAATCAGCAGTCTACAGATGATCACAAGATGGGGTATGCACCCCACAGCACCTCAGCCTGGTAGGGGGTGCCGACGGTGTGTGTTAGTGGCACAGAGTAGCTGCAGACCATCACAGTGTGCGGGTCCTGTGCTCACCCTGAGGGAGAGGTATGGTGCCCAGCACCATTCTCACAGCACCTGGCTTTGCTGAGATAGGCTATGCTGTAGGTCCCTATCAGTGCCAATGTGTGATAGGTAGTCCTTGCAAACACTCCTAGGATATGCCTGTGTTCATCTGTATGTCACATCTAGCCCTTGTGGACTATGATGCACCCAGAAAAGTGCATACCCTGTGTGGGTGCCATGGTCACATGATGTAAGTGAATGAAGGTGCTGGGACCCACAGAGAGATTACATACCACCACCCAACGCACTCTCTGGGGCTCAGGGTGGGGGATGGGATCTCCCACCAACAGATCCACTTCCTACCCCCCTGCAATGGTGGCAGGAGAAGGGACCATCACCCCAGTTCTGCTAGGGATCAAACACCCTACAGTACAGGCAATGCAGAGCAGTACACATCCATAATGCAAATAGCAGACAGACTGCAGGTCTGGAAATGCTCAGCTGCCCCCCCCACCATTATCTGACATTCTCCAGCAGCAAGCCTCCAGTCGCTGCACCCTGCAAGGTGTTCCAGTAAGACACATACTAGCTGCAGACAGTCCGCCAGCTAGTCCATAGCGCATGGTCCTGGAGAAGATGCATGTACCCAGAATGGGGATATCAGCATACATACCAAGCAGACAAGTCAGTGATTGGGCCCCAAAAGAAAACCCATAAATATCACATGACAGAAATGCTATATAGCACTATGGGGGAACCTAGCCATGCCATGGTTACTGCTCAGTCAGGGTGAGAGTGACCTCCCAGCAGGACATGCTACGGCCACCCTGTCCGTGCAGGTGGTACCGGGCACTACAATGTCCGAGCCATTGCCCTATGCCCTGTGCAGATGCGGCCAGGCCAGGCCACCCTATCCAGGCTATTCCCACGATAGCTTGCTCCTCATTATGCACATTGGCAGGCCAACACTGGCAACAGTGCTAGCAGTGTGGGCTGTGGAGGGTGTTGGCAGCCACCACACACTGGATAGACAGACACACACTCCCCACACCTATGCCAGCATTGTGCAACTATAGAGGTGTTGGGCAGCCCAGGCCACCACACCAGTCCTGGGCACAGTGCAGGCATGGCTATGGTACGCAATACTGTAGGAGTCACTCCCCAGGTTGGTAAACACTGTCAGACACAAGACCTGTAGCACACTCCACAGACATCAGAAAGGTTGCTATGATGCAGCTCACTCAGAAAATTGTACTTAACCTAGGAATTGCTATCTGCCAGTAATCATAGCAACCTTTTGATAGATGTGTACCATATTCCCAGGTTTAGGGTGGCATTACTAAGGTATGCAAGTGCTAGTATTGGGAGATGCACACAGAGCCCAAAGTCCTGCCTCTCCAGGAGGCTTTGGATAATGGGGCCTGTGGGTGCGGGTGTGTCTGCCCCTGTTGGCTGCTGATTTACGGCAGAGGTTCCCAACTCCAGTCCTGCGGTGCCAAACACTGTTTGGGTTTTTATGCTGTCCCTCATGAATATGCATGAGATACATCTGCATACCATGGGGGTGGCACATAGAAATGCAGCACAGGCATCTTTATCAGAGGCAGCATGGAATCGGAATGGTGTTTGGCCCTCCAGGACTGCATTTGGGAGGCTCTGCTCTAGGTAATGTGCATGTTTATGGTGTCTGTGCTCTGTAGGGTAAAATGTAGGTGTTTTGGGCATGTTTACGTCATCTGCAAGAAAGGTTCTGTCTGTATTAGCACGTTATAGTAGTGGGTAAAATATGAGGACTGAGTTGGCAGAAACCACAGCTGGGACTTGAACCTGTGACCTTCTGCTTCTGAATACACTGGTTTTGTGCACTGCACCACCATGTTATCACAGAGATGGCGCATTCCCTGGTGATACCATGACTGTTTGTCAGACAGGGCCTGTCTGTTGCAGTGCATGTCACCCACCTACACAGGGCTAGGCCACGGTCTGCTCTGGCCAGCTGCCACTGCCCCCTCCACCACCAGTATTCTTCAGCCACCATGCTGACATGCCCTTCTGCTGGTGGAGCTGGTGGTGCGCAGTAGGCCATCCAGTGTGCAGGTGGGCGGCTGCCTATGGTGCGGGTTCTGGGGTAGGGGTGCCTTCATAGTCGTCCACGCTCCCACCCAGCCCCGCCTGCCAATGTTCCATGCCCTTGGGGGTAGCTGTTGGGTACTATCCCCTGTGACACTTTGGGAAACACACTCGTGCCCATGTTGAGCCTTCAGCAGTTGCTGTCTGGCTGCTCCGCTGTTTCAACATTCGTATGGGCCACCTAGGCATCCCCCTAGTCCGCACTGTGGCCCAGCTCCACCACAGCATGTGCCGCCTGCGGCCCTCTGTATCCCCTTCTCCGGAATCTGTCCAGTTGCCGTTCCGACATGCCCGCCTTGATGTTGCGGGACATGTGCATGCCATAGGAACCCTGTCCGATGGTGGGGAAAACCCTGAGCAGCGCTATTTCACTGTGGGCTCATTCACCTTGTATGGGGACGGAGTATAGACCCTTCCACGATTTATATCTGTTCTATGGAGCTTACTCGGGAGGGGGGAGGGGTTGATGTTTCTCATTGATACCACTATTGACCAGCTTGGTTATTGTTTTTTTCCAGTTTGTTGGGGTCATTTTCAGTGTTTCTGTGCCCTTTTGTTCTGTGCACATGTATCACACTTATCACTTTCTTTTGGTTTCCCTGCCTGGGCTGTACATTGCTGACACTGAAATAGTTTCTCTCCCCTGTAATTTGCATTCAACGGCAGGTTTTCATTCGCGTTGGAATTCAGCTCTGAAAATCAGCACGTTAATGTGAGGGGAGCCTCTCCCCGCCCACTCTCCGCCCACTGACCCCTTCTCTCTGCCCTCTCTCCACCTTCTGCGGTGTTTTACCGCGCCGCAGAGCATTACGATCGGTAGCGCATCATAACGCGCGTTATGTAACGTTAACGATCGTTAGTGCATCATAACACGCGTTATGATGCACTAACAATCGTTAACGTTACATAACGCGCGTTATGTACGTTTACCGCAGTTTAGTAAACATACCCCTAAGAGTGACAAATAAATAAGTGCAGACAGATAAAACTCACAGCCAATTCACTCACAGGAGCTAAAATTCACCTCTCAAGCAGAGCATTGCGAGGACACTGCTCTTCCCAGAGCACAGAGAGGCAAACAGAGAGCTAGGCACACCTGGGAGACAGGAAGAGAGGCTGGACAATACCTCGGCAGTGGGGAAGGGTTAATCACTCAGGTAGACTAAGAGCAGAGACAGGGAACAAATATAGACTCAAACTATGGAGAAAGCTCAAGGATAGATATTGAATTAAAAGTCAAAGTTAAGCAGGCCAACACAGACTGGCCAGATAGTTTAAGGAAGCAGGGTAAGTTATACAGCTGAGAAAGCAGAACAAAAGTGCAAAATAAGGGGCAGAGAGGTAAGAGAACATACTAACAGTGACAAATAAATAAATAAGTGCAGACAGTTAAAACTCACAGCAAATTCACTCACAGGAGCTAAATGTCACCTCTCAAGCAGAGCACTACGAGGGCACTGCTCCTGATCCCGGCTCGTCACCTGTGAACACAGAACAGAACTATTTGGTAAGCAATTTTGCTTTATCCACATCAGCTTCCTCATATTCCTTCCCTTCACCCTTGAGTCTGACATTACCACTTTTGCCCTTCCTCCTCTCACTAACATATCTAAAAAATGTCTTATTCCCCACATTTTATTGCATTGGCTGTTTCTTCTTTTTGTATCTTTGCTTTCTTGATTACTTTGCCAACCTCTCTAAATTTTCCCAAATATAGATGCCTGTCGTCCTCTCTCAGTGATCTCTTGTATTTCATAAAGGCTTCCCTCTTTTTCTTCACCTTTTCAGATACTTCTTTTGAGAACCATAGTGGCCTCCTCTTCCTTTTACCTTTATTTACCATTCTAATAAAAAGGATGGTTGCCCTTAAAATATCCTTTTTCAGTTTTGCCCACTGTTTTTCTACACCCACTGGCTGTTCCCATCTCGCTAATGACTCTTGGCGTTATGTTTACTAAACTGTCCTAATGTCACCGGCGCTAGTTGCAGTGATAATGTGAAGAATGCCATATAAGGAGTGGGCGTTCCAGTCCTAAGGTAGCAAGAATATGTATCGCAGGATAGTGGGCGCCGTGGCACGTTAATGCGTGTTAACCTTAAATACATGCCAGTGCAGTGTTAGTGCACTTGAGACAGGGCTACAGACCCGAAACGTGCACGTCGTGCTTGACAAGGATTGCTGATAACCGTCTTATTCAGTTAAGTAGACGGGGTTTTTTAGTAACAAAATTAATAAAAGGGATGTAACTGAGTGGAGGACATAGTATCTGTACATGTCCCTTTCCTGGAACATCCGACAAAAAGATAATCGGTTTATACAAAAATTTTCCACGGGGGTTCTTTTGGTGATTATTTTTGATAATTTAATATAGTATCACTAAATTAGGGATTGGTATTTGCATAGTGCAGTGTTAGAAGCTATAACTATGTAGCCCACTGGTTACTGCAGTGACTGTGGAAGCAGAGGTCATGGGTTTGATCCTGCAGTGGTGTAATCTAAAAAGGCTGTCTGAGGCATTTTCTTTTAATTTAAATCAGTGCTGCCAGCAAAAACACCCTCACAGTGCAGTAACCTGAGGTGCCTCATAGGCACCATATAAGGTGCCCCATAGGTCACATTATAAAGAGCCCTGTCTGCCAAGGCACCCTATAATGTGCCCTATAGGGCACCTTACAGAGCACCCTAAAGGGCATCTATGAGTCATCTTAGGCTACAACCCCCCATCCCCACTAGCAGAAAGCACAGTCAGTCTCTCCCCCTGCAAGGTATTCCAGCCATACACATGCTAGCTAGTGCATGTTCCTGGAGAAACTGAGTGCACCCAAAAATGGGATATGAGCGCGCACACACACACACACCAAGCAGGTATGTCACTGATTAGGTCACAGAAAAGAGAACCCATAAATATCACTTGAGAGAAAAGCTGCATAGTACTATGGGGGAACCTAACCATGCCGTGGTCACTGCTCAGTCAGGGTGAGAGTGACCTTCCAGCATGACATGCTATGGCTACCCTGTCCATGCAGGTGGTGGTCAGGCACTACAATGTCCCAGCCATTGCCCTATGCCCTGTGCAGATGCATCCTGCCCAGGCCACCCTGTCCGGGCTATACCCACAGTACCTTGCTCCTCATTATGCACATTGGCAGGCTAACACTGGAAACAGTGCAAGCAGTGTGGGCTCAGTAAGGTGTAGGCAGACACAACACACTGGATAGACAGTCACACACTCCCACACCTATGCCAACATTGTGCAAATATAGAGGTTTTTGTCAGCCCTGGCCACCACACCAGTCCTGGGCACGGTGCAGGCATGGCTATGGTACGCAATACTGTTGGGGTCACTCCCCGGGGTGGTAAACACTGTCAGAATCAATAACTGAAACACACTTCACAGATATCAGAAAGGTTGCTATGATGAATCTCTATCAACAAATTGTGTTTAACTTAGGATTTGTTAGCTGACATTAATCATAGCAATCTTTTGATATATGTGGAACGTGTTCCCAAGTTTATTACGGCATTGCTAAGGTATGCAGGTGCCAGTATTGGGAGATGCTGCTCCGTGCAGGGCCCAACAGCCTGACTCTACATGAGGCGTTGGATATTGGAGCCTGTGGGTGTGGGTGTTTGTACCCCTCTTGGCCGTGGTCTGCTGTGGGCAGATGCCACTGCCCCCTCCACCACCGGCACCCCTCCGCCACCATGCTGACATGCCCTTATGCCGATGGTGCTGGTGGTGCGCAGTCTCAGGCCATCCAGTGTGTTGGTAGGCAGCTGCCTATGGTGTGGGTTCTCGGGTAGGGGTGCCTACATGGACATGCGGGCTTCCCCCTGGCACCGCCTGCCAATGTTATGTGCCCTTGGGGGTACCTGCTGGATAATATCCCCTGTGACACTGTGGGACTCACACTCGTGCCCATATTGGACCCTCGTCCGTTGCTGTCTTGCTGCTTTACAGTTTCGGCATTCCTATGTGCCACCTAGGCATCTGCCTAGCCCACACTGTGCCCCAGCTGGACCACAGCATGTGCTGCCTGCAGCCCTCTGTAACCCATTTACAGCATCAGTACAGTTGCCCTTTCCTACGTGCCCGCTCTGCTGTTGCTGCACATGTGCACGCCATAACAAATCTGCCCAATATAAATGAGAAAAAACCCTGATCAGCGCTATTTCAATGTGGGATCATTCACTTTGTAAGGGGACAGAGAATAGACCCTTCCAAACATGATATCTTCTTTTCTGTGCTTTGTCAGTGGTGTTCCTTTATTTTTATCATTAATATCACTATTGGCCAGCTTGGTTATTGGGATTTCAAATGTGGTTTTGGTCATTTTCTATGTTTATTTGCCATTTTGGTTCCTGCACATATATCACTACTATCACTTTTCTGGGTTTCCATGCCTTTGCTGTACATTGCTGACTGAAATGGTTTCTCTCTCCTGCAAATGTACCTCTAGCGCGAGGTTTTCACTGGCGTTAGTTTTCAGACCCGGATTTCACAGAGTTAGTGTGCCTGGAGCCTCTCCCTGCCCACTCTCCGCCCATTGACCCCTTCTCTCCACCCTCTGGGAAGCCTTACTCCCCCCTTCAGACCCAGATTTGACACCGTTAGTGTGCCTTAATGCCGCCACCACGATAACGTCACTTATTGCGCGATAATACCACCGCTGCAATGTTAAGACGGTTTAGTAAACATACCCCTTTGACCATCTTGGCAAAGTTAGTTTTCCTAAAGTCTAAGGGGTATGTTTACTAAGCCATCTTAATGTGCGCTCTGTGACATTATCACGTGATAAGGTACCTTATTGCGCGATAATGGGGCTTTACCAGGTGCACAGGTACCTTATTGAGCGATAACGCGCGCAGCGGCGCAAACGAGCGCTGAAGGCAGGGAAAGGCTCCCGGAGGGCGGAGGAAGGCTCCCCAGGGGCGGAGAGAAGGGGTCAATGGGCGGAGAGTGGGAGGGGAGAGGCTCTCTGCACACTAATGCTGTGAAATCCGAGGCTGAAAACTAACGCCAGTGAAACCCTGGCGTTAGAGCTGATTTAAAGGGAAGAGAAACCATTTCTGTCAGCAATGTACAGCAAAATCAGGGAAACCTACAAAAAAGTGATAAGTGTGATACATGTGCACGGAACAAAAGTGCAAATAAACATTGAAAATGACCCCAACAAAATATAAAAAAAACATAACCAAGCTGGGCAATAGTTATATTAATGGGAAACGTTGAAAAAGATTCCCAAGAAAGCTCCAAAAAAATGATATGAATTTTGGAAGGGTCTACGCTCCGTCCCCATACAAGGTGAATGATCCCACAATGAAATAGTGCTGATCAGGGTTTCCCTCTCCATTGGACAGGTATCCTATGGCATGCACATGTTCCACAACAGCAGGGCAGGCATGTCGGAATGGGCAACTGGACAGATGCTGGGAAAGGGGACACAGAGGGCTGCAGACGGCACATGCTGTGCTGCAGCTGGGCCACAGTGCAGACTAGGGTGATGCCTAGGTGGCCCATAGGAATTCTGAAACAGTAGAGCAGCCAGACAGCAACTGATGAGGGCCCAGCATGGGCACAAGTGTGCTTACCACAGTGTCACAGGGGATAGTACACAGCAGGTACTGTGGGGCCTGGCACTGCAGTACCCCCAAGGGCTGGCGGCGGTGCTGGGGGGAAGCGTGGATATCTATGCAGGCACCTCTACCCCAGAACCTGCACCATAGGCAGCCGCCTACCCGCACAATGGATGGCCTGAGACTGCGCTCCACCAGCAGACGGGCATGTCACCAGGGTGAGAGAGGAGTACTGGTGGTGGAGGGGGCAGTGGCAGCTGCCCAGAGCAGACCGTGGCCTAGCCCTGTGTAGGTGGGTGCCATGCACTGCAACAGACAGGCCCTGTCTGACGAACAGTCATGGTATCCCCAGGGAATGAACTGTCTCTGTAGCAACATGGTGGTGCAGTGCACACAGCCAGTGTGTTCAAGAGCAGAAGGTCAGAGGTTCAAGTCTCAGCTGTGGTTCCTGCCAACCCAGCCCCCCTATTTTACTCACTACTACAACATGCTAATACAGACAGAACCTGTAGTGCAGATGACGTAGACCTGCCCAAAACACCTACATTTTACCCTACAGAGCACAGACACCATAAACATGCGTATTACCTAGAGCAGAATCTCCCAAATGCAGTCCTGGAGGGCCAAACACCATTCAGATTCCATGCTGCCTCTAATAAATGTGGCTGTGCTGCATTGCTATGCACCGCCCCCATGGTATGCAGATGTATCTCATGCATATTCATTAGGGACAGCCTGAAAACCCAAACAGTGTTTGGCCCTAGAGCAGCGGCCAACAGGGGCAGACACACCCATACCCACAAGCTCCATTATCCCAAGCCTCCTGGAGAGGCAGGATTTTGGGCCCTGCGTGCTTCTCCTCATACTAGCACTTGCATAGCTTAGCAATGCCACCCTAAACATGGGAAAACTGTACACAGCTATCAAAAGGTTGCTATGATAACTGGCAGATAGCAATTCCTACGTTAAACACAATTGGCTGATTGAGCTGCATCATAGCAACCTTTCTGATGTCTGTGGAGTGAGTCTCAGCCCTGGTGTCTGACAGAGTGACCCCAACAGTATTGCGTACCATAGTCATGCCTGCACTGTGCCCAGGGCTGGTGTGGTGGCCAGGGCTGTCAAACACCTCTGTAGTTGCACAATGCTGGCATAGGTGTGTGGAGTGTGTGTCTGTCTATCCAGTGTGTGGTGGCTGCCAACTCCCTCCACAGCCCACACTGCTAGCATTGTTGCCAGTATTGGCCTGCCAATGTGCATAATGAGGAGCAAGGTATTGTGGGAATAGCCTGGATAGGGTGGCCTGGCCTGGCTGCATCTGCACAGGGCATAGGGCAATGGCTTGGACATTGTAGTGCACGGCCACAGCATGTGCTGCTGGGAGGTCACTCTCACTCTGACTGAGCAGTGACCATGGCATGGCTAGATTCCCCCATAGTGCTGTATAGTATTTCTCTCTTGTGATATTTATGGGTCCTTTTTGGGTCCCAATCACTGACTTATCTGCTTGGTGTGTATGCTGACATCCCAGTTCAGGGTATATGCATCTTTTCCAGGACCATGCACTATGGACTAGCTAGCAGGCTGTCTGCAGCTAGTATGTGTCTTGCTGGAACACCTTGCAGAGTGTAGTGGCTGGAGGCTTGCTGCTGGAGAATGTCAGATAGTGGTGGGGGGCAGCTGAGCATTTCCAGGCCTACTGTCTGTCTGCTATTGTTTTATGGATGTGTACAGCTCTGCATTGCCTGACATTTAGGGTGTCTGTTCCCCAGCAGGACTGGGGTTGATGGTCCCCTCTACTGCTACCATTGCAGGGAGGTAGAATGTGGATCTATTGGTGGGTGATCCTGTTTCCCACTCTGAGTCCCAGAGAGGGTGTGTTGTGTGGTGGTACATAATCTGCCTATGGGTCCAAACAACCTCCTTTTTCATGTACATCATGTAACCATGGCACCAACACAGAATATGCACTCTTCTGGGTGCATCATAGCCCATAAGGGCTAAACATGACTGAGAAATACAAAAGGACACAGATGTAGCCTAGGTGGGTCTGCAGGAGCTACCTATCACACACAGTGGCACTGATAGGGACCTGCAACATGGCATTTTTCAGCCATGAAAGGTGCTGTGGACCTGGTGCTGGGCGCCCCACCTCACCCTCAGGGTGAGCACAGTACCCGCACAATGTGACGGTCTGTGGCTACTCTGTGCCAGTACCACACACGGTCAGTTTCCCCTACCAGGCCGAGGTGCTGTGGGGGTGCATACCCCATCTTGTGCCCATCTGTTGACTGCTGATTTGCATGTGCAGTGCATCATGGGTAAGGGTGGGTTAACCCTATCCTGGTAACCACAGCAGACAGTTTGTGTGGTGACATGCAGTCCTTCTGCAGCCAGCCAGGGGTTTGTTAGCAGCTGTAGCCCACTGGTTACTTCACTGTTTGTGAAGCCAGAGGTCATGGGTTCAAATCCATGGTGGGGTTATTTGATAGGGCTGTCTGAGGCATTTGCTATTTTTTTTTTTTAAATTCTTTATTTTCGTTTTATAACAACAAAGGAAAGGAAGACATACAGCTAAAAGACAGATACATAGAATGTGATACATACACCAAAGTAAACCCCTGCCACCCCCCTCCCCCCTGCTTCTTCTCTAGAAAACTAATCATTCCCGAAGCGGGCGTGTACTGACATTATTGTGTTACAAAACCTAACGGTGATCTGAAACATGATGAGTGTACATTAAACAGACATGTCGGAGCAATGAGCAGATTGTACATAATCATTGAGCATCTGCCATTTAGACAAGCGAGAGTGAGTTTGGGTATGGGGAATAGCTCTCCGAGATATCTGCTCATATTTACTATATAAGCAGACGAGGTTCCACCATTCATTGACAGTAAGTCGAGAGCTATCCTTCCAATTCCTCGTGATTAAACATATGGCTATACCCAGCATGAAATCAAGGAGAAAGCGACCCTTCTTAGGAAGAGAGGGGACCTCCGCCACTGAGCGGAGTCCCACAATCTTCCAAGAAAGAGGCTCGTGAAGGTGTAAGATAAATTGAATACGACCCCAGACCCGCCCCCAGTAAACCTGTAGTTGAGGACATTCATAAATAACATGAGCGAGGGTTCCCACAGCAGTATGGCAAGACCAACACTGGTCCCTAGCAGTTGTGTTCCATTTGGCTATTTTTTCTGGAGTATAAAAGCATCTATGTGCAAAAAAGAAGAGAGTTTGGGTAACTGAGGCATCAAGAACTAAATTGAAATCCCCCCCTATTATCAATGAAGTATTAGCAGAGGCCTGCGCAACCTGAGCAATGGTAGCAAAAAAGGCAGGGTCATCCACATTAGGAGCATAAAGGCATATACATGTAACTTCAAGGTTACCTATCTTGAGGTGAACTCTGGACCATCTACCTGCTGTATCTGAGCTAGTCGCAATAATAGTAGCATGCAGAGATTTCCTAACCAGTATGGAGTGGAGGAGTAGCCTAGTGGTTAGAACACTGGCTTGGTAACCAAGCAACCAGGGTTCGAATCCCACTAGCACTCCTTGTGGCCTTGGGCAAGTCACTTAACCCTCCATTGCCTCGGAAGAAAGGCCTGGCAATCTACTTCCGGTGACACTGCCAAGAAAACCCAGGAGCTTCTGGGTCGCCAGGGGTCAGGACTGACTCGAAGGCACACATTGCATTGCATGGCAACCCCACATTTCTTAGAAACGGCTGGGGAATAGGCTGCCACCATGTAAGGTTTAATATTGAGTTTAAGAGTTTCCTTCGAATTTAAATGCGTTTCTTGGAGGAAAATCAGGTCCGCAGCTTCATGACTTAGATAGCTTAGGATTTTCTTCCGTTTTATCGGATTATTGATTCCTTTTACGTTCAATGAGAAAATCTTACATGGTGCCATCAATCGGTACTAGACATTTTAGGTAAGGGCGCTTGAAAACATACAACATAATCAGAATCTGTACAACAATGACATAATCACCGAGTATGCTGGCTAATACACCCCATATTGAAAAGTATGTACCAAAGTAACTTAGAGAAGAAGCAAAACCCCCAATGAATATGGCGACCATATGTCTGCGGGAGGAGGCCCTAGAGAGGAAGATAGAGACATAAAAAAAAAAAGAAAGAAACACCAGAGTCCATAATTAACACTGTCTCTGATACTCATCGAGGCTACTGTGGGTAGATGGAGTCGGGTCACAGATATCATCAAAAATAAGGCAACAAACCGCCCTCGACAGACTCTTTGCTAAGCCGCGGCAAATCCAATAGGGCAGGTACAGCGGATATGAGAATACTTGCAGGAATATTCTGGAAGTCAGCGCATCAAGTCGGCTTCTTTAGAGTCCAAAAACTCCGCTAGTAGGTCAGGGTCCTCAAATGTTCTTGTCTGATTGTGAAGCGTGACTCGGAGCTTGGCCGGGTACATCAGGCCATAGCGTGCTTGTAGTTGTTGAAGCCTCGGCCGGAATTCCAGAAAGCGCTTTCGGCGGTCGACCGTGGGTTTAGCCAAGTCAGGATAGAAGGAGATCTTGTGGCTCTCAAACTCCATATGGCCCTTTGCCCGAG
Source organism: Ichthyophis bannanicus (assembly GCA_033557465.1). Lineage (NCBI taxonomy): Eukaryota > Metazoa > Chordata > Amphibia > Gymnophiona > Ichthyophiidae > Ichthyophis > Ichthyophis bannanicus. Next base: position 1,239,500,905 of record CM066033.1, on the reverse strand, counting down.
AGGCACTGAGAATTTGCTCCACATGTTGATATCTCAAAAGTCGAAAGATGATAGGCCGCGGGGTCTTCCTGTTGAGCGTTACGTTTGTGGGTACACGATGAGCGCGATCGATCTCCAATTCTTTGGTAAAGGTGATTTGGAGCAGGGAAGGGAGGATTTTACATAAAAACTCCTTCATGTCTCCCGATTCCGCTCCCTCTGGTATGCCCACGAGTCGTAGGTTGTTGCGGCGCGCTCTATTATTGCCATCTTCCACTTCTTTCTGCAAGGCCCGCACCTGACGTTCAACTTTGTCGAGTTTGGACAACCGGGCCGCATGGGAGTCTAATATGCTCTCCATTTTGTCCTGACGCGAAGAGAGCCCCTCTAGCCTGCCTTGCAGTACACCAAGATCTTCCCGCAGCGCTCGGAGTGCTTCACCGTTGGACTGCACGAGGTCCTTAACCCCTCTAATCTCTGCGAGGATTTCCTGCTGCATTTCGGGGCCCTCGCGCAAAGCCAGCCCCTTCTGCGGGGACGGGGGTTCAGTTTTGGAGCGTTTGCCGTGAGAAGCTGCTGGAGATCCAAATTCCAGGCGCGTGGGTTTGGTCCCCGCCATCTCACCAATGTGCCCCGGCAAGATCAGAGCAGAAATTCAAGTATGTCCGGTGTTAATTCAGGATTCTGAGTAGGCCTCTCGGGAGCCTCAGCGTTATGCGACCATCCCGCTGGACATCGGGCTCCGCCCCCTCGGCATTTGCTATTTTTAATGTACATTAGTGCTGCCAGCAAAAACACCCTCAGAGTACTGTAACCTTAAGGTGCCTCATAAGATGCCCCATAAGGCACCTATCAAGCGCCTTATAAGTTGTCCTATAGGAGACATTATAGGGTGCCTTGGCGGACAGTGCACTTTATAATGTACCCTATGGAGCGCATTATGGGGTGCCTTATGCAGCACCTTAGGTTACGCCACAGTGAGGGTGTGTTTGCTGGCAGCACTAATTAAAATAAAAGTAAAATGCCTCAAAAATCACTACTTAAATGTAAAGGGTGATGCCTCAGCCAGCCTTATGCATTAGGTACAGTGGGGGATCAAACTCATGACCCCTGTACCATCAGTCAGTGTTTTAACCATTGTGCTACACCTCTGCTTCTATGTATTCATGTCTGCGCGCCTACTAAAGATTATCGCGCGTTAACATGCTTAGCAGCGTTTCGGCCAATAATGTGCGCAGCGCGCGTTATCGCGCGATAATCCCGTTTTGCTACATTAAGCCCGAAACGCCCACTCCTTTTATGGCATCCTGCACACTATCGCCGGGCGCACGTTAAGACTGCTTAGTAAACATACCCCTAAGACCCTTGCTTTTGAATGGATTTTATCAGCCCTAGTTCTAATACTGAACCATAGCATCTGATGATCACTGGATGCAAGATGATCTCCCACTATAACATCAGAAACAATTTCACCATTGGTAAGCACCAGGTCCAGTATGGCCCCTTCATGTGTGGGTTCTGTTACCAGTTGCTCGATGCTCCAGATATCTACATAACATTTTCATTGAGAATAACTCTGCAGTTTACCAAAGGGAATTATGTCTTTTAGAGGAGGTCTGACTTTTATAAGAGGCTATATCATCCAACCTTCCTAAAGCTGTCTTATTCCAAGTAACAGCCATCTCAGATGCTGTTTCAAATTGTTGATCATGTAGAACTAACTCTTGAGCATAATACACCTTTGTCAATAGTTGTCCTTGAAAAATAGATTATTCAGAAACATGATTAAATTTGGCTAGCCAAACCATGGTGAAATCAATCAAGCAATGTTCATACTATATTAATGGAGAGATTATTATAGCAGTCAACTAACAGAAGATCAGAATCCCAATAATATGTAAAGATATGGCCAAATAAGCCCCCTCCCCCTCATAAGAATGTGAAGACATAATTTATGTATTTTATTTATGTAGCTGCACTTGATATACCAGATCAAGAATAAATGTCCATCTTAACAATTTATTTATATATTTAATTATAAATGTATCACTTATCTTCTTACTTTAGTGTAAGGCGAGGTACAAAAAAGCTGATACATTTAATGAAGTTTCATCCTTCAGATGTAAATTGAAATCACCCACAAATATTATAAGTTCATAGGAAATTACATGTTGGCTAATAGCTGATAAACATGGTTCCTGAATTGCATTCCTATAACCAGGCTTCCTATAGATTAGTTAAAAAGCAAATATATAATAAGAAGCCTCAAGGCTTATAGTAAAATACATTAGTTCTAATCAGGGAATCTATAAAGTATCCATCAAAGAAATAGCAAAGAAATCCTTATATTTATTTTATTACATTTAACAGGTTTTATATACCGCTTTCTTGTCAATTCAAAGCGGTTTACATATAACAGTTATAGCAACAAGCTTTACATAGAACAGGGAGTTACAAATAGGAGGGTTACATGGGTTATAATGAATACCTTTAAATTATCAACTATATACAACTATTGATTCTGATCTTCCGTTAGTTGACTGCCATAATAATATATACAGAGCTATGGGAGAATAATATTATGTTGATGAGGAGTGATATGACTTAAAGAGAGATCTTGGTTACTGAGTTGCTTCTGTTGAGGTCATATGATTTGTTTATTCATAGGTGGGACCATAGTGTTCCATGTAAAGATTGGTCTTTATGGCTTTTCTGAAGTGTAGTAAGCCTTTGATTGTACGTAATGCGCTGGGTAGCTCATTCCACAGATGGGGAGCATAAAGGGAGAAAGCTCTATTGCTGGTGGAGTGTTTTGATGTTCTGAAGCTTGCTGGTGTGTCTAAGGTGTTGTCATCGGTTTGTCTTCTTGTTATGGTTGGACGGGTTCTTCTGATCAGTTCTTCAAGGGTAGGCGGGACAGGGTGTTTAAGATTTTGAAAATCATCATTATATGTTTGTATTTAGTGCGTACAGTGATTGGAAGCCAGTGGAGTTGGTAGAGAGTAGGTGTTATGTGGCTGTATCTTGCTGTTCCTGTTATGATTCTTGCAGCCGTGTTTGCACCATTTGCATGGGGAGTGTTGTTTTCTTTGGCAGACCGTAGTATATTACATTGCAATTATTTAGTATGGGGGTTATTAAGGCTTGGTATACTGTTCGAAAGTGATAGTCATCGAGTAGTGGTTTGAGCTTTCCTAGGGCTCTAAGTTTGTGATATACAGATTTGGTTGTTATTTTTATGTGAGTCTGGAAGCTGAGTTGCTGATTGAAGGTCACTCCAAGGTATCTGACATCTCCTTTGTTAGTTAGGTTGTGATCGAGAATTTTTATAGTATCAGGCAGAGAGATTGTGTTGTTCCTGGTTATATGCATTAAGTAAGATTTTTTGAAGTTTATGAATAGATTCTGTTCTTTGAGCCACTCTGTCATGGATTCAAGACATGCCTTGATTTGAGAGTAGTCAGGGTGATTGATGTCTATTGGAGTGAATACCATGATATCATCTGCGTACATTCTATATTGGATGTTATGATGTTTTATGATGTTGCATATTTGTTGGATATATATATTGAAGAGTAAAGCTGACAAGGCAGACCCTTGGGGAACACCCTGGTGTTGGATGAAGGGTTTAGACTGCTGATTTTTTATTCTAACTTGTTGGTTACGGTGAGAAAGGTATGATAGAAACCAGTCGAGCATAGTTCCAGTTATTCCTATATCTTGAAGCCTTTGTAGTAAGGTATTGTGGTTCACCAAGTTGAACGCAGCTGCAATATCAATGAAGGATAGAATAAAGCCTTGGCGGATATTGTCGATTCCTGTAATGAGGGTGTCCATCAGTGATGTGATGAGCGTTTCAACACTATGGTTCTGTCTAAATCCATACTGGTGAGGGTCTAAAGGGGAATAGGTATCAATGTGGTCTTGCAGCTGTTGTACTATTTTATATGTTACTTTGGCTATGAATGACAGACTTGATATTGGTCAGTAGGAGCTTGGGTCCTTTTTATCAAGGTTGTTGTTTTTAAGGATTGGTCTAATTGATGCCTGTTTTAGTTGTGGTGGTAGATAACCTTGCATGAGGGATGATCCTACAATCTTGTGTATGTATGGTAATAAGTCTTCTTTTGTTTGTTTAATCCAGTTAACTGGACATGGGTCAATAGGTGCTGTTGTGGTATTTATGCTATCTATGATAAGGCCAAGTTGTTTTCTTGTTGGGATGTGGAATTTGTCCCATGTTTCCTCTTTGCTATGTTGTGGGTTGGGTTCCTTTGGTCCTGCGAGTGGTGACTGTGTATATTTCAGTTGTATAAAGTCTGCTATCTCTTGCGGGGATATGAGGTTCAAATCTTCTGGTTCATTGGTTCTTTTGTTAGGCTGTTTACAATTGTGAAGAGTTCCCTTGCTTTGTTGATGGATTTCATTATTAGATTTGTGTGATATTCTTTCTTGTGGTTATGTATCATATTGTGGTATGAGGTTTGCATTTCATTGTATTTTGTTAGGTGGTATTGGATTTTGGTTTGATGCCATGGTCTTTCCATTTTCCTTAGTTGTTTCTTTTGTTCGTTTATTTCATTTGAGAACCATGGAGCATTATGTTTCCTCTTGTTGTTAGTTATTCGATTGTTTGGTGCAATTACTGCTTTCTGTATGGTTTTATTCCAATTTGTAATGGTGGTGTCAAGGTCTGTTGTATCTTGTTCAAGCTCTGGTATTACTTCTTCTAAGAATTTATCTTTGATGAAGGTTCAAAACCTCCTTTTTTCTTTGGAGGTTGGCACTAATATTTCCTTCATTCCGGGTGAGTCTATGGAGAAGTTAATTATGTGGTGATCAGACCATGGGATCGGGGTTATTGTTAGATGTGAGACAAGTTCTTTGTTGTGGAGGTTGTTTGGTGCAAAGATAAGATCAAGGATTCCACCCTTCTTATGTTTTGGGGTGTTTATTAATTGTTTGTACTGATGGTCATTCATTGCTTCCAGGAATGCATCACTATTTTGTGGAGGGCGTGATGGGAGGTTAGGATCTCCTAGAATGATAAGTGGTTTATTCTGGGAGGTATGTGCACAGGCCTGTTGTAGAATGTTTGAGAGTTCGTCATCATTTGCATTCGGGGCTCTACAGGGTGGCCTAAAAAAGTGAGAACATCTCGTAGCATATAAGTTATTTAAAAATTCAAAAAGACAGATGTAAATGATTGACAAATTAAAAAAACAAAGATGGCGACCGGAAATTGTCGAAATAAAGACGTTATATATCTAAAAAAGGTAAATAAGTAATCTATTTAAGCTTTCAATTTACGAGATTTTCTCACTTTTTTTGTGCCACCCTGTATATGTAAGGCAGAGCGTAAATGAAGGCCGCGTGGCGGAGTCCAGGCCGGCCGCCTGTAACCGGGCGGCGCGGCAAGCGACGAGGGGAGGCGCAGGGGGGGGAAGAGGGGGGGGTTGCTAGGCGAGCAAGCCGCGTCCTGCAAACTCATTGGCTCCCGTACTGTGGAAGCGGGAGCCAATGAGGGAAGCCTGGACGGAGAAGCGGCAGTTGAGTTCGGGGCTTCGGAGGGAGCGGTAGAGCCGGGAGCATTTTTAGAGCCGGACGGTGCGTGCGGAGCGGGGCGAGCTGCGAGAAGCCGTGCTTACCAGTTCCCGGCTGTCGGGCTTCGGACGGGCCTTGCGGGTGCTGCGGCAGATCCTCGGAGGCGGGCAGAGCTGCCGAGACGTGGCGTGTGCGGCACGTGGAGGCGGTGGACTTTCGCGGGGCCGGAGGCGCCTGGGTGCGGCAAGTATTTTTATGAAAATCCTTGAAATATAAAATAAGCGGCACCTGCGGTACTTGGCATTGCTGGGTTGGGCGCGATTATGCCAGCGGGCGGCAAGCAACGAGGCAGGGCATCACAAAAAGCCTCGGGCCCTGCAAGGAGGCCGACCAGGCAGTTGAGGCGGGGATCGCTGGGGGGGAGGGCGGTGGAAGCCCATACCCGGGGGGGGGGGCGGGAGGGGGGTGGTGTGGGGGCTCGAGGGAGAGGTATGAGAGCAGGTCGGGTGGCTAGGGCAGAGCGGGCTGCGTCACGTGGGGCCTCAGCCTCCGGCCGGGAGGGGGGGAGTTGTGCTGCAGTACTGTCAGAAGGGGCTGTAAGAGCCACTGCACGTGGGTCCCGTTCCCGGTCACGGCCGAGGGGGGTGCAGAGGGGGGAGGCGTTTGGAGTGCCGAGGGGAGGGGGGCGGGGCGGAGACACTGGGTCGGGAGATGGGTGGGGGGCATGGGGGAAGGGGCTTCCTGGAGCCCTGGGGACAGGGGGTATGGGGGTGCGGACAGTCCTTTTGCCAGTGGACTGCACATGTTTTATCCAGGATGGGGGGTGCAAAGGGGGGCGGGGCCCATGCAGGGCGGCACGGCTTGGGATCATTGGGCGAGGGGGGGGCAGGGGTCCTCCGGGGCCGAGTGGATGGGAGCTTGGCGGCCGGCCGGGCCGGCAGATCTTCCTTCCCCTGTTTGTCCTGCTCTGTTTCCACAGATGTCTTCGAGAGGAGCTGGCGCTGCAGCGCGGAGCGGAGAGGGCACCCAGGATGCGGTGCCCCAGTCGGCGACGCAAGAGTTCGGTGGAGTGGGAGACAGCTCGCCGCTGAATGAGCAAGCGCTGAGTCCCGCCGGAGCAGTCGGGGGCGTGGCGGGCCAAGGGGACCCAGGTGAGTTAACTGCGGTGCGTGGTGATCCGACGGGGCGCAGGAAGAGGTCGGCAAAACGCTCTGTGAAGCGGCGCAGGAAACATCGGAGGGGCGGTAAGAGGCGGCGCGGATCCGATTCATCGTCTTCTTCGTCCAGTTGGTCGTCTACCTCCTCTGTGCTCGGTGATGGCGCGGGACTCGGGGCGCGGGGTGGGGCGACAGAGATGCCGCTGGGGGGCGCTTCTTCGTTGGCGGCTTATGCGGAGTTGTGGGTGGGGGTCCCAAAGAAATTGCGGCGGAGGATCAAAAAGCGTAGGTATATTGATATTTTCCAGTTGATGGAGGGGCGGAGGCGTTACGGGGATAGCAAGAAGAAGAGGAAGGAGGATGAAAAAGCGGGGAGAGTTAAAAAAGTTTCGCGGAATGTCGTGAATTGGACGAGATCGTTTTTGCGTTTAGCGAGCGTCTGGGGCCATTATCATCCTGAGCAACATGGGATGTTGTTGGCATATGCAGATGCAATATTGGAGGCGGCGCAGATGCATGAGGGTTGGTCGTGGTTAAACTACGACGAGCGCTTTCGGGATAAAATGGAAGAGAATCCTTCTCTGTCTTGGGGCTCCCAAGACATTAACTTATGGCTCACACAGATGTCTGCAAAGGGGGGGTCTGGGGGGTTCGGGGGTGGGAAGTTAGGGGTCGCGGCCCAGGGGAGCGGGGGTCGTTCCTTTCGGAGTTCCGGAGGTGGGGTGTCCCAGAAGGGATTGGCAGGGGGATCCGGGGATGTGTGCTGGAGGTTTAATAAAGCCTCGTGTCCCTTTCCCGACTGTAAATTTAGGCATGCCTGTTCAAGCTGCGGGGGGGGGGCATCCAGCGGCCAAGTGTGGCAAGAAGCCCCCCACCCCTGCCGGTGGGCCTCTGCCAAAATAGGGCCTTACGCTCCTTAGCCCCTACCCCAATTAACGTACCGGCTTTACAGGCGAGGTTGGCCGGTTATCCCAAAAGGGGCGACAGGGCCATTTTAGAAGAGGGATTTCGGGTGGGGTTTATCATTCCGGTGGTGGGGGAAGTGCGCGGGCCGGTTGTCGCGCAATTCACCTTCTGTCAGGCGGTTGGCGGCCGTGGTGCATGACAAGTTGTTAGCTGAGTTGCGCCTGGGGCGGGTGGCGGGCCCCTTCCTTGATCAGCCGTTCCCAGAGTTTGTGGTTTCTCCATTAGGGATTATCCCCAAAAAAGAGGTGGGGAAGTTTCGATTAATTCACAACCTGTCCTTCCCGGTAGGGGAGTCGGTTAATGATCATATACCGCCGGATATGTGCACGGTGCGGTACGCGTCATTTGATCGGGCAGTCGAGCTGGTGAGGTGTGCTGGGCCAGGGGCGTGGATGGCGAAGGTTGACATTGAGTCGGCTTTTCGACTCCTGCCGGTGCATCCCGATAGTTTTCATTTGTTGGGATTTCGGTTTGCGGATCACTTTTATTTTGATAAGTGCATGCCGATGGGGTGTTCAGTGTCCTGTGCTTACTTCGAGAAGTTTAGCACCTTTTTGCATTGGGCAATGGTGAAGGAGGTCGGTTGTGCAACTGTTGTTCACTATCTAGACGATTTTTTGTTTGTGGGGAGTGCGCATTCTGGGGATTGCCAGGCGCTGGTCCGGGGCTTTATGTTATTGGCGGGTGAGTTGGGCGTTCCGCTAGCAGATGGAAAGACTGAGGGATTTGCGCGGTCCTTGACCTTCTTAGGTGTAGAATTGGATTCGGCTGCGATGATGGTGCGTCTTCCTGGTGATAAAGTGGTCCGTTTAAGGGTGTTGGTAGCCAATGCCAGGGCATCCCGTAAGTTGACGTTGAGGGAATTTCAGTCCTTGCTCGGGGCGTTGAATTTTGCATGCCGGGTGATTCCGATGGGTAGAGTGTTTCTGCGTCGTTTGGCGAGGGCCACAGCGGGGGTGCTCCGACCGCACCATCGGATTCGGGTGTCCGGTGGGATGAGAGCGGACTTACGGATTTGGGATGTCTTCCTGAGGGATTTTAATGGGTCGTTGGTTATGCTAGGTGAGGAGATGTCCTCGGATGAGTTGCAGTTGTTTACGGATGCGGCGGGGGGGATCGGGCTAGGCATTTATTTGGCAGGGGCATGGTGTGCCGAGGAGTGGCCGCAATGGTGGCGGGATACGGGGCTCGTCAAGAACGTGGCTTTCTTGGAGCTCTTTCCCATATGGGTGGCATTGGAATTGTGGCCTGACCGTTTTCGTAACAGGCGGATATTGTGGTGGTGCGATAATGCCGCAGTGGTGAGTGTCATTAATAACTTTACCCCCCGGTGTCGGCAGGTGGCAGAGCTCATGCGGGAGGTGGTGCTGTCGTGTTTACGGTTAAATGCCGTGATTAGGGCTCGCCATATTCCGGGTTGCTGCAATGAGTTAGCTGACGCTCTTTCTCGTTTACAGTGGGAGCGTTTTCGCAAGCTCGCACCTGGAGCGGCGGTCGTCGGGTGCCCGGTCCCCGAGCGCTTGTGGCAAGTTGGCCTGGGGAGATGATGAGCATGCTTCGGAGTTCAGTAGCTCGCTCCACCTGGGCAGCTTATTGGCGTGGCTGCGGCAAGATAGAAGACTTCTGCGAGGCGACCGGACGGAGCATGGATGCGGTTTCCGATAGGCTGTTGGCCGACTATGTGGTGGCAGCAAAATCTGGCGGGCTGTCCAGAACGGCAGTCCGGAGTCATCTGGCGGGATTCATGTTTTTTTCAAGGGCGGTGGGTTGGGCCCCGGCGGGGACAGGTTTCTTAACCGGGAGATTGTTGCGAGGTTGGGAGCGGGTTGAGCCTACCCCCAGGGACCGTCGACGGCCTCTTACCCACGTCTTGTTGGAGAGGCTGTGTGCGGTGCTACCCGAGGTGGCCTCATCCAGCTATGAAGGGGTGCTGTTCAAAGCAATATTCTGTTTAGCGTTTTTTGGGGCGTTTCGGGTTGGGGAGTTGGTGGCCTCTTCTGGAACTTCGGCTGGGGTGGGTGGTTTGCTGTTGCGGCATGTATGTCTTGATGCAGCAGTGTTGAGGGTCTGGTTGGCCCGGTCCAAGACCGATCAGTTGGGGCGGGGGCAGTGGGTGGTGCTTCGAGCGTTGCGCGCGGCCGCTACCTGTCCGGTGGCGGCCATGAGGGGTTATCTTCGCCTTCGTCCTGTGGGCGGGGCTTTGTTGTTTATTCATGCGGATGCTCGCCCGGTGACGAGATTTCAGGTCACCGCGGTGTTGCGCTTGGCCCTTAGGCTGATTGGGGAGGAGCCGCAATTTTTTGCGCGCCGCATTCCTTCCGCATAGGGGCTGCGACTAGCGCAGCAGCGGCGGGTCTCTCGGCTACTGAGGTGCAGAGCGTGGGGAGATGGCGGTCTAAGGCCTTTTTGGATTATGTTCGTTTCTAATGGGGGGGGTGGGGCTTGGGGATGGGGGGGAAAACTAATGCTGTCTTTCTTTTGCAGAACGGGAGCGGTTGGCGGGTGGCTGCTGGTTGATTGGCCACTCGTACCTGTTCTGGGCAGGTCGCCGTGCAGCTGTGCGGCCTGTGGGGCCGAATTTGGGCCTGGATTCCGCAGTGGTGACCATCTCATGGCTGGGTGAGCGGGGTTTGCGGTGGACGCAATTGCTCCCCTTGCTTCGGCACCATGCCAGACTTCGAGAGCCGCCTCGCTTACTTCTGCTGCATTTGGGTGGAAATGACTTATCAGCATGGACTTGTAAACAGTTAATACGAGCTGTACTGAAGGATTTGGATCTGGTGTTGCGCATTTTCCCGGGCATTATCCTGCTCTGGTCGGACATTATCCCTCGGCCGATTTGTCGGGACCAGTGGCGGTGGTCGCGGGGCCTGGCAAAGATCAATCGGCAAATCGGCCGATGGGTTTGTGAGCATCAGGGATACCAAATTCTCCATTCCTGGGTGGAGGTGGGTTGTGCGGGTTTGTATAGGGGGGACGGGGTTCATTTATCCCCGGTTGGGCTGGATCTTTTATTGAATGATTGGCAGGAGGCTATTGAGTGGGTTGTGATGCGGGATGCTCGCTGGTCGCAGCTTTGTTCTGGGGGGGCGGCGCAGTGACGTGCTTGACGACTGCGCCGGTGGCGGGATCCCGGAGGTTTCCGGGGTCCGGAAGCTTATGATAAGCTTGGGACGGGGGTGGGGTACCCCCGACCCGGACAACCCCCCTGGCTGGGTTTTTGCTAATGATATGGCGAAGCCAGGGGCTAAGGGGGGGGAAGTAGGAATAAGCGGAGCCGCTATCACCTTGCTAGTGATATGGCTGGTGATGGGAGGACTCCGCTGGGTTTTGTTATGGGATGTTTTATATTCATGCATTTAAATAATGAATAAAGCTGCGACCAGTTTGTTGACCAATATGCCTTAGTGTCTGTCTATTTTGTACCCTGGGGGGAAAAGGGGGTGAGGGGGGGGAATTACACAGAAGGGGAAAATCAAGGAAGTCGAGGAGCGGTGAGTCCGCGCTCCTTCGGTTAATGAAGGCCGCGTGGCGGAGTCCAGGCCGGCCGCCTGTAACCGGGCGGCGCGACAAGCGACGAGGGGAGGCGCAGGGGGGGGAAGAGGGGGGGGGTTGCTAGGCGAGCAAGCCGCGTCCTGCAAACTCATTGGCTCCCGTACTGTGGAAGCGGGAGCCAATGAGGGAAGCCTGGACAGAGAAGCGGCAGTTGAGTTCGGGGCTTCGGAGGGAGCGGTAGAGCCGGGAGCATTTTCCCGCCCGCCCTCCCTTTGTTATGCTCTAGGCGGTTCTGTTCAGAGTTGAGGGGTGTCGCAGTTGGTGGGGGAATGGGGTCTGGCGGGATCCCGGAGGTTTCCGGGGTCCGGAAGCTTATGATAAGCTTGGGACGGGGGTGGGGTACCCCCGACCCGGACAACCCCCCTGGCTGGGTTTTTGCTAATGATATGGCGAAGCCGGGGGCTAAGGGGGGGGAAGTAGGAATAAGCGGAGCCGCTATCACCTTGCTAGTGATATGGCTGGTGATGGGAGGACTCCGCTGGGTTTTGTTATGGGATGTTTTATATTCATGCATTTAAATAATGAATAAAGCTGCGACCAGTTTGTTGACCAATATGCCTTAGTGTCTGTCTATTTTGTACCCTGGGGGGGAAAAGGGGGTGAGGGGGGGGAATTACACAGAAGGGGAAAATCAAGGAAGTCGAGGAGCGGTGAGTCCGCGCTCCTTCGGTTATATGTTTATTTGAGATAGTTATTGTGTTACTTGCTCTAGATTGGAGCGATGAGATGGTGTTGAACTTTAGTTGTTTTTTTAAGATAATTAATACACCTCCGCCTCTTCTTGATGGTCTTGGGGAGTTGTATAGTGAATATTGTTGTGATGAGAGTTGGTTTAAGATGATATTATCTGCATCGGAGAGCCATGTTTCTATGATGCACATAATGTCTAAGTTCTTCTTTTGTGTGTAATCCATGATGGTGTTGAATTTGTTCTGGATTGAACGGGCGTTGACTAATGCACATTTGAGGGGTGCCTGAAGTGGTTTCATAGTAGCGTGTAGTACTTGTGGGGTATGGGTGTTTATCCGAATTAATCTTTGTGGTCTATTGTGTCTAAATTTCTCTGCCCCGCCTCCCACTCTCACAACATGGGTAATTCAAAATTTTATATCTAAGGGGCCTAAGAAGATGTTTTTCCTATCCATCTGTTTTTCTTTATGTCTTTTTCTTTTGCTTTATGGAATGTCTTACTTGCTTTTATTTGAATTTTTTAAATTGTAAACTGCTTTGCTGCCAGCCATGCAAAAGATGGTATATCAAGATTTTAATAAACACAATAATAAACATAAACATGAGTTATGTTTCTGTGATATGCACAGTTGACATTTTAATGATGATATTATACTGATTTAATAATAATGTACTATATGGATTAAAAAATATTGATTTATCCACATAGATATGTTATGATGAGAAGAGGAATAGCAAATTTGGGAAAACAAACAAATAAATAAATATTACCCTTGATGTATCCAGGACTGTACCAAGTTAGAAATGCGCCTTGTGCAACTAATGAATCTGGTGCCCCTCGTCCATCCAGTCATGTTCACTAATTCATTCTTTTTGAGTTTCCTGGAGGCCCAGTGATGATATCAATGCCCCCTTTGGTGCTTGCACCCTGTGTGGTCACACTGCTCTCACAGCCTTTGGTACGGCCCTGGATGTATCTAAAAGACTGAAAATTTGACATAGTAAACAGCCTATAGCAATCCCCACAATAGAACCAGTTTTTCCAGTTCTAACTGAACAGCAATGATTTTGCCACATATTTTGGCAACAAAATTCAAGGTTTCCATCCTTCTGCTTTCTGCCAGTTAGCAGCGTGCATTCATTTACTCAGATTTGGTCCAGTTAGAAAAAAATGGTGCACATAAAATCAATTTGACACGTTAATCTAGAAACTAATACATGTAAAATCAATTTCCACACATTAGAAAGTCCTAACCAAAACAGGTCTAGAAATCAGGAAAATGTTTGAAAATGAACTGAAAACAAACATAAATTTCATTTCTGGGCCCATCTCTACTGCCAGTTAACCAGGAGACACAAACTCACACACCTATACACAGATATATTGGACTCATTTAACCTGGTAACAGAGGAGGACCATTTAACAATCCTAAGGGGCATGTTTACTAAAGTGCGTTAGTGCAATTCGCGTTAGGAGCCGCGGTAGTGAAAGAAACCCCAAATAAGGACATGGGCGGTACATTGTCACCACTACCGCGCGTTAGAAAACGTAACAAGCGTTACCGGGCGCCGTGCCGCATTACTGCGCGTTAATCATAAGAAGACGTACAGACACAAAGCACTGAAACAGAGCTGTAGCACAATGGTTACGGTACTGACCGCTGTTACAGGCAGCATGGGTTTGAGTCCCCAGTGTGCCTAATGCAGAAGGCTGTCCCAGGCATCACCCTGCACATTACAGAGGGAAAGAGGAGGCATGTTTTTCGTTATGCTGAGTATTGGTGTCAGAAAAACACCCTCGGAGTGTCCTTAGCCACGTACGTTGATACGTGCGAGGTTGCGTGCATTGGTACGTGCGTAGTTCCGTGCGTAGCTGCGCACGTACAATTGTGCGTCGGTACGTGCGTTGCTACGTGCGTGGGTACGTGTTTGTTTACGTGCGTGGATACGTGTGTTTTTACCAGCGTGGGCATCTGATATTACAGACTTTGTAGGGTGTCCTGCACCTATGCATTATGCTAACAGATGTACGTGTGATGGCCTATGGTTTATCAGAGCCTGTGAGCAGCTACTGGAGTTTCACAGGGTTGGATTGGGCCAGTCACACCCATGATGCACTGCACATGCAAATCAGCTGTCCACAGATACACACCATGGGGAATGCACCCCCACAGCACCTCGGCCTGGTAGGGGGGACTGACCATGTGCACCCCCCCAGCACCTCGGCCTGATAGGGGGTACTGACCGTGTGTTGTACTGGCACAGAGTAGCTACACACCGTCACATTGTGCGGGTACTGTGCTCACCCTGAGGGTGCAGTGAGGTGCCCAGCACCAGGTCCACAGCACCGGCCATGGTGCAGGTCCAAAGCTGTGTTACTGTGTGAGATAGGTAGGTTCTGCAGGACCACCTTGGACATCTTTGTCTGTTTCAGTCAGGTGTAGCCCCCATGCACCACCACACCCCTCCCCCAGGGCTGAGGGTGGCAAACAGGGTCTCCCATCAAAAGACCCACAGTCTACCTCCCTGCAAAGGTGGCAGTAGAGGGGAACATTAACCCTAGTCCTGCTGAGGAACAGACACCCCACAGGGCAGTCAATGCAGCTCTGTACACAGCCATAACACAACAGCAGACAGACATTAGGCCTGGATATGGTACGCTGCACCCCACCACTATCTGATATTCCCAGGGTGCAAGTCATCAGCCACTGCACCCTGCAAGTCACTCCATCACAACACCTACCAGCTGCAAACAGTCTGCTAGTGCCCAGTGGAGATGTCTGCACCCAGAACTGGGATGTCAGCATACACAGCAAGCAGATACATCAGTGACTGGGCCGCAAAAGGAAACCCATATTTATCACATGAGAAAAATACTAGATAGCACTATAGGAGTGCCTAGCCATGCTGTGGTCACTGCACAGTCAGGGTGATAGTGATCTCTCAGCAGGATATACTAAGGTCACCCTGTCTGTGTAGGTGGTGGCCGGGCACTACAATGTGCCTGTCACTGCCCTATGCCCTGTGCAGATGCACCCTGGCCAGGCCACCCTGTCCGGCCTATACCCATGGTACCTTGCTCCTCATTATGCACATTGGCAGCCCAATACTGGCAACATTGCTGGATAGACAGACAGCCACCCCCACACCTATGCCAGCATTGTGCTACTATAGAGGTGGTCAGCAGCCATACCCACTACACCAGTCATGGGCATAGTACAGGCATGGATATGGTACACAAGGCTGTTGGGGGGGTCACTCCCCAGGGTGGTGAACACTGTCAGAGACCAGACCTGCAGCAAACACCGCAGACATCAGAATGATTGTTATGGTGGAGCGCAATGAGCAAACTGTGCTTAACGTAGGAATTGATATCTGCCAGTTATCATAGGGAACGTTTGATAGCTGTGTACCATATACCCAGGTGTAGGGTGGCATTGCTAAGGTATGCAACTGCTAGTATTGGGAGATACAGGCAGGGCCCAATGTCTTGCCTCTCCAGGAGGCATTGGCCAATGGGGCCTGTGGGTGGGTGTGTGGCCCTGTTGGCTGCTGCTTTACGGCAGAGTTCCCCAACTCCAGTCCTGGTGTTCCAAACACTGTTCGGGTTTTCATGCTGTCCCTCATAAATATGCATGAGCTACATCTGCATACCATGGGGGTGGTGCATAGCTATGCAGCACAGGCATCTTTATTAGAGGCAGCATGAAGCCGGAATGGTGTGGGGCCCTCCAGGACTGCATTTGTGGGACTCTGCTTTAGGTAATGTGCCTGTTTCTGGTGTCTGTGTTTGGTGTGGTAAACTATAGGTCATGTGTATGTTCTCTGCAATAAAGGATTGTCGTTACTATCACTGTTTAGTGGTGGGTAAAACTATGGGGACTGGGTTGGCAAGAGCCCCAGCTGGGATTTGAACCTGTGACCCTCTGGTCTTACAGGCACTGGCTGTGTCTGTTGCACCACACTGTGGCCACAGAGACAGTGCACTCCCTGGGGTTAGTTAAACCGGCCTGACGAGCCAGAAACCCTGCTCTGCAACAGGTTTACTGTGGCCTCATTTACCTTATGCAGACAAAGGTATACATAAACCTCAGAAAAGACCTCAAAAAAGGGGCACACACCCATAACCAAGCTGGGCAACAATGATATCATTGGAAACATTACACCACACGCCCAGGACAGCTCCATTACAATGTAATGCTCTTTGAAAGGGTCTGCGGAGCGTAGACCCTTCCACACATCATTTCTTTTATTTTTGTGCTTTCCAGGGAGTGTTGTTCCTTGTTGCCCATTGCTATCACTGTTGCCCAGCTGAATTATGCTTTTTAAAATGTTTCTTGTGGTCATTTTTAACGTTTTATGTGAAATATTGTTCTGTGCACATGTATCACACTGCTCACGTTTTGTGGGTTTCCCCGGTTTTTCTGTACATTGCTGACGGAAATGGTTTCTCTTCCCTTTAAATGCCTTTTAACGACAGGTTTTCATTCGCGTTGTAATTGAGCTCTGAAATTCAGCGCGTTAGTATGAGGGGTGCCTCTCCCCGCCCACTCTCCGCCCATTGACCCCTTCTCTCCGCCCACTCTCCACCTTTTGCGCTGTTTTAACGCGCCGCGGAGCTTTACGATCGTTAACTACGGTTAGCGCGCGTAATATGACGTTAACGGTCGTTAGCGCGTCGGTACGCGCGTTATACAGCACTTACGGTCGTTAACGTCGTATAACGCGCGTTAGTCACGTTTACCGCACTTTAGTAAACATGCCCCTAAGAGTTGCATCAAATATAGTACAGTTGACAAGCAGGGCCCTCATAGAAGGGAGCATAAAAATTGTTAATGTTTCTCATTCTGATGGGCAGCTAACCACTACTAAAAAAGAGCACCCTTGGCCTGGATCAGTTAGAAAGCTACTAGACATATCTAACATTCTATTTTTAGGAACATGTATAAAGTGCACAGACTGCATTCAGTTCTATGATTGGTTAGAATGGAGGTAGGTGAATAGGTGTCATTTTGGATTCAGACCTGGAGACTGTCTTCATATCCCTGATAGGTGTTCTTCAGAGAAACAAAGGGGTATGTTTACTAAACCGTCTTAACGTGCGCTCTCCCATGTTATTGCACGATAAGGCGCCTTATCGCGCGATAATGGTGCCTTATGGCAAACGAGCGCTGAAGGCGGAGAAAGGCTCCCGGAGGGCGGAGGAAGGCTCCCCAGGGGCGGAGAGAGAGGGTCAATGGGCAGAGAGTGGGAGGGGAGAGGCTCTCTGCACACTAATGCTGTGAAATCTGAGGCTGAAAACTAACGCCAGTGAAACCCTGGCGTTAGAGCTGATTTAAAGGGAAGAGAAACCATTTCTGTCAGCAATGTACAGCAAAATCAGGGAAACCTACAAAAAAGTGATAAGTGTGATACATGTGCACGGAACAAAAGTGCAAATAAACATTGAAAATGACCCCAACAAAATATAAAAAAAACATAACCAAGCTGGGCAATGGTGATATCAATGGGAAACATCAAAAAACACCCCCAAGAAAGCTCCAAAAAAAAAAATATGAATTTTGGAAGGGTCTATGCTCTGTCCCCATACAAGGTGAATGAGCCCACAGTGAAATTGCGTTGATCAGGGTTTTCCTCTCCATTGGACAGGTTTCCTATGGTGTGCACATGTTCCACAACAGCAGGGCGGGCATGTCGGAATGGGCAACTGGACAGATGCTGGAAAAGGGGACACAAGGGACTGCAGGCGGCACATGCTGTGGTGCAGCTGGGGCACAGTGCAGACTAGGGTAATGCCTAGCTGGCCCATAGGAATGCTGAAACAGTAGAGCAGCCAGACAGCAACTGCTGTGGGCCCAACATGGGCAAGAGTGTGCTTCCCATGGTGTCACAGGGAATAGTACCCAGCAAGTACCCCCAATGGCACAGAACATTGGCAGGCGGTGCTGGGGGAAGTGTGGACCCCTACCCCAGAACCCACACCATAGGCAGCCGCCTACCCGCACACTGGATGGCCTGAGACTGTGCAGCACCAGCACCACCAGCAGAAGGGCATGTCAGCATGGTGGCAGAGGGGTACTGGTGGTGGAGGGGGCAGTGGCAGCTGGTCAGAGCAGACCATGGCCTAGCCCTGTTTAGGTGGGTGCCATGCACTGCAACAGACAGGCTCTGTCTGACAAACAGTCATGGTATCTCCAGGGAAGGCACTATCTCTGTGGCAACAAGGTGGTGCAGTGAACACAGCCAATGTGTTCAGCAGCAGATGGTTACAGGTTCAAGTCCCAGCTGTGGTTCCTGCCAACCCAGTCCCCATATTTTACCCACTACTAAAACATCCTAATACAGACAGAACCTTTATTGCAGATAACAGAAACATGCCCAATAAACCTACATTTTACCCTACAGAGCACAGACACCATAAACATGCACATTTCCTAGAGCAGAGTCTCCCAAATGCAGTCCTGGAGGGCCAAACACCATTCAGGTTCCATGCTGCCTCTAATAAACACGGCTGTGCTGCATGTCTATGCACCGCCCCCATGGTATGCAGATATATCTCATGCATATTCATTAGGGACAGCATGAAAACCCGAACAGTGTTTGGCCCAACAGGACTGGAGTTGGGAACCTCTGCCCTAGAGCAGCAGCCAACAGGGGCAGACACACCCTCACCCACAGGCTCCATTATCCAAAGCCTCCTGGAGAGGCAGGATGTTGGGCCCTGCGTGCATCTCCCAATACTAGCACTTGCATACCTTAGCAATGCCACCTGAAACCTGGAAATATTGTACACACCTATCAAACGGTTGCTATGATTACTGGCAGATAGCAATTCCTAAGTTAAGCACAATTTGCTGATTGAGCTGCATCATAGCAACCTTTCTGCTGTCTGTGGAGTGTGCTTCAGATCTGATATCTGACAGTGTTTATCACCCTGGGGAGTGACCCCAACATTATTGCTTACCATAGCCATGCCTGCACTGTGCCCAGGACTGGTGCGGTGGCCAGGGCTGCCAAGAGCCTCTATATTTGCACAATGCTGGCATAGGTGTGGGAGCGTGTGTTTGTCTATCCAGTGTGTGGTGTCTGCCAACACCTTCCTCAGCCCACACTGTTGCCAGTGTAAGCCTGCCAATGTGCATAATGAGGAGCAAGGTACCATGGGTATAGCCCGGACAGAGTGGCCTGGCCAGGATGCATCTGCACAGGGCATAGGGCAATGGCTCGGACATTGTAGTACCTGACAACCACCTGCACGGACAGGGTGGCCACAGCATGTCCTGCTGGGAGGTCACTCTCATCCTGACTGAGCAGTGACCACGGCATGGCTAGGTTCCCCCATAGTGCTTCTCTTGTGTGATGTTTATGGTTCCCTTTTGGGGCTCAATCACTGACTTATCTGCTTGGTGTGTATGCTGACAGCCCAGTTCTGGCTACATGCATCTTCTCCAGAAACATGCATTATGGACTAGTTAGCAGACTGTCTGCAGCTACTATGTGTCTGGATGGAACATCTTGCATGGTGCAGCAGCTGGAGGCTTGCTGCTGGAGAATATCAGAAAGTGGTGGGGGACAACTGAGCATTTCCAGGCCTTCTGTCTGCCTTGCTTGCCCTGTATGGTGTCTGTTCCCCAGCAGGACTGGGGTTGATGGTTCTCTCTACTGCCACCACTGAGGGGAGGTAGAGTATGGCTCTGTTGGTGGGAGATCCTGTTTCCCATCCTGAGCCACAGAGAGTGGTTTGGGTGGTGGTACATAATCCACCTATGGGTCCAAATACCCCCCTTCACCTACATCATGTGACCATGGTACCAACACAGAATATGCACTATTTTTATTTATTTATTTATTTATTTAAAGTCTCTTTTATACCGCGCTATTGACATCAGCGCGGTTTACAGTGAACATTAAACTACACATCTCAGCTTGCTGATTTGTGTTTACAATAAACAGGTATCATAACTTGGGTATACATTAAAACAATTTTAACAGGGAAAAACATGATAAATATATACAAACCACTTTATGTAGCTATATAAAGGGTTAAATGAACTGTACAAGCATCTCATAGTGGGGGAAGGTTAAATGTGTGATTGCGAGTATTCAGTCAAGAGTGTGAGATGCATGTGCTTGGGGAGCTGCGTTGAGGTGTGGAAGTGGGTGGATGTGAGGTGGAGACTGAAGTGCATCATAGCCCATGAGGTGGAGACTGGGTGCATCATAGCCCATAAGGGCTAGACATGACTGAGAAATACAGATGTGTCTGCAGGAACTACCTATCACACACACTAGCACTGATGGGGACCTGCAGCATAGCCTATTTCAGCCATGAAAGGTGCTGTGGACCTGGTGCTGGGTGCCCCACCTCACCCTCAGGGTGAGCACAGTACCCACGCAATGTGACGGTCTGTAGCTACTCTGTGCCAGTAACATACACGGTCAGTACCCCCTACCAAGCTGAGGTGCTGTGGGGGTGCACACGGTCAATTCCTCCTACCAGGCTGAGGTGCTGTGGGGGTGCACACGGTCAGTTCCCCCTACCAGACCGAGGTGCTGTGGAGGTGCATACCCCATCTTCTGATCATCTGTAGACTGCTGATTTGCATGTGCAGTGCATCATGGGTACGGGTGGGTTAACCCTATCCTGGTAACCACAGCAGACTGTTTGTGTGGTAACATGCAGTCCTTCTGTAGCCAGCCAGGGGCTTGTTAATAGCTGTAGCCCACTGTTTATTTCACTGCCTGTGGAACCAGAGGTCATGGGTTCAAACCCACAGTGCGGTTATTTGATAGGGCTATCTGGAGCATTGTCAATTTTTAATGTACATTAGTGCTGCAATCAAAAGCATCCTCAGAGTACTGTAACCATATGGTGCCTCAGGAGGCGATTTATAGGGTGCCCTATAAAGCGCCTTCTGAGGCACCTTATGGTTACAGTCCATATAAGGTGCCTTATAAGTTGTCCTATGGAGCGCCTTATAGGGTGCCCTATAGGGGACATTATAGGGTGCCGTGGAAGACAGTGCACTTTATAATGTGCCCTATGGAGTGCCTTTATAGGGTGCCTTATGTGGCACCTTAGGTTATGGCACGTGAGGGTGTGTTTGCTGGCAGCAATAATTAAAATACAATCAAAATGCCTCAAGAAACAATACTTATGTGTCAAAGCTGATGCTTCAGCCAGCCTTATGCATTAGGTACACTGGGGGATCAAACTCATGACCCCTGTATCATCAGTCAGTGTATTAACCATTGTACTACACCTCTGTTTCTGTGTTTGCATCTCTGAGCGCCTACTTAAGTTTACCGCTCGTTAACGCGCTTAGCCCGTTAATGTGCGCAGCAGCGCGCGTTATCGCGCGATAATCCTGTTTTGCTACTTTAAGACTGAAACGCCCACTCCTTTTATGGCAGCCTGCACACTATCGCCGGGCGCACATTAGGACTGTTTAGTAAACATACCCCATTGACGTGGGATCCATCTCAATGCTAATGCTAATTAACTTTTCATCAGCTCCTGACACTATCATGTTTGCTGTAAATTTCATTGGCGCAATAATTTACTGGTTCAGATCTTGTCTATCAGAAAAACATCCTAACAGCCAGAAGTCTGCAGGATGTAATCTGTACCAAACCTAACAACAGACCTGAGAGGAGCAGCAATATCAATACCCATACCTACACCCAACCTGTTCACAAAAGCAAAAAAAAAAAAAACACTGCTAAAATTTATTTAGTATACTGCTACTTCCAGTGATCAGCAGCAGTTTGATTACAGATTGGAAATTGTCAAATCATGACAGGAAATTTTTGAGGTATAAACACATTGATTAGACTGGAAAGCACAGCACATGGGCTATGGAGGGTTAAGTGGCTTGCCCAAGACCACAAGGAGCACCTGTGGGACTAGAAACCCCAGTCCTTCTGGCCCAAGGTTGCTGTCCTCTAGTGGGATTTGAACCCCTGACCTTCTGACCCAAGGTACCTTGCCCCAACCACTAGGCCACTCCTCCTCTCCTCTTGCTTGCTGCTCCCTCTATCTGGAACACTCTCCCGGAAAAAATAAGAACAACCACAGACTTTTTTTAAATTTAATGTTTATTAAGTTTATATATAATCATCAAGACAAATCTTGAACAGAAAAAGAGATACAAAGGAGAAAAATAACACCAAAAACTAGATATTAGACAAAGGAAACAAAATCCCAATTAATATCCTGTAGTCCACATGTTCGAGGGTAGAAAGGCCTAACAAAGCTCAAGGCAGGAGAACCTCAGACATACCAAGAGGAAAAACAAACAAACCATAATAAGATTCAATAAATTCCAAGATGGACCCTGAGAACACATGGCTATAAACTAGGAGAGATTGTTAACTATGGGGTATGTTTACTAAACTGCAGTAATGTCACTCGCGTTAGGTTCCACGGTAAAGGTACAGATGCCCATATAAAGGCGTGGGCGTTGCATTGTTACAGCAAGCTGTATCAGCTAACGCACGTTACAAGGAGCCTTAGACTAACGCGTGTTACAAGGCGCCTTGTAAGGTACCTTACAAGGCACATTACAAGGCGCCCTGTAAGGCACATTATAACCTTCAACCACTCTGCTCAGTCATATGCACTCACAACATCAGCTTCCACATATATGCTAATGATATCATGCTGTACGCCCCCATTACAACCACGAATCCAACAAACTCCCATCTATCAACATGCTTCACCGAGGTGTCCGACTGGTTACGAGCAAACAACTTATCCATCAACATGAAGAAAACAGAAGCCCTCATAGTCACCAGAGACCCAGATTTCACCCCGCCTACACACCTCACTATAGGACCCACAAACATTCAAATACAACCACAAATACGATACCTGGGCATAATTATTGACCAAGCCCTCACCTTAAAACAGCAAATCACCAAAACCTCCGGAATCATATTCCACAAAGCAAGAATGGTACAACGTCTTAGACCCCTACTTGATCATCAACACTTCCGAACCGTAATGCAAGCCATGACGATCCCACATCTGGACTACTGCAACATAATCTACCACGGCTTTCCAGCCACACAGACAAACCCCCTCTGAACAGCAATAAACACCACGGCAAGAATCATCCAGACTGCAAAGAAAACCGACCACATCACCCCAATTCTGAAAGACCTACATATACTTCCCTTCGAAGCAAGGTCTAAATACAAAGCCATCCTACTTACCCACAAAGCCATCCATCAAGCACAGAACTCCCAGCTTCCCACCCTACTGTCTCGCCCAGCCCACGGCAGAACTACCAGACAAACCTCCAGCAATTCCCTCACCATCCCCCACAAAAGAACTAAATGCTTGCAACGGACCTGCAACCGAGCCTTTGAACTTTATGCTCCATCACTATGGAACTCTTTACCGAGTTATCTCAGAAACAACACCGATCTACCATCTTTCAGGAAACAGCTGAAAACCATCCTGTTCCAGGAATACCTCAACACGACCCCCACCAAAAAGTGAACTAACCTCTGATCTCGTCCACCAAGAACCTCTGATTCAAACCACAGTAACCTGCCCATGTCCAATGTCTGTCCCATGTCCAAAGTCTGTACCATGTCAAAATCATAAATGTTGCCTCCCTGGTGATGGCCCTACCCTACCAACTTAATTCCCCCACCCTTCTATGTAACATCGCTTTGACCCGAAGAAAAGCGGGATATAAATACAGCTAAATAAATAAATAAAATAAATAAGGCGCCTTATAAGGTGCCTTTTAAGGTGCCCTGTAAGGTGCCTTGTAAGGTGCCTCATAAGGTGCCCTATGAGGCTCCTTAAGCTAAGCGCCGTATTAGGCACCCCTGGACAAGGCACCATAGAAGGCACCCTGGGCTATGGAACCATAGGTTAAGGTGGCCTAACAAGGTTACGGGGCCCTAGGTTAGTGTTGCCCTAGGGGCTGCAAGGTGCCTCAGGATGACATGCATGACCTGTGAGGAACAGAGACAGATGTAGCCCTAACACTAGATAGAGCACTCAGGAAAGGCAATGAACAGGTGAGTGAAGGAGGGAGAGCTGGGAGCCGCTGGACCTGCCATATCTGCGTGCATCCCATGTGGCTGCCAGTACTGATGACAAACATGGTGGGGGCAGCTGTACCACAGCTCAGGGTGTTGGCAATGTAAAGTACTGGAAAGACAGTTGATGGCAGACAATGGGAATACGTGTCCCCCAGTGGAGGCAGAGGTGGCAGGATAGTAATAATGATGGGTGGACAGAGGAGTGGTGGTGCCATGCAGATTAGGCACAGGTGAGGCAAGCATGAAGAGGCGCAATGCAGGAAAGGGTAACAGTGCAGGATATGGGGTGGCAGCCTGCACAAGCAGACAGGACTCAAAAACAGGAAGCGTTAGATTCGACACCCAACACCTTTATTAATACCAATTAAGTGGCCTGAACCCAACACAGGACCGTGTTTCGTATGTCACTTCATCAGGGGCTATCAGGGCACACTAAAAAATAAATTATAAAATTACATTAAGAAATACAATCAAAATTAAAACAATAAATGTGCAAAAGAAGGGTTAAAACAAAGAAATATAACAAAAAATACAATGTACATAAAAGAAAGACTAAATTGGACTATATCAGACGGCTTAGGTCTCAAAAGAAACTAAAAACAAATTAATAAAACCCAAAAGAAATCCATCATGAATATCCAAATTAAAATCATAAAGATAATACATGTATATTTAGAATCAATTCCAGTACATTGAATAAACAACCGCTCTGTAATAAAACTATATATATGAAGATATGTACATACATATATATAAATAAATATATAAATATATAAATATGTTTCTTTGTTTCTAGGCGCCCGCCTAGTCCACCTTGTGCCCCAACTGACCCCGCTACATGTCCCACCTGCAGCCCCAAATGCCCCATTTGCACCATCGCCATAGTGGTCTTTCATACTTGGGCACTATGCTGTTGATGAAAATGGAGCACTACTATCACGTTTCTTGAGCTCCCTGTCTATGCTGTACATTGCTGACACTGAAATGGTTTATCTCTCCTGCAAATGTGCATTTAACGGCAGGTTTTCATTCGTGGTAGGATTCAGCCCTTCAGTTCAGTGCATTAGTATAAAAGGAGCCTCTCCCCGCTCACTCCCCACCCATTGACCCCTTCTCTCTGCCCTCTCTCCACCCTCTGCGGTGTTTACCGCAGCCGGGAACATTAACACTCGTTAACATTACATACCACGCTTTAACATTACCTAACGATCGTTAACATTACCTAACGCGTGGTCTGTAACATTACCGCAGTTTAGTAAACATACCCCTATATTACTCTGGCACTAATCAGTCAGTAACTTGGCATTGATAAAGGCAGCAAGATCAGTAGGTTGAAAAAACATATCTTAAAGATTTATATACCACCAAACATTTACAGGGAAATCTTAAATAAAAGGACCCCCCAATCTGTAAAAATCCAGCTTAATGTAATAGAAATTGTTTCCTCCTCTTCTGTGTCTCTTTAGCTATATTAAAAATTGTGAGACCACAAAAAGTCTCCAATCTTTTCTTAAAGAACATTTTCAGCAACCATTCTTTATCTGTAACTAATGCACAGGAAACCAACAATGTATATGTATATTGAACATATGCCTCACCACAGGACCCTTCAAGAAACTCAGACACGTTCAAAACCTCTATATTAGAATCTGCTCCAGAAGCTGCTGGTTCTTTCTTTCCTTTTGGAAGATAATAAACATTTGTCAAAAGTCTGGAGGCACTTTTAAGACCTCTTGCAAATATCTCTTAAACATATCCAGGGCCATGACACCCCTCAGCTTAGGAAAATTCAGAACCCTCAGGTTCATAGCCCTAGCTGCATTTTCTAAAAACCTCCATTTTATATCGTAGAGCCACATTATCTTTAAACAAAGATGAAATAGATTCAGAAAATGTTACCAATTGACTTCCATGATCTTCCACTTGCATTTTAAGATTTTCAATGTTAGTCACAGCAGAATCAATTTGAGCTGAGTTTTCCTGGATACTGGAGGAGAGAGCCAAAGTCTGTCTATTCACTGCATCCGATAAAGAAACAATTGCCTCCCAAATTACCTCCAAAGTGAAGACTTTGTGGTCTAGAAAGAAGAGTAGGCGCAGGAGTGGAACTCATCAAAGAAGAAAACTGAGATGGGATACCTTCAGCCTTCAAGGCACTGACCGCTAGAGCTTCTGCCTGCCGCAGTGAACCCAAAACCACTCCAGAAGCACTGGGAGACAACTGAGCCGAGGGAGGAAGCGCCAAAGCTGCAAGGGTCAGGCTCAGAGCAGCAGGGCACTGCAGCAGCATTCTCTCCACAGGAGGAAGTGAGGTCTCCAGGTCTGAAAGCAGCAAAGAACTCTCCTCTATCATCACCGCTAAGCCAGAACGTATCTCCTGCTTCTGTGCCTGGATAAGTTCAACATAACGATCCATCGGACCACTGACCGGAGGCTGGGGCTCCTAGGGGAAAACCCTCAGCTTCCCTTTACACTTAGGCATTTGTCACAGGGAAAACCTCAGTGGCCATCTTGGTTTCTCTCTCTCCCCACAACCACAGATTTAAAGGACTTTCAGAAACAGCTCAAGAACCTTCTTTTCATCGAGCACTTCAATGTACACCTTTAACTCTACAGCGTTACTAAAATTTCATGCCCCCCCCTCATGACCTATTGCATATACGAGGTGTCACAAAAAAGAAACAAGACTGTCCCATAAATGTTTTATTACAAAATCTACAGAGAAATTACACATTGTCCCCTTAAAAGTGCCCCCCCCCCCGAGTTAATGCACTTCTGCATTCGCTTCTGGCACATGCGGAAGCAATCGGTAAAGTCCTCCTCTTTGAGGTCCCTCAGCTCCCTCATCATAGTGGCCTTGATCTCTTCTCTTGATCTCCCCAAATGGAAGATAGGGCAGTATAAAAAAACTGTTAAATAAATAAATACATAAATAAATACAATAATAATTGATAGATAGATATATTTTATAGTGCTACTGGGTGTATGCAGCTCTGTGAAGTGGTGATAAGTTATTCAAGTGCAATGTGACCCTGCCAGGAGGTGCTTACAATTTAACGGTTACCTGATGCAATGAAGATAATGTGACTTGCACCCACCAAGGGGAATAATCATAGAAACATTTCTATGGGGCATGTTTATTAAAGTCTGCTAATGGTTAGCATAGAGTTTAGTGTGCACCAAGTAGCCCACGGCTACCCTCTACCATATGCCAAAAATGTGGCTGTGCTAAAAATCTCATGCTAGCTGCCTAGCACAGGTTGGGGCAGAGACTGGGTGGTTCAGGGACAAAGCATGCACAGTCTTCATCAGGCATTTACTATCACTGCAATGGACAGTGCACCCATGTTGATTGTGCCAAACCGCCTAGCACGGAGTGGTACGGAATCAGTGCTAGGCACTTTGGCACAATCAACAGAACCTTTTGTGGTATACTGCTAGAATTCAGCACTTTACAGTTTTGAGGTCTCAATTCTGATTTCAGTGTACTATGTAAAATGGCCAGTGACAGAAGCAGGAACTGAACTGGTTAACTAGTAGACTAAGATAATTTTTGTTTGCCACCTTTGCTTTGCTCTCCCTCTGCCCTTAACTATACAGATAGTACCAAGCCACTTATTATTACTACTACTACTACTACTTGTCATTTAGAGGGAGATTTTGGCTTAGTATTATTCATCTAGTGCCTATTAAAATCTATGAAAGCAGTTAGACATTCATTGTCTCTCAGTGAACATATAACACCATATGGATATTGTCCTGTCTATGGGTATGTGTACTAAACCGTCTTAATGTGCGCCCGGCGATGTTATTGGGCGATAAGGTACCTTATCGTGCGATAATGGCGCTTTATCAGGCGCAAAGATACCTTAACGCGCGATAACGCACGCAGCGGCGCAAATGAGCACTGCGGGTGGAGATAGGCTCCCGGAGGGCGGAGGAAGGCTCCCCAGGAGCGGAGAGAGAGGGTCAATGGGTGGAGAGTGGGAGGGGAGAGGCTCCCTGCACACTAACGCCGTGGAATCCGTTAATTAGAGCAGATTTAAAGGGAAAAGAAACCATTTCCTTCAGCAATGTACAGCAAAACCAGGGAAACCCATAAAAAGTGATAAGTGTGATACATGTGCATGGAACAAAAGGGCAAATAAACAGTGAAAATAACCAAAAGAAAATATTAAAAAAACATAAGCAAGCTGGGCAATAGCGATATTGATGAAAAATATCAAAAAAACACTCCCAAGAAAGCTCCAAAAAAAAGATATGAATTTTGGAAGGGTCTATGCTCCGTCCCTATACAAGGTGAATGAGCCCACAGTGAAATTGCGTTGATCAGAGTTTTCCTCTCCATTGGACAGGTTTCCTATGGTGTGCACATGTTCCACAACAGCAGGGTGGGCATGTCGGAATGGGAAACTGGACAGATGCTGGAAAAGGGGACACAGCAGGCGGCACATGCTGTGGTGCAGCTGGGCCACAGTGCGGACTAGGGTGATGCCTAGGTGGCCCATAGGGATGCTGAAACAGAAGAGCAGCCAGACAGCAACTGATGAGGGCCAAACATGGGCATGAGTGTGCTTCCTACAGTGTCACAAGGGATAGTACCCAGCAGGTACCCCCAAGGGCACAGACCATTGGCAGGCGGTGCTGGGGGGAAGCATGGACAGCTATGTAGGCACCCCTACCCCAGAGAACGCACCATAGGCAGCCACCTACCCGCACACTGGATGGCCTGAGACTGCTCACCAACAGCAGAAGGGCATGTCAGCATGGTGGCAGAGGGATACTGGTGGTGGAGGGGGCAGTGGCAGCTGCCCACAGTAGACCATGGCCTAGCCCTGTGTAGGTGGGTGCCATGCACTGCAACAGACAGGCCCTGTATGATGAACAGTCATGATATCCCCAGGGACTACACTGTCTCTGTGGCAACACAGTGGTGCAGTGCACACACCCAGTGTGTTGAGGAGCAGAAAGTCACAGGTTCAAGTTCCAGCTGTGGTTCCTGCCAACCCAGTCCCCATATTTTACCCACTACTAAAACATGCTAATACAGACAGAACCTTTATTGCAGATGACGTAAACATGCCCAAAACACCTACATTTTACCCTACAGAGCACAGAAACCATAAACATGCGCATTACCTATGTGTCACCTAGGCATCTGCCTAGCCCACCCTGTGCCCCAGCTGCCACACTGCATGTCCCGCCTGTAGCCCCCTGTACTCCCATTTGCAACCTCACCGTAGTGCCCTCTCATACTTAGGCACTATGATGTTGCTGCACATGTATCACTACTATCACTTTTCTTGGTTTCTCTGCCTTTGCTGTACATTGCTGACTGAAATGGTCTCTCTCCCCTGCAAATGTGCCTCTAGCACGAGGTTTTCACTGGCGCTAATTTTAAGACCTTCATTTCATGGTGTTAGTGTGCATGGGGTCTCTCCCTGCCCACTCTACGCCCATTGACCCCTTATCTCCTCCCCTGGGGAGCCTTACTCCGCCCTCTGCACACCTTAACGCCGTTATCGCGCGATACGTGACGTTCTCGCATGGTAATGGGTCATTATCGCGCGATAACGTCACATATCATGCGATAGCATCGCAGCTGTGATGTAAGTGCCGTTTAGTATACATACCCCTTAGAATACGTAGTAACTTTTAAAGACTTAAAATAACTGTGCCTAATGATGTCTCTCTGACCATGCTTAAAAACTGTTCTTGAACGCAATCAATGCATACTGTACCTAACAAAGGGGTACCTTTATTAAAATGTGAAATTAACATGCATGAATAATATAGGGCCTAGTTACAAATAGTACAGGTTAACTAAATAGTACAACTTAGTTAACATGTCCCTAGGTTTAGCTATTGCACCATGGTAATGCATGTAACGCATGGTAATGAATTTTTCTCTATATTAATTGTATGGCAAGATGCTTAAAATGCCTCTAACAGTTCAGAGTTTTGGCACTTACTACACATTAATTTTGCAATTGTCATGTGGTAACTGCAAAGTCTTACTTCAGTTTAGTATATAGGGACTTTACTCCTTCTCTCCAATAAATTTTAATATTGTACAACCATTTTTTTTAAATAAACAGGACAAGAACTAAATCATTAAGACGGTTTTCATTAAAAATAAGAAATGCAAAAATATGTTTATAATTTATCTTCCAAACAGTAGTCATAGATTCATCTGTGGTAAACAGGAAAGGTACATTATGTTCAGTATTTTTTATGGAGGAGAGTAGGAATTAATATTTCTAATCTGTGTTCTGAAAATAGAAAAATGTAAATTTTGCAAACTTTGTTGTGGTCATACAATTTACAACTTCAATGACATCTGACATATTTGACCATTGTGCTGCTAGTCTGGTATTGGTTCCCATGAATTTTATATGTTCTTTATTTGCCATTCTTCCTTTAACAGCTGCATTCAAAAACACAAAAACACAAATGTCTCAAATCATAAAGGGACATGTTTACTAAAGGTTTAAACAAGTTAATTAAATTAACGTGCATTAAGTGTCCATAGCCCTTTCAGTTCTATGGGCTCAGTGAAACTTAACGCGGGTTACCCTTTCATAAACATGCCCCTAAAATTATTTTTGGCAAAATTTAATTAAGGGGTATGTTTACTAAACCGTCTTAATGTGCGCCTGGCAATAGTGTGCAGGCTGCCATAAAAGGAGTGGGCGTTTCAGTCTTAAAGCAGCAAAACGGGAGTATCGTGCGATAACGCGCTCTGCTGCGCACATGATCATGCGAAGCACCGCTAAGCGCGTTACCGCGCGGTAATCTTAAGTAGGCGCACAGACAGCCAAACATCGAAACAGAAGTGTAGCACAATGGTTAATACACTGACTGATGATACAGGGGTCATGAGTTTGATCCCCTAGTATGCATAAGGCTGGCTGAGGCATCAGCTGTGACATGTAAGTATTGTTTCCTGAGGTATTTTATTTATTGCTGCCAGCAAATACACCCTCACGTGCCGTAACCTAAGTTGCCGCATAAGGCACCCTATAAGGCACCCCATAGGGTGCATTATAAAGTGCACTGTCCGCCACGGCACCCTATAATGTCCCCTATAGGGCACCCTATAAGGCGCTCCATAGGACACCTTATACGGACTGTAACCATAAGGTGCCTCAGAAGGCGCTTTATAGGTTTCCCTATAAGGCGCCTTATAGGTTGCCTTCTGAGGCACCTTATGGTTACAGTACCCTGAGGGTGTTTTGCTGGCAGCACTAATGTACATTAAAAAAAGACAATGCTTTGGACAGCCCTATCAAAGAACCCCTACTGTGGGTTTGAACCCATGACCTCTGGCTCGCACAAGTAGTGAAATAACCAGTGGGCTTCAGCTCCATAGCTGCTAGCAAACCCCTGGCTGGTTGCAGAAGGACTGCACGTCATCACACAAACAGTCTGCTGTGGTCACCAGGATAGGGCTAACCCACCCATACCCATGATGCACTGCACATGCAAATCAGCAGTCTACAGATGATCACAAGATGGGGTATGCACTCCCACAGCACCTCGGCCGGGTAGGGGGGACTGACCGTGTGTGGTACTGGCACAGAGTAGCTACACACCGTCACATTGTGCAGGTACTGCACTCACCCTGAGGGTGAGGTGGGGCGCCCAGCACCAGGTCCACAGCAGAGCTAGGCCATGCTGCAAGTCACCAGCAGTGCTAATGTGTGAGATAGGTAGTTTCTGCAGACACACCTTGGATATATCTGTAAGTCTCGGCGGGGGAAGGGAAGGGGATAAACATGTTTCCCACCAACAGATCCACATTCTACCTCCCTGCAATGATGGCAGTAGATGGGACCATCAACCCCAGTCCTGCTGGGGAACAGACACCCTACAGCTCAGTCAATTCAGCTCTGTACACATCCATAACGCAATAGCAGACAGACATTAGGCCTGGATATGCTAAGCTTCCCCCCACCACTATCTGATATTC
Organism: Ichthyophis bannanicus; assembly: GCA_033557465.1. Taxonomy (NCBI): domain Eukaryota; kingdom Metazoa; phylum Chordata; class Amphibia; order Gymnophiona; family Ichthyophiidae; genus Ichthyophis; species Ichthyophis bannanicus. Next base: position 1,239,468,979 of record CM066033.1, on the reverse strand, counting down.
TCCTGCAGCAAGTCTTCAGCCACTGCACCCAGCAAGGCGTTCCATCAAGACACATACCAGCTGCAGACAGTCTGCCAGCTAGTCCATAGTGCATGCTCCTGATTGAAATGCATACACACCAAGCAGATAAGTCAATAACTGGGCCACAAAAGGAAACCCATACATATCACATGAGAAAAACACAATACAGCACTATGGGGGAGCCTAGCCATGCCGTGGTCACTGATCAGTCAGGGTGAGAGTGATCTCCCAGCGGAACATGCTGTGGCCACCCTGTCTGTGCAGGTGGTGGCCGGGCACTACAATGTCCCAGCCAGTGCCCTATGCCCTGTGCAGATGCATCCTGGCCAGGCCACCCTGTCTGGGTTATACCCATGGTACCTTGCTCCTCATTATGCACATTGGCAGGTCAATACTGGCAACAGTGCTGGCAGTGTGGGCTGTGGAGGGTGTTTGCAGCCACCACACACTGGATAGACAGACAAACACTCCCACACCTATGCCAGCATTGTGCTACTATAGAGGTGTTTAGCAGCCCTGGCCACCACACCAGTCCTGGGCACAGTGCAGGCATGGATATGGTACGCAATACTGTTGGGGGTCACTCCCCAGGGTGGTAAACACTGTCAGAGACCAGACCTGAAGCACACTCCACAGACATCAGAAAGGTTGCTATGATGGAGCTCAATCAGCAAACTGTGCTTAACGGAGGAATTGCTATCTGTCAGTAATCATAGCAAACGTTTGATAGCTGTGTATCGTATTCCCAGGTGTATGGTGGCATTGCTAAGGTTTGCAAGTGCTAGTATTGGGAGATGCACGCAGGGCCCAATGTCCTGCCTCTCCAGGAGGCATGGGCTAATGGAGCCTGTGGGTGTGGGTGTGTCTGCCCCTGTTGGCTGCTGCTTTACGGCAGAGGTTCCCAACTCCAGTCCTGGTGTGCCAAACACTGTTCGGGTTTTCATGCTGTCCCTCATGAATATGCATGAGATACATCTGCATACCATGGGGGTGGTGCATAGATATGCAGCACAGGCATCTTTATTAGAGGCAGCATGGAACCTGAATGGTGTTTGGCCCTCCAGGACTGCATTTGGGAGACTCTGCTCTAGGTAATGCGCCTGTTTATGGTGTTTTTGCTCTGTAGGGTAAAATGTAGGTGTTTTGGGCATGTTTACGCCATCTGCAATAAAGGTTCTGTCTGTATTAGCACGTTGTAGTAGTGGGTAAAAACATGGGGACTGGGTTGGTAGGCACCATAGCTGGGACTTGAACCTGTGACCTTCTGCCTCCTAACACACTGGTTGTGTGCACTGCACCACCATGTTGCCACAGAGACAGTGCATTCCCTGGTGATACCATGACTGTTTGTCTGGCAGGGCCTGTCTGTTGCAGTGCATGGCACCCACCTACACAGGGCTAGGCCATGGTCTGCTCTTGGCAGTTGCCACTGCCCCCTCCACCACCAGTACCCCTCTGCCACCATGCTGACATGCCCTTCTGCTGGTGGTGCTGGTGGTGTGCAGTCTAAAGCCATCCAGTGTGCAGGTAGACGGCTGCCTATGGTGCATGTTCTGGGGTAGGGGTGCCTGCATAGATGTCCACGCTTCCCCCCAACACCGCCTGCCAATGTTCTGTGCCCTTGGAGGTACCTGCTGGGTACTATCCCCTGTAACACTGTGATAAACACTCTCGTGCCCATGTTGGGCCCTCATCAGTTGCTGTCTGGCTGCTGTACAGTTTCAGCATTCCTAAGTGCCACCTAGGCATCTGCCTAGTCCGCACTGTGCCCCAGCTGCACCACAGCATTTGCCGCCTGCAGCCCTCTGTATCCCCTTTCCCAGCATCTGTCCAGTTGCCCATTCCGACATGCCCGCCCTGCTGTTGTGGAACATGTGCATGCCATAGGAAACCTGTCCAATGGAGAGGGAAACCCCGATCAGTGCTATTTCACTGTGGGATCATTCACCTTGTATTGGGACGGAGCGTAGACCCTTCCAAAATGCATATCTTTTTGGGGGGGCTTTCTTTGGAGTGTTTTTTGATGTTTCCCATTACTATCACTATTGCCCAGCTTGGTTATGGTTTTTTTTACATTTACTTCTGTTCATTTTCAATGTTTATTTGCCCTTTTGTTCCGTGCACATGTATCACACTTATCCCTTTTTTAGGTTTCCCTGGTTTTGCTGTACATTGCTGACGGAAATGGTTTCTTTTCCTTTAAATCAGCTCAAACGCCAGGGTTTCACTGACGTTAGTTTTGAGCCTCGGATTTCACAGCCTCTCCCCTCCCACCCTCCACCCATTGACCCCTTCTCTCCGCCCCTGGGGAGCCTTCCTCTGCCCTCTAGGAGCCTTTTCCCGCTTTCAGCTCTCGTTTGCGCCGCAGAACGCGTTATCACACGATATGGTACCTGTGTGCCTTAAAAAGTGCCATCATTGTGCGATAAGGTACCTTATCACGCGATAACATCGCAGAGTGCACGTTAAGACAGTTTAGTAAACATACCCCTTAGTGTGTACACCACCACTGTCTTGACTTTCCTTTCAGGCCCTTCTGGATCCACTCCATTCTGGCTTTCATTCTCTACATTCTACAGAAACGGTTCTTGCCAAAGTCTCCACCGACTTATTCCTCGCTAAATTCAAAGACCTCTACTTGATTCTCATCCTTCTTGACCTTTCTGCTGTCTTTGACACTGTTGATCACTACCTTCTCCTTGAAAACCTGTCCTCACTTGGGTTTAGGGACTCTTCTTTCCTCATGTTCTTCTTATCTCTCTCATCACACTTTCAGTGTATGTTCTGGTGGATCCTCCTCTATTGCCATCCTGCTTTCAGTTGGTGTAGCTCAGGGGTCTGTCTTAAAATCTCTCCTTTTCTCTCTCTACTCTCAGTTCCTTGGTACACTTATTTCCTCCCATGGTTTTCAGTACCATCTTTATGCTGACCACTCTAAGATCTACCTTTCTGTGCTTGGCATCTGTCCAGGAATCCAGGCCCAGATCTCTGCCTGCTTATCTGATATTGTTGCCTGGATGTCTCCCCACCATTTGAAACTGAACATGGCCAAAATTGAGCCCCTTATCTTTCTCCCTAAACCCATCTCCCTTCTCTATTTCTGTGGATAACACTGCACTCCTCCCTGTTTCCTCTGCTCATAACCTTTGAGTCAACTTTGACTCTCTCTTTCTCTGCACACATCCAACAGATAGCTAAAACCTGTTGCTTCTTTCTTTATAATATTGTCAAAATCTGTCCCTTCCTTTCTACACACACTACTAAGACCCGCATCCACTCACTAGTCACTCCCATCTTGACTAGTGTAACCTGCTCCTCACTGGTCTCTTTCTGAATCATCTTCCACCAGTGTCACTATGCTCATGTAACCCCTCTTCTCACATCACTTCACTGGCTCCCTATCCATTTCGCATCCAGTTCAAACTTCTCCTACTTACCTACAAGTGCATTCATTCTGCGGCTCCTCACTACCTTTCTTCTCTTATCTCACTCTACACTTCTCCCCGGGAACTCTGCTCCTCTGGCAGATCCTTTTTATCTGTGCCCTTCTCTGCCGCTGCCATCTCCAGACTTCATCCATTCCAACTTGCTGCTCCATATACCTGGAATAAACTACCTGAGTCAGTACGTTGGGCTCCTTCTCTGTCCCTATTCAAGTCCAGGCTGAAGACCCACCTCTTTGAGTCTGCTTTTGGATCCTGAAGCTCCTCATCCTCTTGTCTACTATTTATGTGTATCTTGCTGTGCTCTAGTCCCCAGTTTGATTATGTGTTTTGTCCTAATTCGATTGTAACCTCTGATGAGCAGGGACTGAACTACATACAGTGTTGAGTACACTTTGTAGTGTAATACAAATGATTATTATTATTAGTAGCAGTAGTAAGTGTTATTTTGGAAGCATTATTCCTGATTTCCACATGGAAATTCTGGCATTTACATGTGTAGCTGGTGACTTAGAAAAGGCTCAGGTTTCACATGAATGTCCATAATACATAGAAATTGCAAGATGACATGGTAAGGGCATGGTTTAGGTGTGACCTGAGTGGGTCAAAAATCTACATGTGTATTATGATATTTTATAAAGGAAATCCACATGTATGAACTAAAATTTCCATGTCGGTATTTACAGCTGCTATCTGGCAAGTATAGGTTTTTAAACAGTGCTCATTTCAGTCAGCCTTTTACAGGAAAAATTATGGGAGTCATCTTCCTTCATTCTCTGTTGTTTATTCCCCCCTCCAAAATTATACTACTTATAATACATAAAGATTGTGACCTCTGTATTTAATTGACTACATTTATACAAATACGTTTGCAAAATGACCCATATACACGTATGTGTCAATACTTACCATAAAAGATGTGAAATACTAGTGTTGACACTTCTAAATGGAATCTGCTGAGTTGATTTTTCCCACAATGGCTTCTCAGACTCTATGTGGCGGCATATTCTCTTGCACCCTTATACATCCATATACACATGTTATAAAAGACGCCATATTTGGCAGAGCCTTTTCTAAAATACCAGCAGAATTCTGCATGTTCCGACCTTAATGCTTCAATCCCGATCTTCACGTTCAGTCTAAAATTTGCCTTTAATGTTCAGGTTCTATAAATATTGTAATTATTCTAGTGCAGCAAATTCATGGGATATTAATCAAAAGAAAAAATATTTAGCATGGCTTGAAACAGTTTATTTAGGGCACGTAAAAGGAAGAACCATTGCAAATCTACATTAACTTATACTGTAGTACTATATTCAACCACAAACATGTGTTCCCTAAAATGCATGTGTCTTTAACTTGCTTCTGGGGCTCTTGGACCTGAATATATTTAGCCCTAGAAAAGACAAGACAAGAGTATCTCCACATCAGAAAACTGTTTGTGTACTGATGACACAATTTTCTCACCACACGTGGTTTTGTTTCTGGGGACAAAGCAGGGGGTTATGAGGAAACTAAACATTGCATTAATCTTACACTGGTGGTCTCTTTTTTTGCTGTTTTTTTAATTTAATGCATGATGTTGATTTATTTAGGGGTATGTTTACTAAACTGCAGTAATGTCACTCGCGTTAGGTTCTGCAGTGAAGGTACAGATGCCCATATAAAGGCATGGGTGGTGCATTGTTATAGCAAGCCGTATCAGCTAACACACGTTACAAAGTGCCTTAGACTAACGCGCATTACAAGGCGCCTTATAAGGCACATTACAAGGCGCATTGTAAGTTGCCTTGTAAGGTGCCTTGCAAGGATGCCTCATAAGGTGCCCCATAAGATGCCCTATAGGGCTCCTTATGCTAAGCGCTGTATTAGGCACCCCTGGACAAGGCACTGTAGAAGGCACCCTGGGATATGGAACCATAGGTTAAGGTGGCCTAACAAGGTTATGGTGCCCTAGGTTAGTGTGCCCTAAGGACTGCAAGGTGCCTCAGGATGACATGCATGACCTGTGAGGAATAGAGACAGATATAGCCCTAACACTAGATAGTGCACTCAAGAAAGGCAATGAATAGGTGAGTGAAGGAGGGAGAGCTGGGAGCCACTGGACCTGCCACATCTGCTTGCATCCCATGTGGCTGCCAGTACTGATGAAAAACATGGTTGGGGCAACTGTACCACAGCACAGGGTGTTGGCAATGTAAAGTACTGGAAAGACAGTTGGTGGCAGACGATGGGAATACGTGTCCTCCAGTGGAGGCGGAGGTGGCAGGATAGTCACAATGATGGGTGGTCAGAGGAGTAGTGGTGCCATGCAGATCAGGCTCAGGCGAGGCAAGCATGAAGAGGCGCAATGCAGGAAAGGGTAGCAGTGCAGGACATGGGGTGGCAGCCTGCACAGGCAGACAGGACTCTACACAGCTGACAGACGCAGATAGATGGACCGAGGGAATGTTGACAATTGTAGCGAGGGTATTATGGGCTAGCAGCACAGATCTGAAAAAATATGACTGTTACAGGCATGCACGCTATTTGAGTAGGACAGGCATGAGAGGAAGGAACAATGAAGAATTGAACCCATGAACACAGCCAAGAATGGCATTGTATAAACCAGTAGGCTAAACCTCTGTGGTGTATGTCACAGCAATGGCTGGGTACAGAAGGACTGCAGGTCACCACACAAACTGTCTTCTCTGAGTGCCAGAAAAGGGTAACCCCACCAGTACCCATGATGCAATGCACATACTGAATAGCAGTCAAAAGTTGATCACTAAATGGGGTCTGCACCTCTCCAGTACCTCAGCTTGAAAAGACGAACTGAGTGCGTGATACTGGCACAGAGTAGGTACAGACTGTGCCATTGTGCAGGTTCTGTGTTCACCCTGAGGGATAGGATGGGTGCCCAGCACTAGGTCCGCAGTACATGTGGTGCTAGAGATAGGTCCTGCTGTACATCTCCGTCACTGCTAGTGTGTGGCAGGTGTTCCTTGCAGTGCAGCTGAAGGTAATTTGGTGTCCAGCTGTATCCTACAGTTGCATGTGGCCTTCTGAGACCAGACACCACCTATTTTAGTGTGTACTCTGTGTTAGGGTCTGGCTGACATGGGCATCTGTTGTCAGGACAGAGGGGTTTCTAGACTTCTTTGAGGTTTGTGTAGCAGTGCCTTTATAGGTCGCAGTGGTATACACTGCATGCCCACATCACCCTTTTTGTAGGTAAGGAACAGGTGCCCCAGCCCCTGTGACGCAAGCTCCATCTTGCTGGAATAAGACAGCCCTCCAGGGTTGGTGGGCTGTAGCCATAGCTGTGACTTGGGCAGACCATCAGCAATGATGGGGTTAGGGCTGGAAAACTCCAACTGTCTCATATCACAGTCAGACTGCACCTAATAGGTGTCCCAACCATGCACAGTCAAACCACAGACAGTACACTAGCCAATCCATGCTGCAGGCTCACAGAGAAACTATGTGCAACAATCAGGCATCTCAAGAATGGGGACAGCAGCACTAGGATCACAAAAGTATCACTGGAGCAGATAGTGTGGAGCGCTATGTGGGAACCTAGACATGCCATGGTCACTGCTTGGTTAGAGTGAGTGCCTCCCAGCATGACATGCTGTGGCCACCCTGTCCATGCAGGTGGTGGTTGGGCACTACAGTGTCCCAGCCATTAGCCCACACCCTGTGAAGATGCATCCTGCCCAATATGCCTTGTCTGGGCCATACCCACAACACCTTGCTCCTCATTATGCACATGTTCAAGTTTTGTTCTTTGTAAACCGCTTTGATTTTTCTGAAAGGCGGTATATAAAACTGTTCAATAAATAAATAAATATTCAGGCTAATGCTGGTAACAGTGGGACATTTTGTGCCCAGAGAGGGGTGGGCGGCCACAGAACAATGAATAGACATACACACACACACACTCCTATTGCAGCATTGTGCAAAGATAGGGGTGGTTGGCAACCCTGCCCACCACACTGGTCCTGATCACAGTGATGACTTTGCTAAACTGTGCAGGAGGTAGTAGAAGTGCTCTGGTGATAACTGCAGCTCAATGCTGGGGCCAACAGCCTGACTCTCCATGCATCTTTGGATTGTGGAACCTGTGTGAGTGGGTGTTTGTACCCCTGTTCACCGCTGCCTTGGGCTTTGCACATGTTGCTGTTGTATCTGCATTGTAGGGTAAAATATAGGGAACATGCTCTGCAGGAACCACAGCTGGGACTTGAACCTGTGACTCTGCTTCTGGACACACTAGCAGTCCCTGGGGCTACCTGTACTTTTCCTCAGCCAGACCTTTTATGTTGCACTACACACCACGTACTGGTACAGGGCATGGCCTAGGTCCACTGCAGGCAGGTGCCACTACCCCCTCCGGTACGGGCACACACACCACTGCCATGCTGACATGACCATATGCTGTCGGTGCTAGTAGTGCGCAGTCCCAGGCCATCCACTGTGTGGGAAAGTGGTCGCCTATGGAGCGTGGTCTGGGGCAGGGGGCATACATGAGCATCCTCACATCCCCCCCATCACCGCCTACCAATAGTATGTCCCTTCCGCTTGGGGGAGGGTTGGCTAGGGGGATGTTATGTCAGTGCCCTGGCAACTGTTAGCTTGGGTGACCAGGTAGATGTAGGTGGATTGTGTTTGGCCTTTGTCAACTGCTGTCATGCTGATTTCCGGTTTCTATGTTCCTATGTGCCACCTAGGCGCCTGCCTAGTTCACCCTGTGCCCCAGCCGCCCCCGCTACATGCCCTGCCTGCAGCCCCTTGTGCTCCATTTGCACCATCGACATAGTGGCCTTTCATACTTGGGCACTATGCTGTTGCTGAAAATGTAGCACTACTATCACGTTTCTTGGGCTCCCTGCCTATGCTGTATATTGCTGACACTAAAATAGTCTCTCTCTCCTGCAAATGTGCCTCTAATGGCAGGTTTTCATTCGCGGTAGGATTCAGCCCTTCAGTTCAGCGCGTTAGTGTGCAGGGAGCCTCTCCCCGCCCACTCCCTGCTCATTGACCCCTTCTCTCCTCCCTCTCTCCACCCTCTATGGTATTTACCGTGGCCAGGAACGTTAACGATCATTAGGTAACGTTAATGCGCGTTAACATTACCTAATGAGTGTTAATGTTACCTAACGTGCGGTCTGTAATGTTACCGCAGTTTAGTAAACCTACCCCTTAGTCTTAATGTTGATGGAATTCCTTCTTCAGAAAATAGAAGAAAATTCTAGACATATTTAAGAAACTGAAGGCGGATATCATCCTCCTTTAAGAGGCACATTTGGAGAAGACTGCACTCTTAAATCTAAGAGACTAGGTCAGTGCCCTTTTCATCTTTTTATGTCAAAAAAGAGATGTGGTGTTGCTTATACATATAGAGAATAAGTTTATAACTGGACACAATGAAATAAGTTAAAATTAAGAGCCCCCAAAGCAAAATATCATAAAGGGCCTCCCGTGCATGGAGGATTCTCCTCACAGGATACTGATGTGGCTATAAGTGGGCCCTTTCACTGGGCCATCTTACATTTCAGGAGCTGCTTGGGCAGAATTTATGCTACTGACTGAATACCAATGCAGGAATGAATCATAGGTGCATATGTTGTCCCTATTATATGCAGCAGAAGTAATATTTGTGCATATGTGTCTTTCTAAATTTAACTCCATAGCCCATGTTCCCTGTAATATAGTTATCTCCAAGTTATAATGCCCTGTTCAATGTAATTTCAGTTTGTTCAATGTAAACCGCACTGATGCAAAATAGCGCGGTATATAAGAGAATGTAAATAAATAAATAAATAAATAACTCAGTTAAAAAATATGCATATATAATTAAACCTGCTTTGGGGCAGATTTAATTGTATTCATTAATGCGCCGGTAATAATATTTTTATAAGAATGCAAGCTTCTTGTGACATGAGAACTTGTGTCCATCAAAAATGTTAAGAGTCATGTCACTGATAAATTAACTACTGGTAGGTTTTCCCAAGATGGACAGGTCATAAGGGTAAAACTGGGTGTTGATATACACTGTACCAGGATGGTCCTTGTACAACAGAACCAGATTTGACTAGCATATATAACATGCAAAAATTGTGCAAAAAAACCAATATGATTAGCCCAACACACCAGCAGTGACAAGGATTTGAAGCACAAGCAATAAGAACCACCTCTAGCAATGTAAGTTATGGGACTAAGTGCTGGGCACCCATCCTCACCCTCAGGGTGAGTGCTGAAACTGCGCAGTAGCACAGTTTGTAGCTGTGATTTAAGCACATAGTCAGTGCATCGTACTGAGCTGATGTGATGGATCAGTCCATTCTCCATTTGGTGATCAGCTGCAGACTGCTGTTTTGCATGTGCAGTGCATCATGGGTACTGGAGGGGTTAACCTATCCAGGGGTAGGGAACCCTGGTCCTGGAGAGCCGCAGACCAGTCAGGTTTTCGGGATATCCCTAATGAATATGCATGAGATATATATGCATTAGAGATATCCTGCCAACCTGACTGGTTTGTGGCCCTCCAGGGCTGGATTTGGAGACCCCTGCCTTACACCTCTGTCATTTAAGATTGTGAGTGGGTAAGGTGCATATGTCCTAGACATCGAAAGGGTATATAGAATGTGTCACAGTCCTCCTCGATTCTCACCACCACCAAAATGTTGTCTAATAGACAATATTTTGGTGGTGGTGAGAAGTGAGGAGGCAGCTGACAAAGGCCAAACACAATCCACCTATATCTACCTGGTTCACCCTAGCCAATAGTTGCTAGGGCACTGACCTGACATCCCCCCAGCCACCGCGCCCCCATATGGAAGGGACATAATATTGGTAGTCAGTGATGGGGGGGATGTGAGGATGTCCATGTATGCCCCCCCACCCCGGGATCCGCTCCCTAGGCGGGCGCCTACCTACACAGTGGATGGCCTGGGACTGCGCACTACCAGCACCGACAGCAAATGGCCATCTCAGCTTGGCAGGGGGGGGTGTGCCCGTGCTGGAGGGGGCAGTGCCACCTCCCTGCAGTGGACCTAGGCCATGCCCTGCATCAGTATTTGGTGTGCAGTGCAACATACAAAGTCTGGCTGAGGAAAAGGACAGGTAGCCCCAGGGACTATTGTGCATCCGTGGCAACAGTGTGGTGCAGTACTCCCAGCTAGTGTGTCCAGAAGCAGAGGGTCACAGGTTCAAGCCCCAGCTGTGGTTCCTGCAGAGCATGTCCCTATTTTTTACCCTACAATGCAGGTACAACAGTAACATGTGCAAAGCCCAAAGCAGCGGTGAACAGGGGTACAAACACCCACCCACACAGGCTCCACAATCCAAAGATGCATGGAGAGTCAGGCTGTTGGCCCCAGCATTGAGCTGAAGTTATCACCAGAGCACTACTACTACCCCCTGCACAGTTTAGCAATGTCGGCACTGTGATCAGGACCAGTGTGGCGGGCAGGATTGCCAACCACCCCTATCTTTGTACAATGCTGCAATAGGAGTGGGCGTATGTGTATGTCTATCCATTGTTCTGTGGCTGCCCACCCTTCACGGGGCCCAAAATGTCCCACAGTTACCAGCGTTAGCCTGAATAGGTGCATAATGAGGAGCAAGGTATTTTGGGTATGGCCCAGACAGGGCAGATTGGCCAGGATGCATCTTCACAGGGTGTGGGGCAATGGCTGGGACACTGTAGTGCCTGATTACCACCTGCATGGACAGCAGTGGACCGAGCAGTGACCATGGCAGGTCTAGGTTCCCACATATGTTCTACACTGTCTGTATCCAGTGATGTGTTTGTGTTGCCTAGTGCTCCCTAATCCCTGAGCGGCCTGCTTGGTGCACATAGTTTTTCTGTGAGTATGGACTGGCTGGTGGACTGTCTGTAATTAGACTGTGCATGGTCAGAACACCTATAAGGTACAGTCTGACCGTGCTGTCTGCTGGTGACTGGCAGACAGTGGTGGGAGGCATTTGGGGTTTTCCAGACCTAACCCCAGCATTGCTGTTGGTCTGCCCCTGGCCCATCAACCCTGGAGGGCTGTCTCATACAAACAGGATGGAGGTTGCTTTCCCGGGGTGGGGGCACCTGTTCTTTACCTACAAAAAGAGGTGATGTGGGCCTTTTGGGGGATGTAGTGTATACCACTGTGACCTATTAAGGCACTGCTACACCCAGCTCATGCAATTCTAGGAACCCCTCTGCCCTGGAAACAGCTGCCCCTGTCAGCCAGATATTAACACAGGATACACACCAATCTGGCTGGTGTCTGACCCCGCAGGGCCACATGTGACTGGAGAATACAGATGGACACCAAATTACCTTTTGCTGTACTGCAAGGAACACCTGTCACATGCTGGTAGCAATAGGAATGTACAGCAGGACCTATCTCTAGCATCACATGTACTGCGGACCTAGTGCTGGGCACCCATCCTATCCCTCAGGGTGAACACAGAACCTGCACAATGGCATGGTCTGTAGCTACTCTGTGCCAGTATCACTCACTGTCAGTTCGTCTTTCCAAGCTGAGGTACCGTAGAGGTGCAGACCCCATTTGGTGATTAGCTGTAGACTGCTAGTCAGCATGTGCATTGCATCATGGGTACTGGTGGGGTTACCCTATCCTGGCACTCAGAGCAGACAGTTTGTGCGGTGACCTGCAATCCTTCTGTACCCAGACATTGCTGTGACATATACCACGGAGGTATAGCCTACTGGTTAATACAATGCCATTCTTGGCAGTGTTCATGGGTTCAGTTCCTCATTGTTCCCTCCTCTCATGCCTATCCTACTCAAATAGTGTGCATGCCTGTAGAGGTCATATTTTTGCAGATCTGTGCTTCCAGCCCATAATGCCCTTGCCACAATTGCCAACATTCCCTCGGTCCATCTATCTGCCTCTGTCAGCTGTGTAGAGTCCTGTCTGCCAGTGCAGGCTGCCACCCCATGTCATGCACTGCTAACCTTTCCTGCATTGCATCTCTTCATGCCTGCCTCACCTGTGCCTGATCTGCATGGCACCACCCCTCCTCTGTCCACCCATCATTGTAACTATGCTGCCACCTCCACCTCCACTGGGGCACACGTATTCCCATCGTCTGCCACCGTTTTTCCGGTACTTTACATTGCCAACACCCTGTGCTGTGGTACAGTTGCTCCACCATGTTTGTCATCAGTACTGGCAGGCACATGGGATGCCCGCAGATATGGCAGGTCCAGCGGCTCCCAGCTCTCCCTCCTTCACTCACCTGTTCATTGCCTTTCCTGAGTGCTCTATCTAATGTTAGGGCTACATCTGTCTCTGTTCCGCACAGGTCATGCATGTCATCCTGAAGCACCTTGCAGTCCCTAGGGCACACTAGCCTAGTATACCATAACCTTGTTAGGCCACTTTAACCTATGGTTCCATAGCCCAGGGTGCCTTCTGCGGTGCCTTGTCCAAGGGTACCTAATATGGCACTTACTATCACAAAAATTTGCTCCACTCTCTAACCACAGCAAAAGTACTATGAAATAATTAGGGAATGGGTCTCAGACTTAGTCGGGGAAGAAGCCAGGGGGAAAACTGTGCCCCTATGGCTAACTAACCCATATGTTGCATCAAGGACCCAAGAGGTTTCCCAATAAAACTCTTACAAAAAATACTTTCAAACAGGCTTATCAAAGACATTCAATATGCTTAATTCTCTATAAAATTCAAAAAGTAGCTGAACGCTTATCTGTAAGGTCCATGAGGACTGCTGTCTCATCCCAACGCTAATGAACAGCGCCTGTGCGTTTCACCGCTTCCATGGTTTCATCGGGGGATTATTGACCAAATTTACACGCCTGATACAAACATGCGAATCACTTGTCCCAGTAGGCTCTAAAAAAGTCAAAAGGTTCAATCAGTACATCATGCTGAAAAAATCTTCACGTTTAGTTCTACTGATCTACCAGTCTCACGTAGATGACATCCAACTGCCGATGAACATACTTCGCTCTCACTTTCACTGGACTTGTCTTCCATCAAAAAGACACCAACACATGCGTGATTGAAAGACTCAAACAGATTTTAATCTTCCGGCGTCCCCATGACGTCATAGCCTCGCATCGATTTGACTCCCGTTCTTCCTAACCCCTTAAACTAAGGCGACTCGCCTCGATCATTAACACCAAAAAATATTGATCATGGACTCAAACTGTAAACTTTACATACGATAAAATCTTCAAAAAATACAATGACACAGTTCTTGCTTAAATGCAATCATTAGGTACATACTGACCAGTCCACTAGAGCGTTCAGACCATCAGGATATACAGATCGTAGAGTGTATATCCAGCGCTGTTCACATATGAGGAGACTTTGATCTCTAGTTTTGCCTTGAAATCCTGTCAGTACTTGGTCTATGCAAAATACCCTCAGTTGATCAATTTGGTGCCCAAACTCCAAACAGTGAGACACTATCGGTGCATCCGTTTTCTTACATTGGAGCCGACTATGATGTTCATTGATCCGAACTTTAAATGGACAGATGGTTTTGCCTATATAGAGAAGTTGACAGGGGCATTGAATTGCATATACCACTCCACTAGAACCACATGTGGTGTGTCGCTTTAAAGAATAGACTGTGCCATGATAACTGAACTCAGTCAGTTGTAACGAAACTGGACAGATGTTACACTGGCCACAAAGCACATGGCCTTTGTATAGGGCTGTTTCTGTCGCCAGAGGGCGCAATGTCGCCGGACTTAGAAGTTCCTTCAAATTTTTGTGGCACTGCCACACACAGCAAATTGATTTCGCCTCCAAACCTTGAATTCTATGAAGTACATTACTGTGCCGATTGAAGACTTTCTTGAGCTGGCCACTAAGAGGTGAGAACTTAGTTATTAAGTTCACTGATGTCTCCCCGGAATTAGCCCTCGGTACATTAGACGCTAACAACAGGTCTCGATTATTGAACCGCGCCCGGGTATAAGCCCGTTTGATGACTTGCCATGGATATCCTCTAGCTTGAAAATTCTTTTGTAGAATTTTAGACTGTTCCTTAAAGACACCGTCCTCTGAACAATTGCGCCGATACCTGAGGAACTGCGAAAAAGGGAGACTGTTCTTCAATTGTATAGGGTGAGCACTGTGATAATGTAGCATAGCATTTCTATCAACTTCCTTCCGATGAATTGAAGTAGACCAGTGATCCTTCTTTCTTGTCACGGCAACATCTAGATAAGTTATTCGGTCCTTGTGGTAAAAATGAGTAAACTGTATATGGGCGTCCTGTTGATTCAGCCAACTAAAAAACGAAGCTAACAGACTTTCTGGGCCAGACCACATCATAAAAATATCATCGATGTAGCATCCCCAGAATAAAATGTGTTGCTGAAACGGAGATAATGAAAGCCATTTTTGTTTGAATTCCCCCATATAGAGGTTGGCTATCGAGGGGGCACAAGTGGCCCCCATCGCTACTCCAGAGGTTTGTTGATATATGGTATTTTCAAAGACAAATTTTTTTTAAAAAATCACCAATCTCATTAGCTCTGCCAAAAAATCCAAATGAGATACAGTCAAATCTGCCTCCCCCTTAGTGCTGACATTGCGCTCAAAAAAGCAGCTGATTGTGGAATGTTCGTGTAAAGCGATGTCACATCTAATGTGACCAAAAGTATATCCTTATCATTGGCCAATCCAGAGTGTTGTGCAAGCACCTGTAAGAAATTAGTAGTATCTTTTATATATGAAGGAATAGACGGAAGCAATGGTCTCAAAAATGAATCAAGATAAGTGGAAAGGGGTTCCAAGACGGTTCCCTTAGTCGACACGATTGGACGGCCAGGTGGATTGTCAAGCCGTTTATGTATCTTAGGTACCAAATAGAACTTTGCAATTGACGGATTTATCACATTAAGATATCGCCATTCTTTCTTAGAAATCACCCGGTCGTGTAGCGCTTTGGCTGTTAAATCTTTAATTCGTTGCTGCAGTACAGCTGTAGGATCGTGTTCCAAAACTAGATAAGTGTCCTGGTCAGACAATTGCCTATATGCTTCCTGAAGATATTGGTCACGATCCTGAACTACAACAGCCCCTCCTTTGTCAGCTCTCCTGATGACCAGTTCAGGACGAGATAGGAGGGACAAACCTTTAGTTTCCCACTGGCATGCATTCCAACATAAAGTTAATGACCTAAACTTTTTTGTAATAAAACAAGTGAAACCCAACTGGCGAGGAGGGGATGTTAATAAAACCATTCTTAGGTTAGAACAAAGATATATCTTTTTATTAGATACTTTGGCTCCTAATGGTCTTAATTTGGACGAAGACTTTTCTGTCTTTTTATAATAGTAGGTTTTTATACCCCTCAAGGCCAGTTTCTATTATCCTCTGTTGTGTTTCAGTAAACTTCTTAATAACACACTACATTAACAATTATCTCTTCATGCAGTAGTGTGCTACTGGTTTTTCTTTTACAATTAGATAGTACAGAGTGGATTACATGTTCTTTGATATTGCCCCTATAGACTGCACTGAGACAATTGTTTTACATGGGGTTCAATACACATCATTTCCCCCTTTTTTTAGGTTATCTTGAATGTCATTGTTTTATTATATATTTTTTACATTGCTGCACGTTTTTTAAGTATCATTTCTAGACTTACACTAGCAGCTTAGCACACGTCTATATTTTATTGGTTTGTACTTTACAATTGGTTTCCGTTTTGCTAATCATAGGATTCTGAGGCATTTTTCAAGCTGACGAATCTAGGCTGCGTTTTTTAATCTTGAGATTTCAAATAGTCTGGTCCAGAAAATATAGAGAATATATAGAGTATATATCTCAAGATGTGAATTCCAACACACATATATATATATATATATATATACAAATACATCTATATAGTTATTTATAGGGTGAACTGTGATCTGTTCATGGTTGTGCATCCACTATTTTCGGTCTCTCTCCTTCTCCTCTTTCATGACTCAAACTGCTACTTTATATTTTATAAGCGATTCTCCAAAGTATGAGTTTTGAGTTTTTATATTCATGGTTGCAATGGTTTTTATGTTATCTATTAACTTTACCCATTAGTCGTTTCTCTAAACTCCGCCCTAGCCACGCCCCCTCTTTCCCCGCTCTATACATGGTTTTAAGTTTGCGCATGTACCGGCGTTTTTTAGTTTCACTTTCTAACGGCAGACTGAACAGATGCACTGCTGGTTTTGCAGAGCAATATTATTTGGCAGAGATTATATTGGTGAGTTTCAAGTGTTTTATAATATAGCTGGTTTGGCATTCTTTTTTTTTTTTTTTTTAAACTTTTATTTTCATTTTGCAACAAACAAAAGAAACAACACACCAAAGGAGACAAAACAAGTATACAATAAAGAAAAGTAAACCCAATTACCCCCCACCCCCACGCTTCTTCTCTAGCTGATTATGTCAGCATGTGAACGCTTCCAAACAACAGTGATTATACATCAAAACAATCAAAAGAGTATCTGCGATACAGAATAATCATGGAACAAAGATATATACAAATTTAGACAGTCAGATGAGAGCATTGAGCAGAATGTACATAGTCATTGAGCATCTTCCATTTAGACCGATGATGAGGAGTCTGAATGGGGGAAGCAAACATACGAGGTATTTGTTCATATTTACTGTAGAGACAGACATGATTCCACCATTCATTGGGGCTCAGATGAGAGCTATTTTTCCAGTATTTCGTGATTAGGGAAATAGCAATGCCAAGCATAAAGTCCAAAAGGAAGTAAGCCGTTTTTGGAAGAGAGGGGATCCCCGCAGCTGAGCGAAGTCCCACTATCCTCCAAGAAAGGGGCTCTTGAAAGTGCAAAATAGACTGGATACGACCCCAGACCCGACGCCAGTAATACTGTAGGGCGGGACATTCATACATAACATGAGGTAGTGAACCAATGGCCGCATGACATGTCCAACAGCTATTGCCCTGAGTAGTGTTCCATTTGGCTAATCTGTCAGGAGTGTAAAAACACCGGTGGGCTAGAAAGAAGAGTGTCTGAGTGAGTGAGGCGGATCGGGAGACCCGTGTCACTCTACTCCAGACAAGGCTCCATTGCTCCGGGGTCAAAGTCACATGCAATTCTCTCTCCCATGCTTTCTGCGCTATAGGGGTATCTCTAGTTATAGCATTACATAAGGTTTTGTAAAAATTGGATGCTACACCCGGTGAAATACCGATAGATCGGATAGTCTCCAACCAACCTTGTGTAGGGGAGGCCGATGGCGGGAGCACCTTAGCACTCCGAAGGCAATGCTGAAGTTGCACCAACTGAAAGTAGTGTTTCGCTGGGAGACCAAATTCAATTTGCAATTCACTAAAAGTTTTCCAGCGACCTTCATGGAACAACTGACTAGGAATCCAAATGCCCCTAGTGTACCAGGGGCTCCACGCCATCGGTTTATTTTGTATTCGAAATCGAGTATTGTACCAAAGTGGGAGCTTGTCTAACGGACAGAGTCGGGAGTCTAAAGATTGCATAAGATTATTAAAGGCACCTAAGGTGTCTAAAAGCATTGGTGGAAAGTGGGAGTCTGATGGGAGAGTCATACCAGGGAGAAAAGTAAGAGGAATCGGTTTGCAAAGGTCCTCTTCTATGTCTAGCCACACAGGTCTACTCGGTACTGGATCTTCCAGCCAACGAGCGCCTTGTTTGAGAAGAAAAGATTGATGATACTTCAGGAAATCAGGGAATCTGACACCCCCATTTTCCTTATCTGCTTGCAGCTTATGTTTCGCTATCCTAGGTGTCTTGTTTTGCCACAAGTATCTAGTCAGAAGGCCCTCTATATCTTTATATATACGTCGAGGAAAGAGACAGGGCAACATTTCTAAGATATAATTCACTTTCGGAACAATCATCATTTTTATGGTTTCTAATCGACCCCACCAGGTAAGTGTTAAAGGAGTCCAGCGGTGAGTAAGCGCCCGGACTTTAGAGGTTAAGTCTTTGGCATTGAAGGAGATAGTGTCTTCCAAAGGAGAACAATAGTGAACCCCAAGGTATTTGACCATGCGAGGTTGCCATAAAAAGGGGAAGGGTTGCATATCTGCCTGATGAAGCAAAGGATTTAATGGAAAAGCTACCGACTTGGTCCAATTTATCTTATAACCGGACAGTTGTGAGTATTTACCAATTTGCTCTAGGACAGCCGGTACTGAGTCTATAGAGACAAAAAGCATAAGGTCATCAGCATACGCTGAAATTTTGATTTCCCTATGGGTGAAGGGGACTCCATGAATCTCCTCCGATTGCCGGATTAGTAAAGCCAAGGGTTCGAGTGCAAGATCGAAGAGAAGTGGAGACAGTGGGCATCCCTGGCAAGTGCCGCGTTGAAGGGGAAAAGGCTGAGACTTTAAAGCATTGGCACATATACTGGCTGTAGGCTGTGCGTACATGGTGCGAAGACAACGGAGAAAACCTTCCCCGAATCCGTACCAGCGGAGGACTGCAAACAGGAAGGGCCACTCTAAGCGATCAAAGGCCTTCTCAGCATCAAGTGAGAGGCCAACAAATGGGCGATCAAGATTAACTGCGGTAGTCAGTACATGGCATAGAGTCCGAGCATTGTCAGCAGTTGATCTACCAGGAATGAAACCGCATTGATCTGGGTGTATTAAGGTTGGCAGCCTATCAGAGAGCCGGGTAGAGAGAATGGTGGCAAATATTTTATAGTCCGCGTTTAGGAGGGAAATTGGACGATAATTAGCTGTTAGTTGCGGGTCTCTCCCCTCTTTCTCAAAAACTACTACATTTGCCATTGAAAAGGACCCAGAAGGAGAACCCTCCTCGGCCAGAGCAGAAAAATAAAGTTTCAAAACTGGAGCTAAGTCAGCGTGAAAGGTTTTGTAGAATTCAGCAGGGAGACCGTCTGGGCCTGCGGCTCGACCTGAGGCACATTTCTTGATAGCAGAATGAATTTCTGAGACAGTAAATGGTGTGTCCAAGGCCACTCTATCTTCGTCAGATAGGGTCGGTCTTTGTACCCCTGAAAGTAAGCGTTCAAATACATCTGGCTCAAAATCACATTCAGATTGATAAAGCCGAGTATAAAAATCACGAAAGAGTTCTAAGATTTCGGTATCTTTAGTGACCAAGCCCCCCCCCCGACGGATTACGGAGGGCGGTAACACGCTTGGCTTCTTTTTGGCCTTTTAGGGCATTTGCTAATAATTTGCCAGCACGATTATTTTCCCGATAATATAGCCCTTGTTGTGATTCAATATTTTTAACAGCAGCAGTGTACAAAAGCTGATTGTATTGAAAACGCAAGCGTTGTAAACGGAGTAAAATACATGGGTCAGTACGGGACGTGAGAAGACGCTCCCCAGCTTGTATCTGCTGCTCTAGAATCAGTAATTGCTGCTTTCTTTGTTTCCCCTGCCGAATTTGATAGCTAGTTATAGTTGCGCGGATAGATGCTTTAAAACCCTCCCACCAAGCCCAGCTCGCTGTGTCATGGGGTGAGTTAAAATGAAAATAATCTTGGATAGCGGCCTTTATATCAACCTGAAAATCTTTTTGACCCAGTAAGGATCTATCAAAAAACCAAGCTCGGGGAGAATCGTCCCGCGCAGTGACATGTAATGATAAAGATATGGCAGCATGATCTGAAATATGGAGAGGATGAGTCCTAGTCGTGTCTACTTGAGGAATCATTACTTTGGAAATGAGAAAGAAATCTATTCTAGATTGGGAGTGATGGGGGGCAGAAAAGAAAGTGAACTCTAAGTCGGAGGGGTGAAGCAGCCTCCATATATATCTACCAGCGCAAGATCTTGCATCAGAGCTGTAAGGGTAGCAAGACTCTTGGGTGGACTACTCGTTCTAGGCGGCTGTCTATCTATCAGAGGGTCTAACACTTGATTAAAATCACCACCAAGTATTAATGGAGTATTGGCAGAGGCCTGTGCCAACTGCGCAATACTTGCATAGTAAGCAGGGTTGTCCACATTCGGGGCATAAATGCAAATACATGTAAATTCACTATCTCCAACCTTAAGATGTACTCGGGCCCATCTACCCTCCTTGTCAGCGCTAGTATCAATTACAGTAGCTTGCAAAGATTTCTTAACCAGAATGGCTACCCCGCACCGTTTGGAAACGGCGGGAGAATAGGCAGCCACCATGTAAGGCTTAACATTGAGTTTCAGTGTTTCAGCAGAGTTTAAGTGCGTTTCCTGAAGAAACGCTAAATCAGCATGCTCATGGCTAAGATAGCTAAGGATTTTCTTTCTTTTAATTGGACTATTAATGCCCTTTACGTTGAGTGATAAGATTTTACATAAGGCCATTCAGACAAGTTAAAAATTCTGAGCATGATAGCGCACATAATTTCACAATGTCCCTCATATTGACTGTATCTGGCTGTACATATGGCATAAAAGAAAATAAGCTTAGATAATACAATGAAGCGCCCCACATTAAAAAAGAAAAACCGCAGCGCGGTAGAGAAGAAGCAGAACCCCAAAAATTACTGGCGACCATGTGTCTGCGGGGAGAAGCCCCAGAGAAGGCCGAAATTGAAAAAACACATAACCTGTAGGACTGTGCGTGCTCCGAATCCGACCGAGGCACACATCATGGAGGGATAGGAGACCAAAAAACAAAAAGTCATAGAAAGAAAGAAAGAAAGTCCAGGTAGTCTCTGTGCTTGACTATGACCGCCGCGTCGGGCCCTTCAAAATGGCGGACAGAGCCGGCAAATAAAAGTCCAAGTCGTTGGATTAGCGCATCTGCTCTGCTTCTTTGGAGTCTAAAAATGTTGATAGTAGATCAGGATCTTCGAATGTCCTGGTTTGGTTGTGGAGAGTCACTCGGAGCTTCGCGGGATACAACAGGCCAAAGCGAGCCTGTAGCTGTTGAAGTCGAGGGCGAAAAGCAAGGAGTTTCTTCCGTCGGTCAACGGTAGGCTTTGCCAAATCAGGGAAGAAGGAGACTTTGTGACCTTCAAATTCCAAATGATGGTTCGCCCGAGCAGCATTTAAAATTTGTTCCACTTGTTGATATCGTAGCAAGCGAAAGATAATAGGCCGGGGGGTCGTTCGGTTGAGCGCCATGTGGGTAGGAACACGGTGTGCACGATCGATTTCCAGTTCTTTATGAAAGGTGATCTTCAGCAAGGAGGGAAGAGTTTTGAGCAGGAATTCTCTCATATCTCCCGCTTCCACCCCCTCCGGTATTCCAATGAGCCTCACATTGTTGCGACGGGCTCGATTATTGCTATCTTCTAACTCCTTTTGAAGATTCTGTATCTGGCGCTCAGCCTTGTCCAGTTTGCCCAAGCGCACCTCGTGCGAGTCGAGGACCCCCGCCATATTGTCCTGCCGTAATGAGAGACTTTCAAGTCGGTCCTGGAGCACTCCAAAGTCTTCTCGCATGGCTCTAAGCGCTTCTCCATTGGACTGCACCAATTCCTTCACGCCGCGTATTTCTTCTAAAATCTCCAGGTGCATTTCGGGGTTTTCCCGAAATGGAACCATCTTCTGTGGGGAGGACACCTCTGTTTTGGAGCGTTTTCCGTGAGAAGAAGAAGGAGACCCGAAGTCCAAACGCGCTGGTTTATGGGCCGCCATCCCCCCCGAGGTACCCCGGTCAGCCCGGAGCGAAATAGTAAGTTTGTATAGGTATTAAGTCAGGATTCTAAGTAGGCCTCTCGGGAGCTTCAGCGCGAAGCGTCTTACCCGCTGGACATCAGGCTCCGCCCCCCCTGGTTTGGCATTCTTATAACTTTTATCGTTGTTGATTTCTTCATTACTGTGTGGTCCCTCCGATGAAATTTCGGCCATATTATATGCACTTGTTTTATCTATTTATTGTTTTATTTATTTATCTATTTATTTTCTTAGCGTTATCTTTTACACTATTCATCATAGAGTTTTAGATTTTTTAATTAAAGTTGTTCCTTCCCATCGAAGTACATTGGTGGGTTTGATACCTCTTTTAGAGACTCCATAGCTACATTGAGTATCATTCAGGCACATTGCTGTATTAGAGTTCTTTTTGATACCTCTGAGCCTGACCTCCTTCCTCCCCATTTTGGAGACTAGTACCTGTCTTTTGCTTTTTATGTAATTTTGAGGATAAAGATTTGAGCTTTATTTTCTGAGAAGTCAACAATTGCTGTATAATTACAATCTCCATGGTATACATATGCCTCACTCTGTTTTCTTTGTTCTAGTTTTGTTGTTTCCTTTTGAAGATTACTTGTTCATCATATCCACAACTAAGGTATTAGTGTTGAAACCTTGTGCTTGTCACATCCTTTGAGTTCTCTATCTTAATCTGTTTTAATTTGTTATATTCTATTTTATTCTATTTTAATGTGTTTTATTTTATACATATGGCATTTTAATGTATTTGCGTATCCACACTTTTAAGTAATTGATTTGGTCTTATTCTTTATGTATTGTTTATATGATTGATTACATTGTATTTATGTTTTTAATTATTTATTTGTTCTTTCCCATATATTGATTTTTAGCATTATTAATTTATATGTTTTTACGTTTTAGTACCTACTTCGACAACCCCTGATGAAGGTCTCCGAAACACGGCCTGTGTCGGGTTGTACTAAGTCTTAGAATTATTGATAATAAAGTGTTTTTCCACTCAGATCACGTTTTGGACTGTGTAGTAGTGCAGCAGGCCATCTCTTCAATGGAACCACCAAGACAGCACATGCAAAGCTGACACCACTACACCTGACACCAGCTCTTGAAGAAATACTGGTGAAGAGGCAAGAAAATAAAGGAGGGAGTGAAGACCTGGCTTGCCGGCCTCCTTTACTTTCCTAGGCGGTATGGAATCTGTCAAGTCACACAAGGAGGCAAACTGCTACAACTAGCATCTGCCAGGAAACATACCTAGCTTCCCTTTCCTCCCAAGTAACACTCACTCTTGGAGCAGCTCTCGTCGTCTTCCACCTCACAGAGTGCTCACTTTAGTCCATTATGCTGGATCACCTCACAGTTTACCAGCAACGGAGGATATGCTGCCTCCACACAATGAATCAGTAAAAAACAAGTTTACACTTTAAACCTGCTGTACAAAAAAGAGAATTCCTCTTAAGGCTGACCTGATACAGCCAGTTGAGCACCTGTTAAAATCAACAAGACCAGGCAAAGACAGTTTTAAGACTTAAAACTGGGCAGGCTGTATGTATGCCTTTGTCCTTACCTGTCATCATATTCTATATAAAAACAATTTCAGAAAGATGGAATTGTAGGTGGAAATTAATTATAACCAGAGCGGGGCTGTGACAAACTAACTCATGAAGGCCATGCTAGGTCTATTTTCCAGCAAAGTGAAGAGTTGAATTAGAAAAAAGGAACATATGAGTGGGACTTGCCCAATGAAGACTGTTTTATTTTGACTTTAATACATGTGGTTAATTCTGAAGAATTAAGGCATTAGTCTCAGATTTATGCTTTCATCTGATGTTTTTAATACGTTAATATCTTTGACTGTTTTTCTCATAATTTAATATGTTTGCCTTCCTTACTCATGACCATTGTAATGCAAACATTGCAGAGATCATTTAAGGCAAAATGCATGTTTTCCATATAATTTTTCACATATTCTTACATATTTGAACTCAAGCGAACTCAGGCCTTGATTTCTCAAACTTGTTTCTTTCTTATTTTGATTGGTTCCATCTGTCCAGCAATCCCCGGCAACTCCCCCAAAAAAGCAAGCAACAACTAATATAATTAAATCTCTTTCTTCACATCTGAATTAATTAATTAAACAATTTTATTCCTCTATTATTTCAAGACCGTGTTTGACTCCTTCAGTAGTCAAAGTTAGTAGCTATCACCTGCTTAAAGTCTTTGGGCCCAATATTCTTTCAGGACGGCTATGCGCTGCTAGGGGATATAAGCATTGCTGCCGAACTTTAACCCTGGATATTCAATGCCAAGATCATATGCTGTCCCGGCATTGAATATCCAAGGTCACCGCACAGCCCACAAGCCCGCAGAAGCTAACTGGGCAGCAGCGATATTGAGCCACTGCCCAGTTAGCTCCTACGGGTAAAGATAGGCTAGCTCTTGCTGTGCCTTTCTTTTATCCATGGCTGCTAGCTGAGCAGTGGTGCAATATCACTGCTGCCCAGTTCATGAATGATGACACCTCCACTCCTCCCCGGAATGCCCCAATGTTACCCAGTTAACATCAGGCGTGTAGCGGAGTAGATCGGGGATATTCAGTGGCACTAACCATGTCCGTGCCACTGAATATCTCTCTAAACGGCATTTACATGGTTTACAAGTCTGTAAACCATGTAAATGCCTTTAAAATTCGGGCCCTTAATCATTTCCTGTAGAGCCACAGCTTGAGAAGAAAAGGAAATACAAAAGCAAGTTAACAAGGTATTTACCAGAATTCAACAAGAAGAAAACCTCATTTGACTGTACACCTATAACTGGCTAAGTGATCCACATTTACCCAGAAGCAATATAATACTGGAAAATACACTTAGGGGTATGTTTACTAAACCATGGTAAAGTCACTGGCGGTAAGGGCAGCGTTAAGGTGCCTGAAGTCATATAAGGCAGTGGGCGGGTAGGAGGCATGCCAGCGTTAGGGTTCCTTGGGCCATTTAACATGAATTAACAGGACCAAGTGCGGTAAGGTGACAAGACGTCCTAAGGAGAGACAAGGCATCTTAGGATGTGATAAGGCGCCTTAACAGAAGACAATGCACCTCAAGGCGACTTAAGATGTGCTAAGGCGCTTTATCACATCTTAAGTCACCTTGAGGCACCTTAGCACTTTTTGAGGTGCCTTAGCACATCTTGAGACACCTTAGCACATCTTAAAGCATCTTAAGGCGCCTTAGCATATCTTAAGGCATCTTAGCACATCTTAAAGCATCTTAAGGCTCCTTAGCATATCTAAAGGCATCTTAAGGTGCCTTAGCACTTCTTGAGGCACTTTAGCACTTCTTGAGGCATTTTAAGGTACCTTAAGATGTAATAAGGCGCCTGAACAGAAGACAAGGTATCTCAAGGTGCTTTAAGATGGTAAGGTGCCCTAACAGGAGATAAGGCATCCTAAGGAGAGACAAGGTGCCCTAAGGTGGAAAGCATGCATCTTAAAGCAGGACCACAGCTGTAAACCAAATGCTGGACAGAGAACCAAGGAATGTCAATGTAAAGGTGATAGAAGGAAGGACAGGTGGGAGTTGATGGACCTGCCATATTGGTGGGCACCCTATTTGGCAGCCAGTAAAGCGGACGAGCATGCAAGAGGCAGCTGTACCGATGCACAGGGTGGTGCCAATATAAAGTGCTGCAGTGACAGTGTGTGGCATAGGATGGGGAAGATGTGTCCCCCAGCAGAGGCAGAAGTGGCAGGATGTTTGCAGCAACAGAAAGACAGAATAGCAGTGGTGCCCTCTAGATCAGGCACAGGACAGGCGAGCATTAAGAGCCGCAATGCAGAACATGGGGTAGCAGCATGCACAAGAAGACAGGACTGTACTCAGAATAGTAGTGGTGCCATCTAGATCAGGCACAGGAGAGGCGAGCACGAAGAGCCGCAGTACAGGACATGGGGTAGCAGCATGCACAAGAAGACAGGACTTTACTCAGCTGACAGAGGCAGATAATTGGGCTGAAGGATGGATGGCGGCTGAGGAAAGGGTGCTATGGGCTGGCAGCACAGATCTGAAGAGCCCTGACTGTTACAAGCATGAAAATGATCTGATTGGCACAGTCACAAAAGGAACAGGTAGGAATCAAAACCCTGGTACCTGTCTATGGAGACCTTGAACTAACCAGTAGGTTACACATCCACATCTCCCTGCACAGCAATGTATGGATACAAAATGACTGCAGGTCACCACCTAAAATGTCTCCTGTGTGTGCCGGTATAGGTTAGCCCCACCAGTACCCATGATTCAGTGTACATGCAGAACAGCAGTCTACAGTTGATCACTGAATGGAGAATGCACTTATCCAACACCATAGCTAAGTAAGAGGACCTGACAGTATGTTATGCAGTCACAGAGCAGCTACAAACCATGCTACTGAGCAGTTTCTGTGGTCACCCTGAGGGTGAGGATGTGCTTCCAGCACAGGATCCCCAGTACCTGCCCATATTGCAGAGCTCCATCTCTACCAGGTGGTGATAGCTGTTTCCTGCAGAGTGATGTAATCTTGTGTTCTGCTATATGTGTCAGTTTTATCTGGCCCTGTTGGAGTGGGATCCACACAGAATAGTGTATTGCTATACCCAGTGTTATAATGCTGATACCATGGCTACCTACTACCAGGAGGGAGGGGTGGCTAGAGCCCTGTGGAGTATGTGTGTGTATCTATATATATATATATTTATATATATGTTATGTAGCAATACTTAGATACTGCTTTTCACCAGGAAAAAGCCATGTATAGTCAGGTACCTTAAAAATTTCCCATGCCCCCTAAAGTCTTGCAATCTACTTCTTGTACCTGAGGCAATGGAGGGGTATGTGGCTTGCCCACAGCCACAAGGGGTGCCTGTGGAACCAGAAACCCAGTCCCTCTGGTCTGAGGTTGATATGGTCCAGTGGGATTTGATCCAACTATAACAAAAACCCGCTAAAAAACCTTCCAAGGTACAAATTCTCACAACACACTGATACCAAATAATCTTATAATATATATAACCAGGCAAAAAATGACCTCAGATGTCACAACTCCACATTTAGTGATAAATCACTATATGGTGTTGATAGACGCTTACATCACAGGTCAAAGCCTCCCTACCATCCTAAAAAGTTTTTTAATTCAATTCACAATAAATATAGTACACCATAATTACCACTGGGAAAACTTCTCTTTAGCTTCAATTTACCACCCCTTTTGGGGGCAGATGCTAAAGGTTGCCCAGATTGGGATGCTTTCTTGAATAAATCAAAAAAGAATATTAGATTGGAGCTGCACAGTGTTACCTTAGCTGAATACTGCCGAAAAGAAGTAATTCCTCAGGGATTGCGCATATGGAAGGCACCTGGGATGTTTTTGGAGGATGATAATTTTGTAAGTCGTTGGAATCAAATTTTGAATAAATGCTCTCTTGATCTGATGTTATTAGTAATTGATACAGCTCATTCCAAGAATGTTACTCTTAAAAAAGAGTTGGATGATGAGTTGAAAGATTTGAAGCTTGCTCCTGATTTTGATAGTCATTATAATGACATTTCTAGTACTTTAGATAAATATCGTTCCGAATTAAAAAGTATTAAGATTAAGAAATTTTTGAAAGATGAGCGTCGGACTAAGGAGGGTCCTATTTACAATTGGTCTATACGACGTGTACGACAACAGAGTGGCCATTGGAGAAAATCTGGAGAGGATACGTCGGTTTATTCTTCTGATTCAAGTTCCGATAGTCGTAGTTCAGATCTTCGAGTTAAATTTCGTGATCAAGATAATTTAATGCGAGATTCTAAGAATCAACCAGATAAACAACAAAATTTTCAAGGGCTTTCGACTCGTTCCAGACGAAAGAAAGACGGACTGACACCTGTGGATTAATGACAGTTGTGAATCTTTCAAATATTGTATTAACTCCTGCCCAAACATCTGTTTTAGCTAGAGGTTTATCTTTTGTGTATGGTCCTAGCTATGATAGCTTTACTAGTAGAGTAGCGGTTGAACGTTTGATTCGTTCTCTGCAATTGAAATTATTTTTTCATGATGCTCCTTTAACAACGGACTCTTCTGTTGTACAATCAAAATCTTCTTGGGTTCCACCTGGTCCTTTAGACCCGTTTCTTTTTACTTTTCGGCAAATAGTACTAGCTGATTTGGAGCAGTTGGAAAATAAATATCACAATTATCCAAAAAATTTATCACCTATTGATTTTGCGGCTTTACAAGAATTATCGAATATGACTAATGTAGTTATTAAACGTGCCGACAAGGGTGGAGCTGTCGTCCTCCTGAATGTTACTGATTATGAGAATGAAGTTTGGCGGCAATTGAAGAATCTCAGTCACTATAGAATTCTCGATGCTGATCCTACTGAAGCTCTTCAGTTGAGAATTCAAACTGTTACCTCTGAAGCTTTTGATTTGGGGTATTTAACTCATAAAGAGAAATCATTTTTGAATCCTCCTTATCCAAAGATACCGGCCTTTTATCTTTTACCTAAGATCCATAAAAGTATGATTTCTCCACCAGGTCGGCCAATTTTATCTAGCAATGAATCATTATTGGAAAGAGTGGGAATTTTTTTAGACTCGTTTTTGAAATATGAGGTTCCAAAAATCCGTTCATATGTAAAAGATACTACTCATTTTTTGAGATTGTTAGAAGGTGAAAGTTTGGTAGAACAAATAACCTTTATGGTTTGTTTAGACGTGGAGGCTCTTTACACCTCTATCCCTCAAGAAGAAGCTTTAACTATTATGCAGAAAATTTGGGAAGCGCGGATTATGCCACAACGAGTACCTACTTCATTGCTAGTAACATTGGCTACCATAGCACTTAAGGAAAATTATTTTGTCTATCAGGATACGTATGTACAACAAATATCAGGTACAGCAATGGGCGCTACTTTTGCGCCTTCATTAGCTAATTTATTTATGAGTGACTATGAAGATCGTTATATATATACTTCATCATATAATGAGTATATTATAGAATGGTATCGATATATAGACGACATCTTTCTTTTATGGAGAGGCTCTCGGGATCAGCTGGAAGAGTTCTATGTTTATTTAAATGCCTGTCATGCCGCTATACAATTCGAGATTAACATTCAGATGGATGAGATTCACTTTTTGGATGTGCGAGTATTGAAACAACGAAATAAATTTGTTACTACCTTATATTCGAAGCCTACAGATCGTAATACACTGCTGCATTTTTCAAGTTTTCATCCTCCACATCTTAAGCGTAGCCTTCCATACTCGCAGCTCTTAAGATGTCGGCGTATTTGTTCTACAGATTCGGAATTTCAACAGCAAGCTAAATTTATGATTAAAAAATTTTGTGATAGGGGATATCCGATGTCGGTCTTGACTAAGGCCTATAAGAGGGCTAAATATAATCATCGGGATTGGTTACTTTTTTCCAACAATTCATCATCTTTGGAAGCTTCAGCACCTGTTGTTACATGTGTATTACCATTTTCTAGCTTGTCACATCGCATTTCTTCTATGATTCGTAAACATTGGACTCTTATCAATCGGCATCCGAGACTTGCTACTTGTGAACTTCGGATGGCTTATAGTCGAGGAAAAAATTTTAAAGATCGTTTATGTCCAGCGGTTATCCGACGTGTACCTGACTCACCATTGCCTGTGCAAGGTCATTTAGCTTGCCAACATTGTTCTTATTGTGCTATTATGAGTGCCTCTATTTGCACAAAATATAATCACCAAGTAAAATCTCTGTCTGTGGCGACTACATGTAATACTGCATATGTAGTATATGGCATTTGGTGTAGATGTCAGTTGCTTTACATTGGAAAAACTACCAGGCCTTTAAGAACTAGGCTAGCTGAACATAAATATAGCCTTAAAAAAGCTCGGATTGATACTCCATTGATACAACATTGCATTGACTTAGGTCATGCTTTTGAAGATCTTCGTTGCACAGTTTTAGAGTGGGTACCCCCTGATATTCGGAGGGGTGATCGGAAAAAATTGCTTTTGCAAAAAGAACAACGATGGATTTTTAATTTACGTACTGTACAGCCCGGAGGTTTGAATGACCGTCTTGAATGGTCATTATTTTTTTAATCGACATCTTTATATATTTTTTGATTTAATATTTTTGGTATTGTTAGTTGGGGATGTTTAGAATGCTGTGTTGACACTGCGCTGCTCCAATATCGTTTTTTATTATTGTGGTGTAGCTGTGGTTTTAAGATGACGTTATAGGTTAGTAGTTATCGGATTGGTTGGTTGTGTGATTAAGTACGTCACACACCGAAGTGGATCAGTTGAAGCCGGTGAGAAGCCATTGTTGAAGAGAGATTTGTTGTATGACGTTGCTCCTGAAGAAGCCTGGTTATGGCGAAACAAAAGCTTTTGTAGAGCTCTGGTCAACTTTTGAGCTTTAAGTTGTATATCTCTCTCTCCGGTCCTTCGGTCGGTATTGGAATTGGTTAACAGCGCGTGTGAAGAGCTGGAACTTTGCTGGATGAAAATTCATCATTATAAGCTAAGTTATTTGCATTTATTGCTTGTAGTAATGCTTTTAGATTCTGCAGTGATTTTCATTTTGCTTTTAGGTATCGCTCTTGGACCGTATTAGGCTACGTTTAGCCTTGCAAATATATGATACATGACGCTGTTTTCCAGTGTGAAAGTGGTTGTATGTATGTGGTATTGAATGGTAATTAAGTGAGAATGTATATGTTTGTTTTTTAGGTAAATTTCTAGCTTGGTTGGTATTCTAGAGAAGTTTTCCCAGTGGTAATTATGGTGTACTATATTTATTGTGAATTGAATTAAAAAACTTTTTAGGATGGTAGGGAGGCTTTGACCTGTGATGTAAGCGTCTATCAACACCATATAGTGATTTATCACTAAATGTGGAGTTGTGACATCTGAGGTCATTTTTTGCCTGGTTATATATATTATAAGATTATTTGGTATCAGTGTGTTGTGAGAATTTGTACCTTGGAAGGTTTTTTAGCGGGTTTTTGTTATAGTTGGATTACTCTTTTCCTGCTTTTGGCTATTGTTTTTGTTTTGTTCCAGTGGGATTTGAACCATGAGCCTGAGGTAACATGCCACAACCAAGTAGGCCACACCTGATACTAAGGTCCTTTCAGTAGTACTGGAAGACCTCACTTCCTAATTAGCTAGGTCTAACATTCACCTGCAGCAAGCACAGTCAGACTGCACCTAATCCACCCCTCGCTGGGTGTCCCCACCATGCAGATACTAACGGCAGACAGTCCACATTGCATGTGTGCAGAGAAGCCATGTGCATCCAGACTTAGAATATACAGCACAGACCCTCAACAGTTGGCTCAGCAATCAGCCCCACCCCACCAACCAACCAACCAGGAAGCACACCCATATCACTAGAGACAGACAGCATAAGCTCAATGTGGGTGCATAACCATACCACGGTCAGAGTGAGAGTGTCCTCCCAGCAGGACATGCTGTGGCCACCCGGTCCATGCTGGTGACGGTTGGGCACTACGACGTCCCAGCCATTGTCCTACCCCTGATGCAAACGCATCCTGCCCAATCCGCCCTGCCTGGGCCATACCCACAATACTTTGTTCCTCATCAGGCACATTTGCAGGCTAACACTGGAAACAGTGTAGGCATCATGAGGCCCAGTGAGGAGCAGAAAGCTACAAAACAATGGATAGACAAACACACTCATATTGCAGCACTATGCAAAGATAGGGATGGTTGGCATCCCTGCCCGCCACACTGGTCCCAATCTCAGTGCAGGCATTCTTAAGCAGGGGCGGCCCAAGGAGGGTGCGGGTTCATGTGTAGAGATTAATTGCGGGCCTCATTTGCATAATGAACCTCATTTGCGTAAATATTTGCATAATGTTAACATGCACTTTTAGGGGTATGTTTACTAAACTGCGTTAGTGCAATTCGTATTAGGAGCCACGGTAGAGACAGAAACCCCAAATAAGGACATGGGTGGTACATCGTTTCCGAGAACGCGCCGAGAATGTGCGTTACAAGGCGCCATAAATGAACGAGCACTACAGGGCACGTTACCACGCGTTAATCTTAAGAAGGCACGCAGGCATACAAGCACAGCAACAGAGCTGTAGCACAATGGTTACAACACTGACTGATGGTACAGGGGTCATGGGTTCGATTCCCCAGTGGGCCTAATGTATAAGGCTGGTTGAGGCAGCACCCTTTACATTGAAGTAGCAATTGTTGAGGCATTTGATGTGTATTTTAATTAGTGCTGCCAGCAAACACACCCTCAAGGTGGCATAACCTAAGGTGCTGCATAAGGCACCCCATAACGCACTCCATAGGGCACATCATAAAGTGTACTGTCTGCCAAGGCACCCTATAATGTCCCCTATAGGACACCTTATAAGGATGTGAACAAAGCCCTGGCTGGCTGCAGGACTGCACGTCATCACACAAACTGTCTGCTATGGGTACCAGGATAGGGGTAACCCACCCATACCCATGATGCACTGCACATGCAAATCAGCAGTCGAGAGATGGGCACAAGATCGGGTATGCACCCCCACAGCACCTCGGCCTTCTAGGGGGAACAGACCGTGGGTGGCACTGCCACAGAGTAGCCACAGACAGTTACATTGTGCGGGTACAGTGCCCACCCTGAAGTTGAGGTGGGGCGCCCAGCACCAGGTCCACAGCACTTTTCATGGCTGAAATACGCCATGCTGCAGGTCCCCAGCAGTGTGTGATAGGTAGTTCCGTTAGACAAACCTAGGATAAATCTATGCTGCACCCAGAATAGTGCATATCCTGTGTTGGTGCCATTGTTACCTGCTGTGGGAGGGAGGGAGGGAGGGAGGGAGGGAGGGGGGGAGGGGGGGGGGGGGGGACGGACGGACGGACGGTGGGAGGGTGGGAGGAGGGAGGGAGGGAGGGAGGGAGGAGGGAGGGAGGGGGGAGGGACGGAGGGGGAGGGTGGGAGGGAGGGAGGGGGAGGGACGGAGGGAGGGAGGGAGGACGGAGGGAGGAGGGAGGGATGGGGGGAGGGAGGGTGGGAGGGTGGGAGGGAGGGAGGGGGGGGGACGGGAGGGAGGGAGGGAGGAGGAGGGAGGGGGGGAGGGACGGAGGGAGGGAGAGGACGGAGGGAGGGAGGGAGGGAGGGGGGAGGACGGACGGAGGGAGGGAGGGAGGGAGGGGGGAGGACGGACGGACGGGGGGAGGACGGAGGGAGGGAGGGAGGGAGGGAGGGAGGGGGGAGGACGGACGGACGGGGGGAGGACGGAGGGAGGGAGGGAGGGAGGGAGGGGGGAGGACGGACGGAGGGAGGGAGGGAGGGAGGGGGGAGGACGGACGGACGGAGGGAGGGAGGGGGGAGGACGAACGGATGGACGGACGGACGGAGGGAGGGAGGGGGGAGGACGAATGGATGGACGGATGGAGGGAGGGGGGAGGACGGAGGGAGGGAGGGAGGGGGGGGAGGACGGAGGGAGGGAGGGGGGGACGGAGGGGGGGAGGATGGAGGGGGGGGAGGACGGATGGAGGGAGGGAGGGGGGAGGACGGAGGGGGGGAGGGAGGGGGGAGGACGGAGGGGGGGAGGACGGACGGAGGGAGGGAGGGACGGATGGACAGAGGGAGGGACGGAGGGAGGGAGGACGGAACGGACGGACGGACGGAGGGAGGGAGGGAGGGGGGAGGACGGACGGACGGACGGACGGAGGGAGGGGGGGGAGGACAGATGGAAGGAAGGAGGGAGGGAGGGGGGAGGACGGGAGGGGGGAGGAGGGAGGGAAGGGGGGAGGAGGGAGGGAGGGAGGGGGGGAGGAGGGACGGACGGAGGGAGGGAGGGAGGGGGGAGGACGGGAGGGGGAGGGGGGGAGGACGGACGGACGGAGGGAGGGAGGGGGAGGACGGGAGGGGGGAGGAGGGAGTGGGGGGGAGTGGGGGGAGGAGGGGGGAGGACGGACGGGGGGAGGGGGGGAGGACGGACGGGGGAGGGAGGGGGGGAGGACGGAGGGGGGGAGGGAGGACGGAGGGAGGGGGGAGGAGGGGGGAGAAGGGGGGAGGGGGAGGAGGGAGGGGAGAGAGGGGGAGGGAGGGGGGAGGGGGGAGGAGGGGGAGGGAGGGGGGGAGGGGAGGGGGAGGGGGGAGAGTTGGGGAGGGGGAGAGGGGGGAGGGGGGAGATGGAGGGGGGAGATGGAGGGGGGAGGGGGAGAGGGGGGGAGGAGGGAGGGATGGGGGGAGAGGTGGGGAGGGAGGGGGGAGGGAGGGGAGGAGGGGGAGGGAGAGGGGAGGAGGAAGGGGGGGAGGGAGGGGGGGAGGGGGGAGGGGAGAGGTGGGGAGGTAGGTGTTTGGGTAGGACAATGGCTGGGACGTCGTAGTGCCCAACCGTCACCAGCATGGACCGGGTGGCCACAGCATGTCCTGCTGGGAGGACACTCTCACTCTGACCGTGGTATGGTTATGCACCCACATTGAGCTTATGCTGTCTGTCTCTAATAACTATATTAAGTTAAGCCTTTTATCTATCACTTGAAGTTTGGGTAGAGGGGAAAATTTGGAGTAAATGTTAACCACATAAAATTTTGGAAAAAAAAACGAGAAAAAACCCAGGAAGGTTGGTGATGTAACCAGTGCGTTGTTGCTTTATCAAATAAGCATTTAATTCAAGCGCGATACGTTGGTCTGAGACCTCCTGGTGGTGTGGTTCATTCAGATGAATTATCTCAATAATCATTTTAGAATCCAAGTTTTTTGACCCCTTTGGCACTAAATTATTGAAAACAAGTTGATAGCAGATATTTTGAAGACTTTATACACAGATGAAAAGTAACGTTTAAATGAAGAGATTATCATCAAATAGAAGAGATTGTTCACCACTGAAGTTAAAGTTTTGAGTGGAGTGTTTTTTATTGTTATTAGGATTATTATACGCTCCGGTTAGGCCAGTTTTTTCATTGTGTGGTCACTACTCAGGCAGGGTGAGAGTGATCTCCCAGCAGGACAAGCTGTGGCCACCCTGTTTGTGCAGGTGGTGGCCGGGCACTACAATGTCCCAGCCATTGCCCTATACCCTGTGCAGATGCATCCTGGCCAGGCCACCCTGTCCAGGCTATACCCATGGTACCTTGCTCCTCATTATGCACATTGGCAGGCCAATACTGGCAACAGTGCTGGCAGTGTGGGCTGTGGAGGGTGTTTGCAGCCACCACACACTGGATAGAGAGACACACACTCCCACACCTGTGCCAGCATTGTACAACTATAGAGGTGTTTGGCAGCCCTGGCCACCGCTCCAGTCCTGGGCACACTGCAGGCATGGCTATGGTATGCAATACTGTTGGGGTCACTCCCCAGGGTGGTAAACACTGTCAGACACAAGACCTGTTGCACACTCTACAGACATCAGAAAGGTTGCCATGATGCAGCTCAATCAGAAAATTGTACTTAACTTCGGAATTGCTATCTGCCAGTATATATAGCAACCTTTTGATAGCTGTGTACCGTATTCCCAGGTTTAGGTTGGCATTGCTAAGGTATGCAAGTGCTAGTATTGGGAGATACACGCAGGGCCCAATGTCCTGCCTCTCCAGGAGGCATTGGATAATGGAGCCTGTGGGTGTGGGTGTGTCTGCCCCTGTTGGCTGCTGCTTTACGGCAGAGGTTCCCAACTCCAGTCCTGGTGTGCCAAACACTGTTCAGGTTTTCATGCTGTCCCTCATGAATATGCATGAGATACATCTGCATACCATGGGGGCGGCGCATAGAAATGCAGCACAGGCATCTTTCTTAGAGGCAGCATGGAACCTGAATGGTGTTTGGCCCTCCAGGACTGCATTTGGGAGACTCTGCTCTAGGTAATCTGCCTGTTTATGGTGTCTGTGCTCTGTAGGGTAAAATGTTGGTGTTTTGGGCATGTTTACGTCATCTGCAATAAAGGTTCTGTCTGTATTAGCATGTTTTAGTAGTGGGTAAAATATGGGGACTGGGTTGGCAGGAACCACAGCTGGGACTTGAACTTGTGACCTTCTTCCTCTAAACACACTGGTTGTGTGCACTGCACCACTGTGTTGCCACAGAGACAGTGCATTCCCTGGTGCTACCATGACTGTTCGTCCGGCAGGGCCTCTCTGTTGCTGTGCATGGCACCCACCTACACAGGGCTAGGCCATGGTCTATTATGGATCAGAGAGCAACAGACCTAGTAAATGGTCCTTTAATTAGTCAATAGGATCAGATGGAAAAGCAAACCATTAGACTTTGGGGTATGTTTATTAAACTTTCTTAATGTGCGCCCAGCGTTAGTGTGCAGGATGCCATATAAGGAGTGGGCGTTTCAGTTTAAAGTAGCAAAACGGGATTAGTGCGCGATAACGCGCGCTGCTGTGCATATTATCGGGCAAAGTGCCGCTAAGCGCGTTACCACGCGGTAATCTTAAGTAGGCGCACAGACATCCAAACAAAGAAACAGAAGTGTAGCACAATAGTTAATACACTGACTGATGATACATGGGTCATGAGTTCAATCTCCCAGTG
Organism: Ichthyophis bannanicus; assembly: GCA_033557465.1. Classification (NCBI taxonomy): domain Eukaryota; kingdom Metazoa; phylum Chordata; class Amphibia; order Gymnophiona; family Ichthyophiidae; genus Ichthyophis; species Ichthyophis bannanicus. Next base: position 1,239,432,331 of record CM066033.1, on the reverse strand, counting down.
TGCCTAAGGCATATGGCTGGCTGAGGCATCAGCTTTGACATGTAAGTATTGTTTCCTGAGGTATTTTATTTATTGCTGCCAGCAAACACACCCTCACGTGTCATAACCTAAGGTGCCGCATAAGGCACCCTATAAGGCATCCCATAGGGCACATTATAAAGTACACTGTCTGCCATGGCACCCTATAATGTCCCCTATAGGGCACCCTATAAGGCGCTCCATAGGACACCTTATAAGGCACCTTATACGGACTGTAACCATAAGGTGCCTCAGAAGGCGCTTGATAGGGTGCCCTATAAGGCGCATTATAGGGCGCCTTCTGAGGCACCTTATGGTTACAGTACCCTGAGGGTGTTTTGCTGTCAGCACTAATGTACATTAAAAAAAGACAATGCTTTGGACAGCCCTATCAAAGGACCCCTACTGTGGGTTTGAACCCATGACCTCTGGCTCAACAAGTAGCGAAGTAACCAGTGGGCTACAGCTCCATAGCTGCTAGCAAACCCCTGGCTGGCTGCAGAAGGACTGCACGTCACCACACAAACAGTCTGCTGTGGTCACCAGGATAGGGTTAACCCAGCCATACCCATGATGCACTGCACATGCAAATCAGCAGTCTACAGATGATCACAAGATAGGGTATGCACCCCCACAGCACCTTGGCCTGGTAGGGGGAACTGACCATGTGTGGTACTGGCACAGAGTAGCTATACACCGTCACATTGTACAGGTACTGCACTCACCCTGAGGATGAGGTGGGGCGCCCAGCACCAGGTCCACAGCAGAGATAGGCCATGCTGCAGGTCCCCAGCAGTGCAAATGTGTGAGATAAGTAGTTTTTGCATACACACCTTGGATATATTTGCATGTTTCAGTCAGATTTAGCCCCTATGGATCCCTAGGAGGATTATGTACCACCACTCTCCTCCTCCTCCAGGGCTGAGGGTGGTAAACAGGGTCTCCCACCAACCGATCCACATTTTACCTCCCTGCAATGATGGCAGTAGAGGGGACCATCAACCCCAGTCCTGCTGGGGAACAGACACCCTACAGGGCAGTCAATGCAGCTCTGTACACATCCATAACGCAATAGCAGACAGACATTAGGCCTGGATATGCTAAGCTGCACCCCATCATTATCTGATATTCTCCTGCAGCAAGCCTTCAGCCGCTGCACCCTGCAAGGCGTTCCATCAAGACACATACAAGCTGCAGACAGTCTGCTAGCTAGTGCATAGTGCATGTTCCTGGTAGAAATGCGTGCACACAGAACTAGGATGTCAGCATACACACCAAGCAGATAAGTCAGTGACTGGGCCCCAAAAGGGAACCCATAAATATCACATAAGAGATTCCCAGGTTTAGGGTGGCATTGCTAAGGTATGCAAGTACTAGTATTGGGAGATGCACGCAGGGACCAATGTCCTGCCTCTCCAGGAGGGATTGGCTAATGGAGCCTGTGGGTGTGGGTGTGTCTGCCCCTGTTGGCTGCTGCTTTATGGCAGAGGTTCACAACTCCAGTCCTGGTGTGCCAAACACTGTTCGGGTTTTCATGCTGTCCCTCATGAATATGCATGAGATACATCTGCATACCATGGGGGTGGTGCATAGATATGCAGCACAGGCATCTTTATTAGAGGCAGCATGGAACCTGAATGGTGTTTGGCCCTCCAGGACTGCATTTGGGAGACTCTGCTCTAGGTAATGCGCCTGTTTATGGTGTCTTTACTCTGTAGGGTAAAATGTAGGTGTTTTGGGCATGTTTACGTCATCTGCAATAAAGGTTCTGTCTGTATTAGCACGTTGTGGTAGTGGGTAAAATATGGGGACTGGGTTGGCAGGCACCATAGCTGGGACTTGAACCTGTGACCTTCTGTCTCCAAACACACTGGTTGTGTGCACTGCACCACTGTGTTGCCACAGAGACAGTGCATTCCCTGGTGATACCATGACTGTTTGTCTGGCAGGGCCTGTCTGTTGCAGTGCATGGCACCCACCTACACAGGGCTAGGCCATGGTCTGCTCTGGGCAGCTGCCACTGCCCCCCTCCACCACCAGTACCCCTCTGCCACCATGCTGACATGCCCTTCTGCTGGTGGTGTGCAGTCTGAAGCCATCCAGTGTGCAGGTAGGCGGCTGCCTATGGTGCATGTTCTGGGGTAGGGGTGCCTGCATAGATGTCCACGCTTCCCCCCAACACCGCCTGCCAATGTTCTGTGCACTTGGAGGTACCTGCTGGGTACTATCCCCTGTGACACTGTGATAAGCACTCTCGTGCCCATGTTGGGCCCTCATCAGTTGCTGTCTGGCTGCTGTACAGTTTCAGCATTCCTAAGTGCCACCTAGGCATCTGCCTAGTCCGCACTGTGCCCCAGCTGCACCACAGCATGTGCCGCCTGCAGCCCTCTGTATCCCCTTTCCCAGCATCTGTCCAGTTGCCCATTCCAACATGCCCGCCCTGCTGTTGTGGAACATGTGCATGCCATAGGAAACCTGTCCAATGGAGAGGGAAACCCTGATCAGTGCTATTTCACTGTGGGATCATTCACCTTGTATGGGGACGGAGCGTAGACCCTTCCAAAATTCATATCTTTTTTGGGGGGCTTTCTTGGGAGTGATTTTTGATGTTTCCCATTACTATCCCTATTGCCCAGCTTGGTTATATTTTTGTATATTTTGTTGGGGTCCTTTTCAATGTTTATTTGTACATTTGTGCCGTGCACATTTATCACACTTATCACTTTTTTGTAGGTTTCTCTGGTTTGCTCTACATTGCTGACAGAAATGTTTTCTTTTCCCTTTAAATCAGCTCCAACGCGAGGTTTTCACTTGCGTTAGTTTTGGCCTCGAATTTCACATCGTTAGTGTGCGAGGAGCCTCTCCCCTCCCACTCTCCACCCATTGACCCCTTCTCTCCGCCCCTGGGGAGCCTTCCTCCGCCCTCCGGGAGCCTTTCCCCGCCTTCAGCGCTCGTTTGCACCGCTGCGCACGTTAGCACGCGCTAAGGCACATTTGTGCCCCGTAAAGCATCATTATCGCGCTCTAAGGTACCTTAGCGTGCGATAATAGCACAGCGCGCACGTTAAGAAGGTTTAGTAAACATACCCCTTTGTATTTTGTATTATATTTTTATATTTTATATTTTATAATATAATATTATATATTATAATATATTATAATATATTATAATATTGTATATTATATATATATTTTATATTTTATAATATAATTTAAATTATATAATATAAAATATTTTATAAAATATTTTATATTTTGTATTATATTTTGATATTTTTGATGACTTATTATATTTATGATGAATTTTGAGTCATGTTTACTAATGCATGCTTAGCAGATAAGAAATGTTTTAGCATGTAGCCTTTTAGGTCAGAGCATATACGGTGATATCATGTTGCTTAATTTGTCTAGAAGCTGTTTCTCCAGATGGGTTAGTTTTGCACACACCATGACAGCCAGGGTATGTGAAGTATGATCTCATTCTCTCAAATTTACTGCTAATGGTCGGCATAGTACTTGCATCATGCCAAAGAGAACTTCCTTCTGGAATTTGTAAGATGTAACATGTATGGGTAGTTTGTCAAGATCTGCTTGGAAATTCTTCTTTATTAAGTCTGTGGCTGCCAATACGAAGAGAAATATTTTTGTATCTTTCTGCCACATTTTCTTGGTCTCTGGCAGCATTTCTTGGTACTTCAGGTACCTCTCCACGTGATTCACAGAATAATCACTTTGTATCAGCACCTCTATTATCAATGCCGTTCTGGTGTTTTTCTCCTTTACCACTATGGTCGACCCAGTTTCTTATATGTCAGAATGGGAATGTCCCAGGTGATCATAACATCTTCATTCTCTGTAATTCTTTTAGGGTCATGATCCCAGTTCTTTTCAGGCACAGTGATGTTGTAGTGTTTCCAGAGTTTCCAGTGGATGAGGCATTCTACTTTGTTGTGCCTTTCTGTATAAAAATTTTCTGCCATCAGAACTTCATAGCCAGCTATGAGGTGAATAACTGTTTCCAAGACTTTCTTACAGAATTGACATAAGCCTGTTTTTCCTGTTTTTCCAGTTTTTTCAATGCTTGCAGTAAACCATCGCATCCATAATCCACTGTCCTAGGCTGCAACTATCAGTCTCTCATCCTTCCATTTCAGTTCACCTCTTCTTACCATTCATATGTCCATTCTTGATCAACAAAAGGTTACTGGAGTAACACTTTGGGGACATTCTGAGCAGCGTTTTAGTGGGAGTTTAAGTCCGGTTTGGATGTACATCACCCCTAAACACCTGGGCCCAATGGTGGATCCAGAGCTAACTGCATGTACAGAGGAGATGTTGGAGAGCTCCGGACAGGAACCTGACTCTGGACATACAGGGTCGATTCCGGTTGTGGACCTGGATGTCTGGGATTGATGACTTAGACATGGGATTTATTCTACTTCAGAGGTGGAATAAGTCCCCCCGAATTTGGAGGATAGCACACGACAGGATGTATTACAAGAATTGTGAAATTGTTTGAGAGTCTCTTCTCCCTCAGTCTAAATCATAAATATGTCATCAATATACCAGTAATATGGTTATACGGTGCAAGGTTCCACATTAAGAATCACCATCTAGGAAAAAGATTTAGGCATAATTTTGAAACCCTCTGCCAGGTGTGCAGTGATGGCCAAGAAAGCAAATAGGGGTGGTAAATTGAAGCTAAAGAGAAGTTTTCTCAGTGGTAATTATGGTGTACTATATTTATTGTGAATTGAATTAAAAAACTTTTTAGGATGGTAGGGAGGCTTTGACCTGTGATGTAAGCGTCTATCAACACCATATAGTGATTTATCACTAAATGTGGAGTTGTGACATCTGAGGTCATTTTTTGCCTGGTTATATATATTATAAGATTATTTGGTATCAGTGTGTTGTGAGAATTTGTACCTTGGAAGGTTTTTTAGCGGGTTTTTGTTATAGTTGGATTACTCTTTTCCTGCTTTTGGCTATTGTTTTTGTTTTGTTACATTTTGAGCCATAATGGATATTGTATGGAAAGATTCCTTTAGCTTCAGTATTGAAAAAGCAGTATTGAAAAAGCAAATGAAATTTTGAATTTACCACCCCTTTTGGGGGCAGATGCTAAAGGTTGCCCAGATTGGGATGCTTTCTTGAATAAATCAAAAAAGAATATTAGATTGGAGCTGCACAGTGTTACCTTAGCTGAATACTGCCGAAAAGAAGTAATTCCTCAGGGATTGCGCATATGGAAGGCACCTGGGATGTTTTTGGAGGATGATAATTTTGTAAGTCGTTGGAATCAAATTTTGAATAAATGCTCTCTTGATCTGATGTTATTAGTAATTGATACAGCTCATTCCAAGAATGTTACTCTTAAAAAAGAGTTGGATGATGAGTTGAAAGATTTGAAGCTTGCTCCTGATTTTGATAGTCATTATATACCTTGAATATTGTATATAATTCTGGTCACCGTATCTTAAAAAGGATTTAGCAGAATTAGAAAAGGTATAGAGAAGAGACAACAAAATGGTAGAGGGGATGGAAGGATACCCCTATGAGGAAAGGCTTAAAACAGGGGTGTCAAACTCAAATACACAGTGGGCCAAAATGTAAAACTTGAACAAAGTCGCGGGCCAGCATTGAACAAATGAACCTTTTAATATGGACCCAAACAAGATTTGCTTTAACATTGAATATGAAGCAACACTTATTACTATACAATTTATAACTTAATAGTTCAGATATGCAAAAACCAATTTCAAATAAAAAAAAACATCAATGACATTCATTTATTAAATAAGATTTAAATAATAATAAATAATAATTTTTAAAATAAAATAACAATAATAAAATTAATCAACCATTCAAGCCCATGTCTTGGAGTAGCAAGAAAAAGTGCATAAAGAAAACGTTAATTATTGCTCAGTTTGCTGCACACTGATCTAATCTGATGTGCCCAAGCCAGATACCTGGCATCTCTTCTTGGATGATAGTTCATCAATGTCTGGGCTCAGGCTTTGAGCTGAGGAAATCCTCAGTATCGAGCGAAGGTGTTCATCAGTCAGACGTCTCCTGTGAGATGTTTTGGTCATCTTCATCGAGGAGAAAAGTTGCTCACATAGATAAGTGCTGCCGAACATGGAGAGCATCTGAGCAGCTTGGGTGCGGAGCTGAGGCATTGTGTCAGGGATGAACTGTGGAAACTGGGCGGCGCCCACAGCATCATACTTTGACTTCAGCGTGTCATTACACTGGAGTTCAATTAGCTCCATTTGGAGGTTGGTTGGTGCGTTTTCCACATTAACTGCAAAGGGATTACTGAGCAGTTCAAACCTACATTTCTGGACATCAAAGTCGGCAAATCACCGGCTAAACTCAGCGCGCCGAGTACACTGAGTTTTTCAGCAAACTGTGCGCATGGGAACAAGTTGGTAAAGAACTGTGTTTTCATGGTTTGGCAGCAGGGAAAATGGCCAAGGTTTCCTTGCAGCATCTGATTCTCCCACAGGCACAGTTTAGTTTTAAAAGCCCTCACTGCAGCGTACATGTCTGTGATGATGCGCCCCCGCCCCTGAAGCTGCAGGTTCAGCGCATCGAGATGGCTCGAGATGTCACACAGAAAGGCCAGCTCACACAGAAACGTTTTCTCCCGAAGCTCTGCTGTGTCCTTCCCTTTGCTTTCCAGAAACTGACATATTTCCTCATGCAGCTCAAAACATCTATTCAGTACTTTTCCTCGGCTTAACCATCTCACCTCTGTGTGATACGGCACGTCTGCGTATTCCGAACCACACTCCTCCAGAAAAGACTTAAACTGGCGGTGATTCAGACCTTTGGCTCTTATAAAGTTAACTACTTGTGTTACTGTGGTCATAACATGTTCCATCTTTAGGGCTTTGCCACACAATGATTCCTGATGTATGATGCAGTGATAAACAGTTAGTTCACCTGCACAGTTCTCTTCCTGCATCTTCTCCCGGACCCTGCCCACCAGTCCACTTGTTTTACCGCACATCGCTGGCGCACCATCTGTCGTTAATCCCACGAGTTTATCCCACGGCAGCTTTATTTCAGTTACGCATTTGGAAACCTCCTCAAAAATTTCCTTTCCTGTGGTTGTGCCATGCATTGATTTGAATCCCAATAGCTCCTCCGTAACACACATATTTGAGTCCACTCCACGGATGAAGACTGACAGCTGAGCAGTATCAGATGCGTCGCTGCTCTCATCCACAGCAAGGGAGAATGCAACGAAATCTTTTCCCTTTTCCAAAAGCTGGTCATACAGATTGGTGGCAAGATCACATGTGCGATCAGCTACTGTGTTTCTGCTCAGGCTCACGTTTGAAAAGGCTTGCTTTTTCTCTGGGCACACGATGTCACAAACTTTCAACATGCACTTTTTCACAAACTCTCCCTCATTAAAGGGCCGGGCTGATTTTGCGATCTCTGCTGCCACAATATAACTAGCCTTTACAGCAGCCTCACTTTGTGATGTGGCTTTTTTGAACATATTCTGTTGTGAAACCAAACTTCTTTTCATCTCCTCCACTTTCTGGCTCCTTTGAGTCATGTCCAGGTCCTTGTACTTGTCATGGTGTTTTGTTTCATAGTGTCGTCGAATGTTATACTCCTTAGTTATAGCCACGTTGACTCCACAAATCAGACAAACAGGTCTGTCTTTTACATATGTAAACAAATATTCTGTCTCCCACCTGTCCAGAAAGTTCCTGTTGTCTGCCTTTCTTTTTGCCATTTTTGGGAAGGGGTTCCACAGTGACAGTTGTAGCTTGAGATCGCAATGACTTCTGTCACACAGGAGAGGGCGTTTCTGGGACCTGTCCTGATTGACGCGCCAAAACAACAGCAAGGCATTATGGGATTTGTAGTATTAGCGATGAATGAATGCGCTGTATAATACCGGCGGGCTAGCTCTAGTAGTCATTTGGTATAGCTCGCGGGCCAAATATAATTACACTACGGGCCAAATTTGGCCCGCGGGCCAGAGTTTGACACCTATGGCTTAAAAGGTTAAGGCTCTTCAACATGGAAATTAGATGGCTGAGAGGAAATATGATAGAGGTGTACAAATTAATGAATGTATTGGAATGGATAAATGTAGATCGATTGTTTACATCATCAAAATGAAGAAGGACTAGGGGACATACAATGAAGCTACCATATAACCCATATAAGACTAATAAGAGAAAATATTTTTCACTCAATATGTAATCAAACTCTGGAATTCATTACCCGAGGAAATAGTAAAAGCTGTTAGTGTAGCCGGGTTTAAAAAAGATTTGAAGAAGTTCATGGAGGAAAGGTCCATAAACCATTATTAAAGGGGACCCGGGAAATCCACTGCTTGCCCCAATTCAAGCATTGTGGAACCTGTGTCTTTTGGAGAAACTGCTAGGTACTTGTGACCTAGATTGGCCACTGTTGGAAACAGGATACTGGACTTGATGGACCTTGGTCTGACCCAGTATTGCATATCTTATGTTCTTATTTAAAGGTTTAGTCTGATATTTGTCCAGAAATGTCTTTTAGAGTTCTGTTATGAAATGTTTGGCATATAGCAGGGCCATCCTGGTGCTCTTATCAGTGTCCATGATCTCTAGATATAGAGTTAGGACGAATTTGATTAATTTTGTAATTGTTTCCAGTGTGCATTGGTGGTCCGGGATAGATGTCTTTTGAAATTGGTCACATGCAGTTACTCCATCTGTGTGAGGAATGTTGCTGTATAATGATTCCACATCCATTGTGATCAGGAGTGTGCCAGGCAATAGTTGCTCAATGCTTTTTTGGCTTGTTCAGAAAGTCTGTAGTGTCTTCTATGAAGCTGTTTGTTCTGTGTACTAGAGGTTTGAGAATCCACTCTGAGTTCATATATTTCTTCAGTGAGTGTGCCAATAAAAGCTATGATTGGTCTGCCAGGATTTCCAGGTTTTTGGATTTAGGTAGCATGCAGAAAGTGCCCACAAAAGGATGGGTTGGTATTACCTGTTTTCAGATGTGACTATATTTGTTTTGGAAATGTCTTATACGATTTGTTAGTTGCTGTATTGGATTCTCAATCAGTTCCCTGAAATGTGTACTGTTTTAGAGCTGTCTTTGCCCTTCTTCTATGGACTTTTCTGCATTCATGATTACTTCAAGGTCACCTTTGTTTGTAGGCTTGATGATAATGTTTTGGTTTTTTGTAGGTTTCTTATGGCAGTGCTTTCCATTGGAGAAAGATTGAACAGACTTTTCTTTTGTTTGATGGAGAATTGTGATTTCACCCTGTATCTGAAACTCTCTATGTAGTGGTCTCATTTATTGTTTTGTCCATCTAATGGTGTGAAATATGTATTATTTTGTTTATTATTGTGATCCAGTATGTTACAGGTGTTAACTCTTTTATGGAAATGTACTTTTAGGTGAACTTTCCTGAAAAGTTCTTCAGTGGTTTTCAGAATTCTGGTGGAGCAGTGAAAATCTCTTTCACTAATTCATTCTCCTGGAGTAATATCCAGAGCTGGAAAATCTGAGAGAAATCACAAAGTCCTTTGTGATTTCTCTCAGATTTTTCAACTCTGGATATTATGTCACAATCTAGGGGATTCTCTGAGGTTTTCTTTTATTTATAGTAAAGTAGGTTTCTCCTGGTGTTTCTACAGAAGAGGCAATCTTCTTGGAAATGATTTTGGGATTGTAGTCTTTTTGTTTGAATTATTCAGCAACAATGGGGAGCCACTATGGAGAGTTAAATGTCATTGCTGGACTACCTGATGCAATGCGAACCATTGATTATACACATGAAGTGCTTATCCCACCTAGTGACATAGATGCTACATTTTGCAACTGTTAGCACATTAATTCCTTGTATGTGCAGGTGGTCTCTTGATGTTCACAAAAGGCTAGCATGAGAGACGTAAACAAGTGCTCAAAACTATAAGGAGAGGAGATCCCTCATGGCTTTTAACATCCAGTGTTTCCCACTGATGTACCTTCTGATATTTTTGCCATCATTTCCATACAGCTGCGTCCCAAAGAGTAACATTTCTAGACCGCTATTGGGGTCAGGTGCTTATGACCTAGATTGCCCACTGTTGGAAACAGGATACTGGGCTTAATGGACCTTGGTCTGACCCAGTATGGCATATCTTATGTTCTTATCTTCTTAACAACGTATGCAAAACTGTTTGCAGTCCTTCTTCTCAAACTGTAAATTAATGTATACAGTATGTCATATGCTTTGTATAGGTTGTATAGGTTTTTCATGGTCCCTGGCATTATCTGTGAACAGAATATTTCAAGAAATCTGCACTGCACAGGTTCTACCACCTGCACTTTATCCCTGACCCACTGGAGACAAGGTGGTGGCTCCCACAATGTTGAGATGTTGTCCTTACACTCTCTCATTGCTTGCAGTTCTACTCTTCTGCTATCTCCTCATGTGACAGTACTCTTACCTGAGCTGACTCACCAAGTGCTCAGCATCCCCCAGGCTTCTCAAGGATCTCATTAAGGCTTTCCAAATGTCTTTCTTGAAGGCTGCTGACATCTTTAGACTCTGCTTTGCCTTAACAGCTCAGTCTTGAGCAACCAATCATTATCTTCACTGTTCAAGGCTTCTGATAACCAGATTGTTAATATGAATAAAATACAACCTCTAAAATGCCTGTATGCAAATGTTAGAAATCTAAAAAATAAGATGGGAGAGTTAGAATATATAGCACTAAATGAAAAGTTAGATATAATTAGCATATCAGAGACCTGGTGGAAGGTGGACCACCAATGGGATACCGTGATATCTGGATACAAACTATGGGGGATGTTTACTAAAGTGCGTTAAACGTGACTAACGCGCGTTATACGACGTTAACGACTGTAAGTGCTGTATAACGCGCGTACCAACGCGCTAACGACCATTAACGTCATACTAAGCGCGTTAACCGTAGTTAACGATCGTAAACCTCCGCGGCGCGTTAAAACAGCGCAGAAGGAGGAGAGTGGGCGGAGAGAAGGGGTAAATGGGCGGAGAGTGGGCGGGGAGAGGCTCCCCTCATACTAACGCGCTGTATTTCAGAGCTCAAGTCCAACGCGAATGAAAACCTGTCGTTAAAGGCATTTAAAGGGAAGAGAAACCATTTCCGTCAGCAATGTACAGAAAAACCGGGGAAACCCACAAAACGTGAGCAGTGTGATACATGTGCACAGAACAAAATTTCACATAAAACGTTAAAAATGACCACAAGAAACATTTTAAAAAGCAGAATTCAGCTGGGCAACAGTGATAGCAATGGGCAACAAGGAACAACACTCCCTGGAAAGCACCAAAATAAAAGGAAATGATGTGTGGAAGGGTCTACGCTCCGCAGACCCTTTCAAAGAGCATTACATTGTAATGGAGCTGTCCTGGGCGTGTGGTGTAATGTTTCCCAATGATATCATTGTTGCCCAGCTTGGTTATGGGTGTGTGCCCCTTTTGTGAGGTATTTTCTGAGGTTTATGTGCACCTTTGTCTGCATACAAGGTAAATGAGGCCACAGTAAACCTGTTGCAGAGCAGGGTTTCTGACTCGTCAGGCCGGTTTAACTAACTCCAGGGACTGCACTGTCTCTGTGGCCACAGTGTGGTGCAACAGACACAGCCAGTGCCTGTAAGACCAGTGGGTCACAGGTTCAAATCCCAGCTGGGCTTCCTGCCAACCCAATCCCCATAGTTTTACCCACCACTAAACAGTGATAGTAAAGACACTACTTTAGTGCAGAGAACATACGCAAGGCCTATATTTTACCACAGCAAACACAGACACCAGAAACAGGCACATTACCTAAAGCAGAGTCCCGCAAATGCAGTCCTGGAGGGCCCCACACCATTCCGGTGTCATGCTGCCTCTAATAAAGATGCCTGTGCTGCATAGTTATGCACCACCCCCATGGTATGCAGATGTAGCTCATGCATATTTATGAGGGACAGCATGAAAACCCGAACAGTGTTTGGAACACCAGGACTGGAGTTGGGGAACTCTGCCGTAAAGCAGCAGCCAACAGGGCCACACACACACCCACAGGCCCCATTGGCCAAGGCCAGCTGGAGAGGCAAGACATTGGGCCCTGCCTGTATCTGCCAATACTAGCAGTTGCATACCTTAGCAATGCCACCCTACACCTGGGTATATGGTACACAGCTATCAAACGTTTCCTCTGATAACTGGCAGATATCAATTCCTATGTTAAGCACATTTTGCTCATTGAGCTCCACCATAACAATCATTCTGATGTCTGCGGTGTGTGCTGCAGGTCTGGTCTCTGACAGTGTTCACCACCCTGGGGAGTGACCCCCCAACAGTCTTGTGTACCATATCCATGCCTGTACTATACCCAGGACTGGTGTGGTGGGTATGGCTGCTGACCACCTCTATAGTAGCACAATGCTGGCATAGGTGTGGGGGTGGCTGTCTGTCTATCCAGTGTGTGGTGGCTGCAAACACCTTCAACAGCCCACACTGCCAGCACTGTTGCCAGTATTGGGCTGCCAATGTGCATAATGAGGAGCAAGGTACCATGGGTATAGGCCGGACAGGGTGGCCTGGCCAGGGTGCATCTGCACAGGGCATAGGGCAGTGACAGGCACATTGTAGTGCCTGGCCACCACCTACACAGACAGGGTGACCTCAGTATATCCTGCTGAGAGATCACTCTCACCCTGACTGTGCAGTGACCACAGCATGGCTAGGCACTCCCATAGTGCTATCTAGTATTTCTCTCATGTGATAAATATGGGTTTCCTTTTTGGGCCCAGTCACTGATGTATCTGCTTGCTGTGTATGCTGACATCCCAGTTCTGGGTGCAGGCATCTCCACTGGGCACTAGCAGACTGTTTGCAGCTGGTAGGTGTTGTGATGGAGTGGGGTGCAGTGGCTGATGGCTTGCACCAGGGAAATATCAGATAGTGGTGGGGTGCAGTATACCATATCCAGGCCTAATGTCTGTCTGCTGTTGTGTTATGGCTGTGTACAGAGCTGCATTGACTGCCCTGTGGGGTGTCTGTTCCCCAGCAAGACTAGGGTTCATGTTCCCTTCTACTGCCACTGTTGCAGGGAGGTAGACTGTGGATCTTTTGATGGGGGACCCTCAGCCCTGGGGGAGGGGTGTGGTGGTGCATGGGGGCTACACCTGACTGAAACAGACAGAGATGTCCAAGGTGTTCCTGCAGAAACTACCTATCTCACACAGTAACACTGCTTTGAACCTGCGCCATGGTCTTTTTCAGCCATGGATGGTGCTGTGGACCTAGTGCTGGGCGCCTCACTGCACCCTCAGGGTGAGCACAGTACCCGCACAATGTGACAGTGTGTAGCTACTCTGTGCCAGTACAACACAAGGTCGGTACCCCCTATCAGGCCGAGGTGCTGTGGGGGTGCACATGGTCAGTTCCCCCTACCAGGCCGAGGTGCTCTGGGGGTGCATTCCCCATGGTGTGTATCTGTGGACAGCTGATTAGCATGTGCAGTGCAACATGGGTGTGTCTGGCCCAATCCAACCTTGTGAAACACCAGCACCTGCTCACAGGCTCTGCTAAACCATAGGCCAGGGGTGGGCACCTCCGGTCCTGGAGGGCCGCAGACCAGTCAGGTTTTCAGGATATCCCTAATGAACATGCATGAGATATATATGCATTAGAGATATCCTGCCAACCTTACTGGTTTGTGGCCCTCCAGGGCTGGATTTGGAGACCCCTGCCTTACACCTCTGTCATTTAAGATCGTGAGTGGGCAAGGTACAGATGTCCTAGACATCGAAAGGGTATATAGAATGTGTCACATTCCTCCTCGATTCTCACCACCACCAAAAAGTTGTCTAATAGACAATTTTTTGGTGGTGGTGAGACGTGAGGAGGACTGTGACAAATTCTATCTAACCTTTTTGATGTCTTGGACATCTGCACCTTGTCCACTCACAATCTTAAATGACAGAGCTGTAAGGCAGGGGTCTCCAGATCCAGCCCTGGAGGGCCACAAACCAGTCAGGTTGGCAGGATATCTCTAATGCATATATATCTCATGCATATTCAATAGAGATATCCCAAAAACCTGACTGGTCTGCGGCCCTCCAGGACCAGGTTTGCCCACCCCTGCCATAGGCCATCACACGTACATCTGTTAGCATAATGCATAGGTGCAGGACACCCTACAAAGTCTGTAATATAAGATGCCCACACTGGTAAAAACACACGTACCCACGCACGTAAACAAACACGTACCCACGCACGTAGAAACACACGTACCCACGCACGAATGTACGTGCGCAGCTACGCACGTACCAACGTACGTGGCTAGGCACACTCCGAGGGTGTTTTTCTGACACCAATACTCAGCGTAACGAAAAACATGCCTCCTCTTTCCTTCTGTAATGTACAGGATGATGCCTGAGACAGCCTTTTGCGTTAGGCACACTGGGGGCTCGAACCCATGCTGCCTGTAACAGCAGTCAGTACCGTAACCATTGTGCTACAGCTCTGTTTCAGTGCTTTGTGTCTGTACGTCTTCTTACGATTAACGCGCAGTAACGTGGTATGGCGCCCGGTAACGCTCGTTAATTTTTCTAACGCGCGGTAGTGGTAACGATGTACCGCCCATGTCCTTATTTGGGGCTTCTTTCACTACCACAGCTCCTAACGCGAATTGCACTAACGCAGTTTAGTAAACATACCCCTATGTCACAATGATAGGGTAGATCAAATTGGTGGTGGGTTTGCGTTCTATGTTAGAGAGGGTGTTGAGACACACAGGATAAAAGTTTTGCAGGAAACAAAACACACTATAAAATCTCTATAGATAGAAATTCCATATAAAAAGGGGAAAGCAATGGCAGTGAGGGTGTACTACCAGAATGAACATATGGATGATGAAATGCTAAAAGAAATTGGGGAAGCTGACAGAAGTTACAACACAGTATTATTAGTCTCTTTCTCCTCCTAAACAAATTTAAAAAAAAAGTCATAACATGCACAAACTTCAGCATGAGTATTCCTAGGCTACTGTTTTGCTTTGTCTCCTCAGCACTGATATGCAAAGCTGACCAGCTATTCACAGTTAGCTAGATAAATCTGAGCAAATACATATGGTAACTGTTGTAAAGCCACTTGAACGGTGACAACTTTACCCACCTTTACTTTTTCCAAGTATATTCAGACCACACAGATACAGGCTAAGTTTTTGGAAAACATGAATCAAATCAAGTCATCTGGAGTAGTTATTTATATATATATAAATAAGCACTTAGCTCACTCTTTTTCCAGTACAGTTTCATGGAGAGTTACCATCAGGTACAGTAGGTTCACTGTACTACTCAGTGGCTTTCTGAATATACTGAACTCACAGAGTCTTAACTTCCCAAGTGTGTGTATTTTAAAAGCATTTTTGGTTTACATTTCTCATGGTCTACCAAAATAGCATCAGAATTTCAACCTGATTCATTCTTCACAATACAATGCATTACTGTAGGTGTTTCTCCTTAGCATGGAATGCATGCCTTGGAGTCAGTGCTGACACCTGGCAATCCAATAGCTCCTGGGTTTTCTTGGCAATGGGACAAGAAGTAGATTGTCAGGCCTTTCTTCTAAAGTAATGGAGGGGTAAGTAACTTGCCCAAGGAGCACTAGTGAGAAGTGAACCCTGGCCTCTTGGCTACAAAGTCAATGCTCTAACCATTAGGCTACTCTTTTACTCCTTGCTGCAGCATACATGCAGCATAAATTCTTGATTCTTCAACTCCTTTGGGACCTATGTACTAAAACTCATGCTAAAAATGTTTTAGTGGCACATCAGAAAAAATGTAACACACATGCTAAAAGCATTATTTATACTAAAGTCCTGATACTTAAAAGGGCTTATCGGTTAGTAGGACTGGATCACCGGATAAGTCCCAGTGAGCCAATATTAAGCGGCACTATCTGGATAGTGCTGCTGAATATTTCCTCTGCCATAGTATTATCCAGAGAGTGCCGGAACAGTCTGTGGGCAGAACTGGGGAGGAGATGACACTTATTTGGATAGCAGCGGTTTTCAGCACCATTTTCCGGCTAAGTATCTACATAAATTAGGACAGGAAAAAAAGTTGTATTAAATCTATGCAAATTGGCTATCTGGATAATGGCTGAATATCACTACTATTCAGATAGCTGCAGTGCTGAATGCTAAATCAGAAACCATTATAAAGAATAAAATTACTGAACATGTAGATAGTTATGGTTTAATGGGAGAAAGCCAACATGACTTTAGCCAAGGAAGTTCTTGTCTTACTAATCTGTTATATGTTTTTGAAGGTGTGAATAAACAGGTAGACAAAGGTGAGCCAGTTGATATAATGTACCTGGATTTTCAGAAAGCCTTTGACAAGGTCCCTCATGAGAGACTCTTGGCCAAAGTAAAATGTCATGGGATTGGAAGCAGTGCACTATTATGGATCAGGAACTGGTTAAAAGATAGAAAACAGAGAGAAGAGCTAAATGGCCAATTTTCTCAATGGAGAAAGTTGAATAGTGCAGTACCCCAGGTATCTGGGCTGGATCCATTCCTTTTTAACATATTCATAAATGACCTGGAAACTGGAGTAATGAGTGAGGTGATCCAATTTGCAGATGACACAAAATTTTTCAAAGCTGTTAAGATGCAAGAATATTATGAAAAATTGCAAGAGGACATTCATGAATTGGAAGACTGGATGTTCAAATGGCAGATGAAATTTAATGTGGACAAATGAAAAATTATGCACCTAGGAAATAACAACCCAAACTAAGAATCATAAGAAAGGAATGGAGAATAAAACCAAGGATATTATAATAACATAGGGGCATGTTTACTAAACTGCAGTAATGTCATTCTCGTTAGGTTCCGCGTTGATGAAACAGATGCCCATATAAAGGAGTGGGCGGAGCAGCACTAAAGCTGTGTCAGATAAGGCGCGTCATAAGGCACGTTAGAAGGCATCCTATGAGGCACAGTACAAGGCACGTTATAAGGCACCTTATTAGGCACAGTACAAGGCAGTACAAGGCAAGGTGCTGGCTGGCTACAGAAAGACTGCAGGTCACCACACAAACTCTCTGCTGTGGTTATCAAGATAGGGTAAACCCACCCGTACCCATGATGCACTGCACATGCAGATCAGCAGCCTACATCTGATCAAAAGATGTGGTATGCACCGCTATAGCACCCCGGCCTGGTAGGGGAAACTGACCGTGTGTGTTACTGGCACAGAATAGCTACAGACAGTGACATTGTGCGGTTCCTGTACTCACCCTGAGGGTGAAGTAGGGGGCCCAGCACCAAGTCCGCAGCACATGGGCTGGCTGCGATAAGCTGTGCTGCAGGTTCCCATCACTGCCAGTGTGTGATGGGTAGTCTCTGCAGACACACCAAGGATACACTTGTATCCATCTGTATCTCCCAGTCATGTCTAGGCCTGGTAGACTATGATGTACCCAGAATAGTGCATATCCTGTGTGGGTGCCATGGTCACATGTTATAAGTGAAGGGTGGTGTTTGGACCCTAAAGCAGATTATGTAGCACCACGCAGCCTTTCCCCTGTGGGTCAGGATCTCCAACCAACAGATCCACATTCTACATCTCTGCAAGGGTAGCAGTAGAGGGGGAGTGAGCACCCCACAGGGACATCAATGCATATCTGTACACATCACATAGGGCAGTAGGCCTGGAAAAGCACAGCTGCCCCCACCCCTAACTGACATTCACCAGCAGAGGGCACAGTCAGGGTCCACCCGCTGCACCCTGCAAGGTGTTCCAGCCATACACATGCTAACTGCACAGTCCGCTAGCTAGTACACGTTCCTGGGGGAAACCATGCACACACCAAGCAGGTACATCAGTGATTGGGCCCCAGAAAAAAGAACTCATAAATATCACAAGAGAGAAATACTATAATAGCACTATTTGTTTACCCTAGCCATGCCGTGGTCACTGTTCAGTCAGAGTGAGAGTGACCTCCCAGCATGACATGCTGTGGCCACCCTGTCCGTGCAGGTGGTGGTTGGGTACTACAATATCCCAGCCATTGTCCCATGCCCTGTGCAGATGTTACCTACCCAGGCCGCCCTATCCGGGCCATACCCACAGTACCTTGCTCCTCATTATGCACATTGGCAGGCTAACACTGGAAACAGTGCAAGAATTGTGGGCTCAGTAAGGTGTAGGCAGCCACATAACACTGGATAGACATACGCACACTACCACACTTATTTCAGCATTGTGCAAATATGGAGGTGGTTGGCAGCCCTGGCCACCACACCAGTCCTGGGCACAGTGCAGGCATTGCTATGATACTCAATACCGTTAGGGTCACTCCCCAGGGGAGTTAAACACTGTCAGAAACAAAACCTGAAACACACTCCACAGATATCAGAAAGGTTGATATGATGGATCCCTGTCAACAAATTGTGTTCAACGTAGGATTTTTTATCTGACATTATTCATAGCAACCTTTTGATATATGTGGAACGTGTTTCCACGTTTAAGATGGCATTGCTAAGATATGCAGGTGCTGGTATTGGTAGATGCTCCTGCGCGCAGGGCCCAACAGCTTGACTCTCCATGAGCCGCTGCATAGTGGGGCCTGTGGGTGTGGGTGTTTGTGCCCCTGTTGGCCGCTGCTCTAGGGCAGAGGTTCCCATGGTTCAGGTTTTCATGCTGTCCCTAATGAATATGCATGGATACATTTGTATACAATGGGGGCAGTGCATGTAAATGCATCTCATGCATATTTATTAGGGACATCCTGACAACCTGAAAGGTGTTTGGCCCTCCAGGACTGGGGTTGGGAAACTCTGCTCTAGGGATTGCACATGTTTATGGTGTATGTGCTCTGTAGGGTACAATATAGGCGTTTATGGTGTGTTACTTTTATCTGCAATAAAAATTCCATCTTTATTACCACGGCTTAGTAAGGGTAAAATGAGGGGACATGGTCTACAGGAGCCACAGCTTGGACTTGAACCTGTGACCTTTGGTCCCTGAGTAAACTGGCTGTGTGTACTGCACCAAGCTGTTGCCACAGAAGCAGGCTATTCCCTGTGGATAGCATTACTGTTCATCAGACAGACCTTGTCTGTTGCACTGCACGCCACCCACCTGAACAGGGCTTGGCCTTGGTGTGCTGTGGGCAGATGCCACTGTCCCCTACACCACCAGTACTCCTCTGCCACCATGCTGACATGCCCTTATGCCGGTGGTGCTGGTGGTGCACAGTCCCAGGCCATCCAGTGTGACAGTAGGTGGCTGCCTATGTTGTGGGGTCTGGGGTAGGGGTGCCTACATTGACATCCGCGCTCCCCCCCCCCCCCCGGCACTGCCTGTCAATGTTATGTGCCCTTTGGGGTACCTGCTGGGTGATGTCCACTGAGGCACTGTGGGTCACACACTCGTTGCCATGTTTGCCCTTGGTCAGTTGCGGGCTTGCTCTTTTTCTGTTTCTGAGTTCCTATGTGCCACCTAGGTATCTGCCTGGTCCACCCTGTGCCCCAGCTGCCCCACTACATGTCCCGCCTTCAGCCCCCTGTGCCCCATTTGCAGCCTCACTGTCATGCCCACTCATACTTGGCCGTTATGCTGCTGCTGCTGCACATGTATCACTACTATCACTTTTATTGGTTTCCCTGCCTTTGCTGTACATTGCCGACTGAAATGGTTTCTCTCTCCTGCAATTGTGTGCTAACGCCAGGTTTTCAGGTGCGTTAGGTTTAAGCCCTTAATTTCTCCGCATTAGTGTGAAAGGGGCCTCTCCCTGCCCACTCCCCGCTCATTGACCCCTTCTCTCCGCCCTCTCTCCACCCTTTTCTGGCCTTAACGTGGCTGGGAACGTTAAGGCGCATTATGTGCCATTAAGGCACCTTAACGTTACATACTGCGCCTTAACGTAGCCGCTGCTATGTTACCGCAGTTTAGTAAACATACCCCATAGTATATGACGGCATATAAAGACCAGTATGGTCCATCTAGTATGCCCAGCAAGGTGGCAAGAGTAGGTGTTCCATGCAGATCACCCCTCCCCATGCCTTTTTTAGGGGTGCTCTGCTCTGTGTAGGGCACCACTATTTGTTGAGATATAAGAGACAGTTAAGTTTATTTTTATTTTATCCTGTTGCTATAAAGGGATTCAGTGTGTCTATCCCATGCCATTTTGAATTCTGTCACTGTATTAGCACCCACCACTTCCATCGGGAGGGCATTCCATGCATCCACCACCCTTTCAGTGGAAAAGTATTTTCTGACAGTGCCTTTCAATTTACCCCCTTGCAGCTTCATGTTATGTCCTCTAGTTTTGCAGCTTCCCTGTCTTTGGAAGCGGTTTGTTTGTTCATTAATACTCTTTAAGTATTTAAAGGTCTGAATTATATCTCCCCTGTCCCTCCTCTCCTCCAGAGTGTACTGTTGCGTACCGCCCCTGGTGGCCAGTGGTCATAGGGGTAGGTTGGACACAAAGATATTTTTATATGAGAGGTGGTTCCTTTAAGAGCCAGGGGCAGCCTGGTCTTAGTAGTTCAGCTCCTATTAAGAAGTAAATTGTGAATGCAGAGTAGAGGGATAACATAAGCTTTTATTTCCCTTTACGCAAAAGGTCCAGGTGGGTCACAACATAGAGGAAAATGTCCTTTACTTCAGGAATGAAACAAACTCATGGTAAAGAAAAACTGTTATGCTTCACAGTTGCAACAAGGATTAATTAAGGCTTCTTTGAGTAACTCAACTGTTTCAATACTCTTCTTCCTTTTTGCACACAAGTAACACTCTGGAGATAGCATATATTATTTACAAGTCTAGCAGTGATTCTATACTGCTTGTAACGCATAGAGAACAGTCCATCTCCTCTTGAGACAAAAGACTAGGCTCCACAAATTCCACTTGCATCGGCTCTGAGTCAGAGTTATCCCTTTCTGTATCTGGGGTTTCTCTGGCTATTGGAACTGGCCAGTCGCTATTCTTATTCTCTGGGTGTTTGTAGAGTTCTTCTAAGGTTCGCCAGTGAGTGTGGCCTACCTTGATGCTTTTACCATCTGGGTTATACAAGGTAGGTTTACTTTCCTTTCTTGTAAAACGAGCATTGCTTTTAAAAGGGCACTTATAAGGTGAGCTTTTTTTCATACAAACAGAGTCAGCATACCTTGGCTTCCAGCAGCATGTAGAACAGGAACTTTCTCCTTCTAGTAATTCTCCAGGGATACAATCCTCGTGCCAGTCTTTTCCCTGAAAGCTCTTGTTACCTTTCAGTCTGGTCACTGGTCCCTCCGGTAAGCGCAGGCCTCTTTCCAAGCCTAACATCTGGCTTCTTCCTTCAGCACTGCTCTGCTTCCCAAAGTGACTGTTCCTTTGCTCAGCATTGCTTTCCCATTCACTCCTAGGGCTGAGCTCAATGCTCCTGGTGCTTCCTTCTTCTTGGCCCTTGTTCGTGGTGCATTTCTCTCGCACGACTTTGCTCCTGGTGCTTCTCTCCGGTCCACCTCTACCTCCACACCCACCTCTGTTCCAGTCTCCAGCTTCTTGCTTATAAAGATCTCCTGTGTTTGAGCTTTCTGAGCTGCTTGTCAGGTGGTGTCGATTAGCTGGGTGTGTCCAGTCAGCCTCTGGGAGTGCATGCCTGCTCCCTCTAGCTGCTCTGTGCGAGAATTGCATCCCGTGCACATCTTTTATATTATGAAAAACAGCTTCTTTTCTTGCATCTTTGCTTTCATCAGCTCCTGCTGCATGACAGTACATATTTAGGTCTTCAAGTCTCTTCTCATAAGTTTTCTGATGCAGGCTCCAAATCATTTTGGCCACCTTTCTCTGAACCGTTTCCAGTCTTTATATCCTTTGTGAGATATGGTCTCCAAAACTGAACACAGTATTCCAGGTTAGGCCTCACCAGCGACTTATACAGTGGCATTAGTATCTCTTCTTTTCTGCTGGTAATTCCTATTTTTATATAACCCAGCATCCTCCTGGCTTTTGCCACTGCCTTCTCACACTGTTTTGCCACCTTGAGATCCTCAGAAATAATCACACCAAGGTCCTTCTCCTGGTCCATGCACACCAACCTCTCGCCCCGCATCATATACATTTCCCTTGGATTTCTGCTTCTTAAGTGCATGACACTGTACTTCTTTGCATTAAATCTTAACTGCCAATCATTAGACCATTCTTACAGCTTTTGTAGATCTTTCCTCATATTATCCACTCCCTCAAAGTTGTCCACTCTGTTGCAAATTTTCATGTCATCTGCAAAAAGACAGACTTTTCCATGCAGTCCTTCTGCAATATCACACACAAATGCATTGAACAGTGACGGGCCCAGGACCGAACCCTGGGGCACCCCGCTAATCACCCTCCTTTCATCCGAGTGAGCTCCATTTACCATCACCTTCTGTTGTCTGTCAGTCAACCAATTTCTGATCCAGTTCACCACCTTGGGACCCATCCCCAAACTACTGAGTATATTGATGAGCCTCTTATGAGGAACAGTATCAAAGGCTTTGCTGAAATCCAGGTAGATGACATCCATCGCATGCCCCTGATCCAGTTCTCTGGTCACCCAGTCAAAGAACTCACTCAGATTTGTTTGGCAAGATCGTCCTTTGGTAAAGTCATGTTGCCTCGGATCAGCATAGTGCCCAAGTACGAAAGGCCACTATGGTGATGGTGCAAATGGGGCATAGGGGGCTGCAGACGGGACATGCAGTGGGGGCAGCTGGGGCACAGGGTAGACTAGGCTGTCACCAAGGTGGCACATAGGAACACAGAAACTGGAAATCAGCAAGACAGCATCTGACCAAGGTCAAACATGCCCAGTAGACTGCGGTCCACAATGCCCAATCCGGGGGACATTCCCAACAGGTACCCCAAAGGTTCACTGCTTGCCCCAGGATGAGCATTGTGAAACTTCTGTGCCTTTTTGGGAACCTGCCAGGTACTTGTGACCGGGATTGGCCATTGTTTGAAACAGGATACTGGGCTTGATGGAACCAACATGGCATTTCTTATGTTCTTATGTAAAATCTGGATATTCAGTGCCAACCACTATCCAGATATTGCCATTGAATATCTGGGTTTGTTTTAGCTGTGGGCCAGGGAGCAGAGGACCACCCTTTACTGGAGCTCTGTGTAACCAGTGATCTTAGTACTTGTTTGGGGAGCAGAACCCAGAAAGATCAATGGCAGAAGAGTTCTGCTCAGAGGAAAGCTTCACCCACTTACTTAACATCATAAGGAAGGTGCCAAGAACGTTAAAGTGCTTCACTGCCACAGTGCTCTTTGGGAGCAGAGGAACTGCTTCTTATACCTAAATCAATTAATTATTTAATTTCATTTGTTGTTAGTCATTTTGAGTAGTATTTTATACTGGTAAGGTGGAAAATAAATCAAAGATATGTAGTTACATTGTACTAAAGCCTCAGTATGCCTGCAGTTGTTTTTGGATAAACTAACCACAGCCATGGAAACAATGTCTGTCATCATATTCCAGCAAAGCAAGTCCATGCAACTGATGGAAACAAGCCCATCATGTGCCCCATCACCCAAAGCTACTTCTGTTCCTTCCATGGTATTCATCTTATCCACAGCATACAAGAGAAAACATCTTTGAGGGCCAAAGACCTGAAGTGGAAGGGCTAGCAAGGGGATCCAAACTTGAGTGACAAGAGTCTGATCATGAATATTCCCTTAGTTCATATTGTGTGGTTCAATTGCTGCAGCCTTGTCCTTTCTGAAACATCTCTCTCCTCACAGACTGTTCATATCATCTGAGATCATGCAAGGAATAAAGCAACATTTCTGCATAATTACATAGTTATAGCATATGGTTTAAACTTGTGCCACTGGTCTTTGATTGCTACATTGGCAACTTGTGTCTTATACATTGTACAACAAGGTTTGAAATGCATCTATCATTGATGAATCTCTGATTTCAAAATACATTTTCTTGTCTAAACAGATATGGAATGTTCAAGTTTGTGTTGGTCTCTTTCCTTTCTGAACACCTTTCTCTCTTGCTAGGGATCTTAATAATACTGTGAGAATGAAGCTGATTATATATGGTGTGGAGAGTTGTCTTCTGTGAAGAAACTAGAGCAATGCTTATTTGTGGTTTTCTTTACAGTAGTATGGAGGCTGAGGTCAATAATTAAGCTGAGTTCTGTAAGCAAATGTGGCCATGATGGCCAGTTCAGGGATGGAACTTTGACTTAGAAAACAAAATGAGGTGTTAACTCTCAGGCATGGGATGAGAATCCTCTGCATACATTCATGCATCCAATGTATACCATACTGGGTCAGGCCAAGGGTCCATCAAGCCCAGTATCCTGTTTCCAACAATGGCCAATTCAGGTCACACGTACCTGGCAGGTTCCCAAAAGGTATATAGATTCCATGTTGCTTATGCCATAGGTAAGCAGTTGATTTCCCCGGTTCTCCTTAATAATGATTTATGGACTGTTCCTCCAGGAACTCGTCCAAATGCTCTTTAAACCCAGCTACACTAACAGCTGTTACTATTCCTGTAGCGAATTCCAAAGTTTGATTACATGCTGATTGAAAAAATATTTTCTACGTTTAGTCTTAAATGTGCTACATGTGCTACATTGTAACTTCTTTACATGTCCCATGGTTTTTCTACTTTTTGAAGACGTAAACAACCAATCTACATTTACCTGTTCTACTCCATCCATTATTTTATAGACTTCTATCCTATCTCCCCTCATAGAGATATCCTACCATTTTGGTGGCTCTTTTCTGTACCTTTTTTAATTCTAATATATCCTTTTTAAGATATGATGACCAGAATTACACACGATATTCAAGGTGTGGTAGCACCATGGAGTGATACAGAGGCCTTATAATATCCTTGGTTTTCTTCTCCATTCCTTTTCTTATGATTTCTAGCATTCTATTTACTCTCTTGGCTATGGCTACACACTGGGCAGAGGGTCTCAACATACTATCCACGATGATGCCCAACTCCTTTTACTGGGTGCTGATTCCTAATGTGGAACCTTGCATCGTGTAACCCTAATTTAGGTTGTTCTTCCCGAAGTGCATAACTTTACACTTGTCCACATTAAATTTCATCTGCTATTTGGACACCCAGTCTCCCAATTTTTCAAGGTCAATTTTCTTGAAAATATAAGCTAGAGTAACTGATTTATTTTATTACAAGCAAATGCTTTGACTCAACACTTACATCCTCCTTAGAACATTTGATGCGAATTAAAGCTAACAGTGTGGACCCAATTCTGCGATGCAGGTTGTGGGGCTGCATGTCCCAGTGGGATGTGCAGCCCCACAAGCCATCTAGGCTCTTTTCCCCCTCAGGCTCCTCCCATACGTCCTGAGCATCAGGATGGGGAGAGACAACGGGGGCAGGAGAGGGCAGGATCAGGGTGGAGCGGGGCAGACCAGCCCGGAAGGACGTACAGGGCCAGTTCAGGTCATGGCCATGTACATCCTGCCATGCTCATGGGGACGTGTTGCTTATTCAACCTCAAAGGTGGAATAAGCAGCACAAAACCGGCAATCTAGCCTGGGGATCCCCCCCCCGGGGGCCGGGTGCAGGGGGATCCCCACCGCCCCCGATCCAGGCCATGGCAGGTCAACCATGGGTTGGGTAGCTGGGAAAAGGAAGGCCAAAACCATGAGAGTTGGAGGTGCCTGCAGGGAGTATGTCCAGGCCGTCCTCAGGCCCGATTCTGGTTACCGCAGGAACATTTTGTTCCCACGGTCCAGAATTGGGTCCAAATTGGCCCATCTTGCTTGAGGCCATCCAGATGGCCTGGACATGTCCCTATCTGAATCAGGCTCTGTGGCTTGTTGTTGTTGTTATTATTAAGTGCCATCAAGTCGATGGCGACTCATGGAGACACCCTGGATAGTTGTCCTAAATTGTGTTCAATCTTCAGTCAGGTGGCTCTGTGACTTAGATAATCTTTTTCACATACTTTTTTATGTTGATTTCCAATATACAATCATTTTGTCTAGAAAGCTCATGGTACTTATATGCAAATACTACAAGTGGAGGATATCTCCAAATGCCCAAAGTCCAATGGAAACTAACACATTAATAATGCACAATATTTCTTTCTCATATGACACTTGAAGAATAATGATAGATGATGATCTCTGAAAGTCTACCAATGACTCCTTTTTTGCCTATATTACTCATTTCCATTTAGTTTTTTCTGATGTATTGTTCTTGTTCTCTAGTCTAATGTTACACCAGTTTATGCTTTCTCTCGCTGCTTGATTGTAATGAGACACAACAACTTGAAAAAAGCTTTCAACAGCTTTGACATCAATGTCGTGGAGCCATGCCAACTGCTCATTCCTCATGGGTATCATTTGAGATTGTAGCTTTGAATGATTACTCAATAATTGTCTATCTGGTTTTGTTTATATGCTCGTCAACAAAATGAGATAGTAATACATGTTTGACACATATTCCAGAACAATGCTTCTTGTCAATCCCTCATATTAACCTCTTCTGTGTTTAGTTGAGTTAAGTTTAGTTTAGATTAGTTATGAATTTGATATACCACTTTCTGACCTAAAGGATATTTCAAAATGATTTACAACAAAACTGAAGGGAAAGGAAAAGAGGCAAAAAGAAAACAGAGAGATTTAAGAGTAAGCAAACAAAATGGGGGTAGGGAAGAGCTGAGCTTGGTTCTTCCCCATAGGCCAAAATGAAGAGGTGGATCTTTAGTGTGGCCTTAAAATGAGTTCAATTAGGTTCACAATGCAGATAATGCAAGAGGGAATTCCGAAGTAAAAGGCCATAACAGTAAAAGGCTGTTTCTGCGGTGACATCTAAATAATGATTATAAGTAATAGATTAAATGAGCTGATTCATGCAGTTAGATTGGGAATCAAGAGGTTTCATAAAGAATTAGTTTGGGAATCAAGAGGGAAATATTAGTTTGGAGGATCTTATGGATCGGAAGACAAATTTTGTATTGGATATTTTTCATTTCGGGAGTTCAAGGTGAGATACATTGAAGTATGGTAGGTATTTTCCTGTCCTCAGAAGGCTTACAATCTAAGCTTGTGTCTGAGGGTTAAGTGACTTGTCCAAGATCACAAGGAGCACTCTATGACCATTTCTAAAAAGACATAGAAAATGTTTTTCAGCAATGTGATGCACATTTCTATACATGTTCTTTCTATATGATGTGACATTATTAAAATTACATTGGAGATATTAGCTTTAGATTCTGAAAGGGATTGGAATCCAGCAAAGAAGCTTTAATCCAGGGGTAATGTGATCAACTTTTTTTAGTGTTAGAATCTGAGCAGCAGAATTTTGAAGTGGCTGAAGTTTATGTAAAGTACATCAATTCCATCCGTGAAAGAGGGAATTGCAGTGATCCCAATGGTTGAGAATGAGTGCAGAGGTAACAGTCTAGAGATAGGTCAAGTCCAGGAAAGGTCTGATGGCGTATATTTGTCTGAAAAAAAAAGGCAAATTTTCCCTGTCTTCAGTATGTGAATACTGATCCTCAAATGTGACCTGCCAAGTGTTTTAAGTTAAAACGTCTGTGAATCCTTCCCAGCTTACAAAACGTTTTAAGTTGAAGTTACTTGCTTACATAAGCCAAATCTGACATGTAATTTTAATAAAGTCACATCATGTAGAAATAACATATATATAGAAATGTGTATCATATTGCTGGAAAACATTTTCTATGTCTTTTTAGAAGCAGTCATGCTGAATCTCATTACTGATGCAGAAGGATGAGATGGAAATCCTTGAAAAAATTACTCTCATCACACTGTTTCCATTTTATTCGTGTGGTTTTAGATTCTAAAAATTCAGCGCTAAAATATTAATATCAAAAGAAACAGAGTTCTTGGTTGTCTGGGAAATGAATAGGTTTTTGAAAACGGGCATGACATTATAGATGGGATGAATTCTTCTGAAGGGTTTAGCATTCAGCAGTGACGGCGTCACCGCTGAATATCAGGCTCTGTAATTTTAAACAACATCCAGGCTTGGTGTAAACCTTTAACCTTTACAGCTGCTCCTCTTAGTATTCTCTTAACCAGTTTCCTTAATTTATCATAGTCTCCGCTTTGAAAGTTAAATGCTAGTGCAGTGGGGTTCCTGTTTGTCCTCCCTCCATTTATTAAATCATATGTGATCAGAAATATACACGTTGGGAAAATCAGAAAAAGAAAGCTAGCTACTTACACATGTACAGTAAATGCCTGCAACATGCAACACACACATGTAAATGTTGACTCGTACATGTGCCTTGAAGCCATTTTGTAAACCAAGACATGATGAGGCTGCTACTCAACTACAGAGGACCCTATCTTTAGATCATTTTAATTTGGGGAGGGAAATAGAGGGAAATGAACGGTGGGGGATTAACGAGGAATATCTCCCTTGATCCCTCCTGCAAAGAAAAACACAAATTGAACAGTTTTTCCATACCTATTTGTGTTAGGGAACAGGTGTAGGCCTGAACATGAGCAATTTCAGGCTTGCACATACATTTCCTATATAAAATTGTAGATTTTGTCCCACCCAGGCCATACCCCTGACATATCCCATTTACTTTCAATGTGGGGTTCTCATCCACATATACTGAGCCTTTTCTAAAATGGCCATTAACACATAGATGCAATTTACACATGTAAGTGGTTGTACTAACATGTGTAATGGCAAAGAACTTCTAAGATAACTCCATTAGAGACCGCATTAAATGTATAAGTCCCTTATCCATGAATTTTCAATTGCATTTTGTAGCTAGCATTGCCAAAAATCTACATTAAACACTCTGAGGCACATTTCACAATGGGTTGTCCAAGTGCAATCTGGAACATCAAAGCCAGAACGTCTGAAAATAAAGCAGGCACATGCAAGTTCAGGCATGATTTCGGAAATGTGGATGTGCCCTATATGCAGGTGTATCAAATGTCTATATAAACATCCCCAGGATGGCATTTCAGAACCAAAACGTCTAATAGTATAATGATTAGAGTAGTGGCTTAAGACTAGGGTGGTCCTTTATGATTTGAGACTAGTCACTTAATTCTCCATCTTCTCTACACTCCAGGATTTTTTAAGGTGAAAACAAGCATTTTTCTGGTGCCTATTCATGTCTGCAGCAGATGTGAACATGGACCTGCCTGCAGATGTCTCTGATGTTTCTGAGATTGAATGGGGATGTGTAAGTACATTGCCCCTTCCAAGACATGCCACTGCCACAGCCCTGTGCCTACTTGGATGTCCCTGCACCAGAGGTGTCTGCAAATGCCATTTGTGCAATGGCTGTGGAGACGTGTCCATGATTTTGACATCAACGTGCATGTCTTCAGTTGTCCAAATCAAGACATAGAGTCTGCTTCTAGCAGGGGCATGTCTGGATGGTCCTGAGCAGGACGGATCCATTAGGACCCGATTCTGTACTGTGGGAACAAAGTGTTCCCGCGGCATACAGAATTGGGCCAGAGGATGACCTGGCATGCCCCTACATGCCTGCAGGGACATCCTCCTTGCAGGATCCCCTGGCTCTCGCGCTGCAGACCCCCCTCTTCCATATTGTCTGACCCACAGCTGGCCATCCAGACCCTGGTTCGAGCGGCGGGGACTCTCCTGCACCGGGCTCCGGTGGATCTCTGGCCCCAATCTCCCAGTTAGTGCTGATTATTCTACCTTCGAGGTGGAATAATCAGCATATCTCCCTGACCCCTAAGGACATACAGGCTGTGACCTGAATCAGCCCTGTATGTCCTGCCACTCTGCCCAGACCCCGCCCACTCCTGCCCCCCCCCCCCCCCCCCCCCCCCCGCTGGCTCTCCCCGTCTTGCTGCTCTAGCCATGCAGTGAGAGTCTGAGGGGTAGGGGTAAGTTGGCTTGCAAGCCATGACTCAGAATCGGGCCCTAAGCCTTTTAAAATGACCCTCTCTGCCACCATCCAGCTAGTGCCAGGGTTGAGTGGAGACATTGCAAAGGTGCTCTTCCTAACTATGGGGTAGATTCTGAGTAGCATTTAGTGGGGTTGTACATCCAGTTTGGATGTACACCCCTGCTAAATGCTTGAACCCCATGCCAGATGCAGAGATCCCCACATGTACAGTCGAGATGTGCGGGGAGCTCTGGATGGGGGTGGGAGGGGGCGGCCGGAGGAGGAGCGGAAGTGGGGCACTTGACAGTCCCCCCCCCCCCCCCGATGGCAGAGGACATCCATGCTGGGACCCCAGGACAAGGTGAGGGAGTTTCCTGCAGCCCGTTCCTGGACATAGAACGCCCGCTTGGGGGTCTAGCAGTGGGGAAAAATAACTTTGTAGACAGTGTGCATGATCAGGGCTCCTGCATGGAGCCACGGTGCCATGTTAACGGGACACCACGACACTGCGGCTCCATGCAGTAGCTTGGCTGGGCTAGTTGGGTGGATTTGTGTACGTCTAGCAGGCCTGAATCGGGGCACATCTGGCCCTATGCCCCGATTCTGCTCCAGCAGGGCCATCTAGCTCCCGCGGGAGTAGAATCTGGTGCAAAACCAGGCTGTCCATGTATGGTACTGTTGTTTTGCCACTACCCATATAGCTATGCAGTTAAATTTAGAACACAAAAAAGACGTGTGTATGTGTGTAGTCCAATTAGGCGTCTATTTTTTTAGATCTATTTTATAGGCTTTTATATATCACATGGGAGTGGAGGAGTAGCCTGGTGGTTAGAACACTGGCTTGGTAACCAAGCAACTAGGGTTTGATTCCCACTAGCACTCCTTATGGCCTTGGGCAAGTCATTTAACGCTCCATTGCCTCGGAAGAAAGGCCTGGCAATCTACTTCCAGTGACACTGCCAAGAAAACCCAGGAGCTTCTGGGTCACCAGGAGTCAGGACTGACTCAAAGGCACACATTGCATTGCATATATCACATGAAAATAGTGCCTAGATTGAAGATACACGTGCTTGTGATCAGACATAAATGCTCACATGGAAAATGCATACTGTACATACATGCATATTTCATAAACAACATGCACACCACCCAAACCTTGCCACTGAACATGCCTACACGTGGGTAGCATAAAGGTACATGCCTTCTTGGCACTTCTACACATGTAAAGTGTAGGGTAATTTTATAAAAAGCCTTGTATATGGTAAAAAGGCCTTTCGATGCAAAACATCCTTTATAAAATTACCCCAGAGCAGCTAAATATTACCTCTGTATGTACAGTATAGTGCTGCTGATTTATAACAGCATTGAATATATATATATATATATATATTACCCCGCAGAGCAGCTAAATATTACCTCTGTATGTACAGTATAGTGCTGCTGATGTATAACAGCATTGAATATATATATATATATATATATATATATATATATATATATATATATATATATATATATATATATATATATATATATATATATATATATATATATATATACTTATATTTTTAATCCTGCAGCTGTTGTTTAAAAAAACATGCTCACTGCTGGGTTTCAATATTGACTTGCATGTGTTTGCTAAGCTGCATTACTTTGGTTTAGTAAATTCCATGGCAATTAGCTCACAGTAAAACAGCATGGGAATACAGTTTTTTCACATTAAGCTGTTTCACAAGAGGTCTTCTCAAACAAAATGTTCTCCATTCACAGATTCAGACACATCAGTGTGGGAGATTCAGCTGAAGCAGCCATGCAGTTTGTACCCAAGGGTAGCAGGGCATGTGCAATTGGGTGTCTGGGTGGGTAAGCATACTGTGGGTGCTCAAGGATGGTGTATGTGAGGTGCCCGTGTGTATGTGAACCGGTGGTATGATGTGAATATCTGTGTCCATGGGAAGAGTTTATCTGTGGGGATATGAGGGTGGGGATATCAGTGAGGGATACGTGTGGATGTGAGTTAGCAGTGTGTGTCAGATACTGCATATATGTGTGCGTCATGGATGTGTCTGTGAGTATGAATGGATATATATGCTGGTGTGTGTTTTGGAAGTGTACATGTCACTAATGAGTCTCAGGCAGTGTATGTGTGTGTGTGTACATGGGGATGTGTGTTATGGGAGTAAGACAAGGAGCTATGTACAGTATATGTTGCTATGGAGGGTATGGCTCTGGGGTCTAACTATGTAGGCTTCTCTTTCTATTGAACTTTCCTGAGGAGTAGCCTAGTGGTTAGAACACTGGCTTGGTAACAAAGCAACCAGAGTTCAATTCCCTCTAGCACTCCTTGTGGCCTTGGGCAAGTCACTTAACCCTCCATTGCCTCGGAAGAAAGGCCTGGCAATCTACTTCCGGTGACACTGCCAAGAAAACCCAGGAGAGCTTCTGGGTCGCCAGGAGTCAGGACTGACTCGAAGGCACACATTGCATTGCATCTTCCTGCACAAAGTTCCTGTCCTCTCACCTCCTTGGATTATTCTGCCTCCTCCCTACCCAACACCACATTTCCTTCCCCTGCCACCCAACATTGCACTCTGCTTCCTCTCCTTTCACTTACTTTCCCCTCTCTATTCTTATACCCTCTCCTTACGTTCCCTGACCCCCCTCCATGCACTTTCACATTTCTATCCTCCCCACCTCCCTATATTTCCCTCTAATCCCACCCCTTTCTTATGTTTTGCCCCCTCGCTCTATCCCATTAATTTCCTGCTCTATCACCTATCCCATCCCTTATGCTCAGGCTCTCATACTCTCCTCTCCTCTGTAACCATTCCCCTTCTGCTCCCACTTCACTTATGATCTACCCCATTTCTTTATGCTTTGCCCCTTCCTGGCCCAAACATCATGCAAACCTCGATGGCGGGAGTTGAGGAATTCCACTGGCTCTTTAGCTTGGCTGTCACCACCACTCTGCCCTTTCTACAGCAGCGAGAGCTGGGGAATCCTCCTGGCACTTTAACTTTGATGCTGCCAGTGGGACCTTGGGACTCTAGTGAAGCTATGTACATCTGTTTTTTTGCACATGCAAAATCAAACAAATGGTATGGACAGACAGACAGACACACAGATTGGATGGAGACCCCAATATGCACTAATAGTTAAGTGAAGCACACCTAAAATGTTCATAGTTCATGAAGAAGTCACATTAAAGTCCCCCTCCCTTATCTAAACTATGATGAACTTTCTAGTAGCTCTTGGCTGTATATTAGAATCTTGAAACAAAGGTCTGGACCGGCATGTATGCAGTGTGATTTTGTTTTTGTTCGTATGCATGTTATGATTTACTCTAGATCATCATACAAATTCAAAAAGAAAAGAGAATTAGATATTAGCTAATTATGATTTTTGAGACTGAACTGAATATTAGAAATGTTCAAACAATTAAAATGACATTTTAGAAAGGATGCCCAGGTACAATCTGGGACATCCAGGGCAAAATGTCTGAGAAAAACCTGGGGACATTTATATTCTCTCCTGATTACAGAAACATGGAAATCCCCAAATGGATAGGTGCAGAAATGGCTTCATGGATGTCCCGGCTGGCATTTTCCAGAAGAGGGACATGCATGTTCAGTGACACTGCAGACACTCAGATTTGAGGTGGAGGGTTAGTAATCTGTTTGGGGTTTGCGTTTACATGCAGGTTCTTTTGCCCAGGAAATATTGACAGTGGCAATGACAACAAAATACAGATTAACTTGACAATTCAATAGAGTGGAAAATCACTATATGGAGTTTTCTGGTGTTAAGTTCAGCTGTGAAGATGAGAATAGAACTGCAGGAGCAGCTTGAGGGACCAGACAAAAGAATCCTAAAAGACCAGCTTTTCACTTTAAATGTTCTGGTGTTGGGAGTGAGGGGGGACAGGTAGGCAGACAGCAGGGGTAGACTGATCACCCAAAGGATAATAAAAGCATACAAAGCTTAACAGATGCTCTAATATCCACACTATTCTTGTTTAAACCCACTTTTAATATAAATATGCCTCTAAAATAGATGTCAGAGACAGAATTAAATGTGGTCCATGGTGCAGAGGACTCTCCCACAGCTAAGATGGCTGCTTCTCCGCATCTCTGAGCACCCCAGCATACTCCCACCACCACTCAACCTCGAAACACTGGAACCGCATCATGCTGAGGCCAGAGAGGATTGACGGCCGACCTGACCAGGCCCATGTGTTTGAGCCCCGGAGGAGCCCAAACTGTGATGTAACATGGGCAAGGTTGCTGACCCACCAAAAGCAAGCAAGTGTAAGCAGTGTTGGTTAAGGCTAGGTGGGACCTGTCGGCTGAGTGAGCAGGGACCCAACTATGTGGCAGTGCTCCAGGGTTGCCATGACTATTGGATAGAGGCCAGGAGTTGGCTGCAAAGGTGAGCTGTCCAACTGCCATGCAGAAAGCCAGAGTGAGGAGACCTCACAGAGGTGGGAGCCACCAAATTAGGCAGTGAATCACATAAAGTCTACTAATGGTGAATCCTTTCAAAACTGAGCCCCACAGCACTAAGGCAGAGACAGCATGGGACAGGGAACAGACCCTTACAGAAGGACTTTGTGCTTTGAACTTGGACATTTTTGACTTGAACTTGACTACTCGGCATGACCTTTTTCTAATGATTCCCAATCTGCTGGAGGCTGTTTGAAATCCTTCAGTCCAGGCCTGTCTTGTTCCGGACTGACATGCGGTTAACTGCCTTCCTCCACCATTTTGGATGACCTTTGAATTTTTAGATATTGAATTTTAAATAGCTATTCAACTAGACTTTTCAAATCATCTGTTTCTTGACTTTTGCCACAGGACAAGTGTCATTACACTGGTTACGTTAATGGATGAGACCAGGTTTAAATATTTTGTATTGCTTTCTCTCATATAAAAGTCAGCAAACAAGTTTGACTTTTATCACCTACATCCTAATTAGTTACCAATAACTGCTTCTTGTTATTCTTTGGAGTGCCCTAATCCCTTAGATGTTTCTCTTGCCCATCCTTCTTATTTTCTTCCGACTTCTGCTCTCCTCTTCATCTCTTCCTACGACTCCACATCACTTTCTCTTCCTATTACTGACACTTCCTAATCTTCTCCTCTCGTACCAACAACCTCTAGTCCCCCTCCTTACCATTCCTTCTTTACCATCCTCATTTCTCCCACTATATAGTCTTCTTCCCTGTCATCAGCTCTTGAGCTTCACCATTTTCTTCCTCTCATTCAGCCATCTCCTCTGTCTGAAAACGCCTCACTCTCATTACTGCCATCTCGTCTCCTCCCTGCACCACACCTTTTTCCTCCTTCTTCTTTTATCATCTGCAGATATCAATCCCAACCCTGCCCCCCTAGATTTCCCTCACCCTCCCATGACAGCTCTCCAAGCTATTGCTCAAATATTATTCATATCCCTTTCCTTTCCCCATCCTCGCTTCCTTTCTCATGTGCCATGTGGAATGCATACTACATATCTAATAAGTTTGCCTTTACTCATAGAAATATAGAAACATGACGGCAGAAAAAAACCCATATGACCTGTCTAGTCTGCCCTTCCATATCAATTATAATAGACCCCTTTTTTCCTTTAGAGATTGTCTGTGTTTGTTAGAGATCTTCTGTCTTTATCTCTAATTCTCTCCAACTTCTTGATCTAACAGAGACCTGGCTCCTTCCTGATGACTCAGCTACAATCGTGGCCCTCTGTCATGGTGGCTACCAATTCTTCCACACACCTCATCCCACTGGCTGTGATAAAGTTGGGTTTCTACTCTTTCATTCTTCCCAAATGAATCCCCTCCTTCTGCCTCAGTCTCACTTCTTTCCCACCTTTGAAGTCCACTCCATTTGCCTTTTTATTTTCCTACCTCTCTCCTGACAAGGCCACCTCTACCTTTCTCACTGACTTTGATTCATGGCTTTCCTTCTTTTTTGATTCACCTTCTCCCTCCCTTATTCTCAGGGATTTTAACGTTCATATTAATAACCCCTCTGACTCTTATGCCTTAAAACTTCTTTCTCTTTCCTCCTCATTCAACCTCCACCTTTGCTCTACAACCCCCGCTCACCAGCATGGTCACTGCCTTGATCTTGTCTTCTTCTCTAATTGTTTACCCTCAAACTTCTATATCTCAGTTCTTCCCTTATCTGACCATCACCTGCTAGGTTTCACTCTTCATAACCCGCCACCTCATATCACCCTGTCTCCTCCAACCTCTTTAGAAACTATCATGCTATCAACCCATTGGCTCTGTCCACCACTGTCTCATCACCTCTTTCCTCCATTATGTCATTGAAGTCTATTGATGAGACAGTAGCTTCCTATAGCACCACACTTTCCTCTGCTCTGGATGCTCTTGTTCATCCATGCCATGTTTTGTGAGGCATACTGTACCCCAACCTTGGCTGTCTATGACTACCCACTACCTATGTTCCTGTGACCACTCAGTTGAAAGTATTTGGCTCAAATCCCGTACCCTTGCAGACTTTCTACACTTCAAATTAACGCTTGCCTCTTTCCAGTCAGCCATAGCACTTGCCAAAAAAACCTATTATGTCAACTTGACTAACTCTCTTGCCTCTGACCTTCACCATCTCTTTAAAACCCTCAACTCTCTCCTCAAGTTACCTCCACCTCTGACTCCTTCTTCCCTTTCTGCCCAAACCTTGGCCAACTATTTCCATGATATTGCCACTCCTGCCTTCTTATGTGTGCCCTCTGCATTAAACCAGATATTGCTGTAAGCTCCATGTCGTAATAAATGTTCATCCTTTGGTAATAAGTGGGTCTCTTGTAGAAAGACCACCTGCCATTGCCAGCGCTGCGCTTCCCTAAACATCGCCTTTCATTTTTGTGGATTGTTTAATCCTCTAACATTTAAAGAACCTACCCTAAGAGGAGTGGAGTGGAGGAGTGGAGTGGAGGAGTAGCCTAGTGGTTGGGGCAAGGTACTTCGGGCCGGAAGGTCAGGGGTTCAAATCCCACTAGAGGACAGCAACCTTGGGCCGGAAGGACTGGGGTTTCTAGTCCCACAGGTGCTCCTTGTGGTCTTGGGCAAGCCACTTAACCCTCCATAGCCCATGTTCCCTGTAAAATAGTTCTCTGTGTGCTGTGCTTTCCTGTCTAATCAATGTGTTTATACCTCAAAAATTTCCTGTCATGATTTGACAATTTCCAATCTATAATCAAAAAAATAAACCGCTGCTGATTGCTGGAAGTAGCGGTATACAAATGTATACTAAATAAATAAGATCTGCCATCTTAATTTATTCTTAAATCTAACACTCTGTCCAACCCTTCTACTTTTAATCCTCCCTCCCTCCCCCTTCCCTTTCCACCCCTCCCCCCTTTGTACCTCCCCACAGCAACACTTCCCTGTATTCCTTACCCCCCTCCCCCTCATTCACACCACAGGCCATTATCCTGTGCCTCCTATCATGAGGACGAAACTCACCCCTCGGCAGGGGCGGCCCAAGGGGGGTGCGGGGCCATGTGCGGAGACTCGGTGCGGGGCCTCATTTGCATAAGCGGCCTTATTTGCATAAATATTTGCATAATGTTACCATACACTAACTTTTAGTAAACATGTCTCTTAATGAGTGTATGGATAAAGAAAGACTAAAAGATTCCTACATTACTATAATCCAGTGCCAACCGCCAGGCACATTAGGAACTACTACAAACACTGCCCATTTAGAACCCATAGCAAACCCGCTGTATCCTGACAGCATTACCAGGACTCACAAAGCACCAGTCCCTACCTATCAAAAGGAAACACTGCAAATATTAAACCAGTACATTTCAGAGAATACTGGGGAAAGAGAACAAGTGGCAATGTCAAATAGGAATTACATAAACAGAATACCTCAGCTCAGTTACACATGCAGAACATAGACCATCACCAAACAAGGAATCGCAATTTAGAAACAGGAAGGCAATAATTAAACTGGGAACCCCAAAAGCCAAACTTGGAATGTACAACAACACTGTAGAAATAAAACTATAAATCAATTTCCTCTTGTACCAAACAAAGCGCAGACGTTAATGATGCACATTTCCCAGAACTTTCATATTCCAGTTAATAAATTCAAAATAAAGAGATATATTTCTACCTTTTGTGCATTTTTTTTTCAGTTGCAATTGCTCCAGCCACTTTCTTCTGGTTTCTTCATGTTTTCTGCTAACTCTCCATCGTCTGCTGTCCATTTGTCCTTTCTTCTCTCTTCTAGTTTTCTTTCCATCCTCTCTCTCTACATCTGCTTTAACATACTAATCTTTATCCTTTTGCTCTTTCCTCATTCTTATTTCATCCACACAAATTTTACCCCTCCATCCTCAATCCCCACTTACTCTCCCAATACCCGGCCAATTGTAGATTTTTCATCCCTCCCACACAAAATATTTTTCCCCTCTCCATTTTACTCTCCCAGCCCCATCCCATTCTAATCCTCCCCCAACATCAGCTCCCTTCTAGTTCCAGTCTCACCCAGCATCCATTCCCTTCTAGTCCCTGCATCAGCCCATTTCCAGTCCTAGCCCCCCATCAACCCATTTCCAGTCCTAGCTCCCCCATCCATTTTCAGTCTGAGTCCCTTCATCAGCTCATTTCCAATCCTAGCCCCCCATCAGCCCATTTCTAGTCATTTCCTAGCCCCACCATCAGCCCATGTCAAATCCTAGCTCCCCTCCACTCAGCCCAATTCCAGTCCAAGCCCCCCCCATGAGCCTACTTCCAGTTCTAGCCCCTCCATGAGTCCATTTCAATTCAAGCCCCCACCACAGCCCATTTCCAATCTTAGCTCCCCCCAACAGCCCATTTCCAGTCCTATCCTAGCTGCTCCATCAGCCCATTTTCAGTTCTAGCTCCCTTCCCTCACAGCCCATTTCCATTCCAAGCTCCCTCCCCATCAGCTATTTGCAGTTCAAGCCTCCCCGTACACTCAGTCCATTTCCAGTCATAGCAATCCCCCAACCCATTACCAGTCCTAGCCCCCCATCAACCCATTTTCAGTTTAAGCCCCCCCCCCCTATAACCCATTACCAGTCCTAACCCCCCATCAGCCCACTTCCAGTCTTAACCCCATCAGCCCATTTCCAGTCAGCCCCCCATAGCCCATTGCCAGTCCTAACCCCCCCCATCAGCCCACAGCCCATTACTAGTCCTAACCACATCAGCCCACCTCAAGTCCTAACCCCTCCCCATCAGCCCTTTTCCTGTCCTAGCGCCCCCATAGCCCATTAGCAGTCCTAACCCCCCCCCATAGCCCATTAGCAATCCTAACCCCCATCACCCTATTTCCAGACAGCCCCCATCAGCCCACAGCCCATTACCAGTCTTAACCCCCCCAGCCCATTTCCAGTCCTAACCCCCCATCACCCCATTTCCAGTCAGCCTCCATCAACCCCCAGCCCATTACCAGTCTTAACCCCCCCAGCCCATTTCCAGTCAGCCTCCATCAGCCCCAGCCCATTAGCAGTCTTAACCCCCCCCCAGCCCATTTCCAGTCCTAACCCCTCCCCAGCCCATTTCCAGTCAGCCTCCATAAGCCCCAGCCCATTTCCAGTCCTAACCCCACCTCCAGCCCATTTACAGTCCTAACCCCCCCCCCAGCCCATTTCAAGTCAGCCTCCATCAGTCCCAGCCCATTTCCAGTCCTAACCCCCCCCCTTCACATTTCCATTCCTAACCCCCCCCCTTGCACATTTCCAGTCCTAACCCCCCCCTTGCACATTTCCAGTCCTAACCCCCCATCACCCCATTTCCAGACAGCCTCCATCAGCCCCCCCCCCTTCCCTTCCCTTCCCGCAAATTTAAAAACAAAAACCTGGCTCTAGCTGCTGCCGCTGCCGCGTCCGTCGCAGCAGCGGCAGAATGGTGTGTCCCGCGGGGCCCCCTCTCCACGTCGAGCCCTCTGCAAGGGCTTTCAGATTCGCGAAGGGAGAGTGCTCCCTCGCGTCTCTGTAAAGCCCGCAGGGGCTAATGGGAAATTTCCCATCAGCCCCTCGCGTCTAAAGGGGCTGATGGGAAATTTCCCATTAGCCCCTGCGGGCTTTACAGAGACGCGAGGGAGCACAACTCTCCCTTCGCGAATCTGAAAGCCCTTGCAGAGGGCTCGAAGAGGAGAAGGGGCCCCGCGGGACACGCCATTCTGCCGCTGCTGCGACGGACGCGGCAGCGGCAGCAGCTAGAGCCAGGTTTTTGTTTTTAAATGTAATAAAAAAAAAAGCAGAATGTTCTTTGCGCGGGGCCCCCTGAAACGCGGGGCCCTGTGCAAAAAACATTCTTGCTCAATGGACGGGCCGGCCCTGCCCCTCGGGACCCTTTCCCCCCAACTAACCGGGCCCCGCCCCCAAACCCCCCTACTCCTCTCCTTAACTCCGCTGTTACCCCTACACCTTTCTCCTCTTCCGAATATACTCCTCCACCAGCTTCAAACCCTATTACCCCCCCCCATGCAAGCTAATTAATCTCACAGATCCCGCTTCCTCTCCTCCCCTTAAGCTCTCAGTCCCCTCCACAATAAACAGTTCTTCGATCAACCCTATATAACCTTAGTTAACGATTACATAGTCATCATTCAAACTTTTGTGATTTTCCAGTAACAACATAATACTGATCAGACTTGGAAGGAAAGGAGGAAGAGAGCCCCCAAACTGACTCCTCCCCACTCCCTCAAATTCGGCCGGGGTCACTCCCTCAGCCTCCAAACAAGTCAAGTTCCCAGAATTTCTCACATTCAGGATGTTGACAAAGAACCACTGCTCTCCCCCTCCTTGCCCCGGGAGGTACCTTCTGACAGGCGGTGAAGGCACCGCCCCCTCGTTGGTATCCGTTGCCCCCTCAGTTTCTCCAGCAAAGTTGAGTGGTCGCTCTCCTGATCGTGAACTTCCTGCTGAGTCTGAATCTGGGGCAGATTCAGCACTTTAGCCTTCTCCAAACATACCCAAGCTTCCGTTGTAGTCTTGACACATTTAACAGCTCCCCCCCACACTTCAAACTGCAACCTGAAGGGGAAGAGCCATTTATATGTAAAGTTTTCTTGCCACAGATACACCGCCACCGGGTGCATCGCCCTTCTGCGCTGTAAAGTCGAGGGAGCCAAATCCTGAAACACCTCAATAGTCACATTATGCCACTGCAATTTGCCTTTTCTTGCCGCCGCTCTCATAATCTCTTCCTTGAGTTGACTAGTCAGGCAGGCAATTATATCCCTGGGACAATTCCCAGGAGGGGGCCTGAGGGCTCTATGATCCCTTTCCAGTCCAATCTCCTGCCTTACCACCGCTGCCTCCTGGTTTCCCTCTGTCAGCAAGGCCTCGCAAATTTCATGAACCACGCAGTTGGCTTGCTTATATTGCTCTTCTTCCGGGACCCCCCTGATTCTGAGATTACAGCACCTAGACCAATTTTCAAGATCCTCAATCTTATCTCTCAGGTCCTCACTTTCTGTCTGCCATTTGCTGTACGTGCTTTGCGCGTTCTGCACCGCCATTACCACCTCCTCCACGTGCTCCTCCAGATGGTCTACTCTTTGCCCCAAGGGTTGTAAATCCAGCAGGAACTCAGTCAACATCTCTTTCACCTCTTTTTTTATGCCAATCACCTCGGTTTTTATTTCTTTACACCAGCGCCACAGATCTCCTCTCGTGCACTGCTCCTCGGCCTTCTCTGGTTCTTCCTCCGTCTCTGTGTCACCTCTCTCGCTGCGCTCCATCTGTTGCATTAATGGAGCATAGGGAAACCGATATTTCTCTAATATTTTCCGTGCCGACATTGTGGGTAATATTATCTCTGTCTTTCTGGATAGTTTGCACTCTGGGGGGGCCCAATGCATACACTTTTCACTGCTTTTCCCTTCGTCCCGAAGAGAGCTCCGTAATCAGGCAGCCATCTCGGTTGGTGACGTCACGTCCACTCGAGCTTCTTATTTTTCTCCCCAAACCCACCTCCCCCATCCCTCCTTTCTCAACCTCTGTCAATAACACTCTACTACACCCTGTCTCCTCGACTTGCAACTTTGGGGTCATTTTTCACTCCTCTTTCTCCTTCTCCACACACATTCAACTGATTGCTAAAACCTGTCACTTCTTTCCCTATAACATCAACAAGATTTGCCCCTTCCTTTCTGAATACACTACTAGGACACTTATGCATTCTTTAGTCACCTCCCATCTAGAATATTGCAACCTCCTCGTTGGTCTCCCTCTGAATCATCTCTCTACCTTTCAATCTGTTCAAAACTCAGCTGTGCAGCTTATTTTCTGCCAGCCCTGATATGCTCATAGAACTCCTCTTCTCCAGTCCCTTCATTGGCTCCCTATCAGCTTCCATATCTAGTTCAAACTTGTCTTTCTGACCTATAAATGTACTCATTCTATGGCTCATCACAACCTTTCCTCTCTCATCTCTCTCTAAACCCTTCCTCA
Organism: Ichthyophis bannanicus; assembly: GCA_033557465.1. NCBI lineage: Eukaryota > Metazoa > Chordata > Amphibia > Gymnophiona > Ichthyophiidae > Ichthyophis > Ichthyophis bannanicus. Next base: position 1,239,389,960 of record CM066033.1, on the reverse strand, counting down.
TGTTCCTCGTGAACTCTGCTCTTTTGGCAGATTGCTTCTATCTGTGTCCTTTTCTTCCCTTGCCAACTCCAGACTTCATTCCTTTCACCTTGCTGCTCCTTATTCATGGAACGAATTAGAAAAGTCTGTACATTAGTCTTGAAGGACTAGAAAAGGGGACTGTTACTTCTGGAGAGAGATCTGCAATTGTGAGTATATACCTCTGGGAATTTTCTGAAAGGAATTCTTTGTATTAAAGCTAATTAATCTGTGAACCCACTATTTTTTGTTAAATCAGTCAAGGCCTAGTAGCAGCAGTTTAAGTTTAAAACACAGAAGAGAACTTTCTGGTTAGAGCAAAGGAGAGCACAGCAGCTCTCGCAGTACAAACCAGAGATCACAGGAAGCGAGAGAATATGATGACACAAATGCTTGGTCCAACGGATTTTATTAAATTCCCCAACGCGTTTCGGCTTACGCCTTCCTCAGGGGGACTTAAACATAAATAAAAACATGAATAAAAACACATATATTAGATTAATAATCATAATACATAATATCGTATAAAAACGACCCAGGCATGGTAAAAACACATGAAAATACATTTAAAAATTAAAAATAACAATAAGCATTTCCCACCACATTGAACTTATAACATATAGAGGGATAAAAAATAAATAAATAAATAAATAAATAAATGCATTAATTGTAAATTATTAATAAACAGACTTTTAGGATAAAAGTATATATAATGTGAAATATCAATATATAAATTAGGTACCAAGGGTTACACAAATTATTTTAAAATTAAAACTAAAAAGGGATTATTGCAGAATAACATTTAAATTAATAACATTAAAAGGTAACAGAGATAAGAAAAGAAAAGACGCAGGGCAAAGGGGACTACTCACTAAGAAATGCACAAAGGTGCTGGAGTCAATGTGGTTTTCTGCTGATTTGACCGCTATATCATAGAAATAATAAATAAATAAATAAATAGATGTAAATTGTTATACTTAAAAAATGAAAGGAGAACATCTGAGGATCTAGGAATAATTCTTAAAACAAAATACCTGTTAAGACTGTATAGCCCAAGTTGTGTGCTGGACGGATTAAATACACTCAAAGAAGAATGCTGAAAAACAACATTGTGGATATGGTCACTCTATATTCTATTGACAAACCAAACATAGGTGACTACTATACTCAATGGAAGTGAATTGAGAACAAGGGAAAATAAGGGAAATTAAATCCGCTGAGAACGAGTACAAGGGAAAATAAGGGAGTAATAATGAAGTCTACTCGTTCTCAGCGGATTTAATTTCGAGAACTTTCTGGTTACATTTCATACCCAGCAGGGAGCTTGTAGTTTAAATTTAATAGTCACTCAGGGCCTAGTAACAGCAAAGTACTTTTAGTTTAAATTTAAAACACAGAAGAGAGATTTCTGGTTAAATTTAGAACCCAGCAGAGAGCTTGTAGTTTAAATTTCATAATAAGTTAGAGCCTAGCAGCAGCAAAGAGCTATAATTTAAATCAAATCAGAAAATAGCTTAGCACAAAAGGCAAAACAGGGTGAGTACTCTTTGAGCAACAAATAAAGTCTTCTAGAGACCTTTGCAAAGAGGCCTTCTACCTATGGGGCAAGAGACCTGTGAAACCTTTTCAATAAGTGTTAACACCAGGTGGCAGGTCAAAAGGCCATTTTGAAAAACTCCTTCTATCCAAGCAAGGACTGCTAATCACCCAGGAAATTGGTCACAGCTTACCTCAGCAGCACAGGCATAAATAGCTCAACCAGAGCTTTGTGATCCTCATTCTTGAAGGACTAGAAAAGGGGACTGTTACTTCTGGAGAGAGATCTGCAATTCTGAGTATATACGTCTGTAAATTTTCTGAAAGGACTTCTTTGTATTAAAGCTAATTAATCTGTGAACCCACTATTTTTTGCTAAATCAGTCAGGGCCAAGTAGCACCAGTTTAAGTTTAAATTTACAACACAGAAGAGAACCTGCTGGTTACATTTCATACCCAGCAGAGAGCTTGTAGTTTAAATTTAAAAGTCACTCAGCGCCTAATATCAGCAAAGTGCTTTTAGTTTAAATTTAAAACACAGAAGAGAGCTTTCTGGTTAAATTTAGAACCCAGCAGAGAGCTTGTAGTTTAAATGTAATAGTCACTCAGGGCCTAGCATCAGCAAAGTACTTTTAGTTTAAATTTAAAACACAGAAGAGAGCTTTCTGGTTAAATTTGGAACCCAGCAGAGAGCTTGTAGTTTAAATTTCATAATAAGTTAGAGCCTAGCAGCAGCAAAGAGCTATAATTTAAATCAAATCAGAATATAGCTTACCTCAGCAGCACAAGACAGGGTACTGTGTAGCAGCCCTCTTTTAATAAGTGTTATTTCCCTCTCTCCCTCCCCAACACCCACCCACCCCTGGGATAATCATAGCTTTATAGGTACTTACACATCTTAAAAGACAGGAGGTGCTTTCATGTGAAGCTCGTTACCCAAATCAGTCATACACTAAGGACCCAAGATTAATTAAGCTTCAGGTGAACAAGGTATATTAAACATATTAGGTACAGTTTTATTAGTATAAATATCCATAGCAACCCTTAGTAAGAAAAGAATTTAAAGATCTAAACACAAACTTAAAACTAAGATGCAGACAGCAGTCCAGCAGCGAAATGGGAGCTTTCCAGTCTTTTGCATTGAATGCCACATGTATGATTTCCTCCCAGTTGGTGAGAGGTCTTACGTGTGCACTAAGTTCAAGGAGCTCTTTGCTCTCAAGGAACGAGTCCATTCTCTAGAGGCTAGAGTAGCAGACTTGGAAAACCTAAGAAAGACAGAGAGATACATAGATGAGACCTACAGGGATATAGTCCTGAAGTCCCACCTCCAGTCTGCCAGCATCCCTGTTGCCATGGAGGAGAGAGGTCACGTGACAGGAGAGCATCACCCTGGTGTGGCAGGAAGTGATCCTGTAACTAGGACCTGTCCTCCAGATGATGTAAAATCCTCTCGCACCGAGGAAGTTTCTCCAGGACCATGTGCCCACGAGGGAAGGGTTAGGACAGCCGTTATAGTTGGTGATTCGATCATTAGGCATGTAGATAGCTGGGTGGCTGGTGGACGTGAGGATCGTCTGATAATATGCCTGCCTGGTGCGAAGGTAGTGGACCTCACGCGCCACCTAGATAAGGTCTTAGATAGTGCTGGGGAGGAGTCTGCTGTCTTGGTACATGTCGGTACCAATGACATAGGAAAATGTGGTAGGGAGGTTATGGAGTCTAAATTTAGGCTTTTAGGTAGGAAGTTGAAATCCAGAACTTCCAGGGTAGCATTCTCCGAAATGCTTCCCATTCCATGCACAGGACCCAAAAGGCAGGCAGAGCTCTGGAGTCTCAAAGTGTGGATGAGACATGGTGCAGAGATGAGGGTTTTGGATCTGTTAGGAACTAGGGAACATTCTGGGGAAAGGAGGGGCTCTTCCGAAGGGATGGGCATCACCTTAACCAGGATGGAACCAGGCTACTGGAATTAACCTTTAAAAAGGAGATAGAGCAGCTTTTAAACTAGATAATAGGGGAAAGCCGGCAGTCGCCCTTGAGCACATGGTTCAGAAGAATGTATCCTTGAAGGATGTGACCAAAAGCAGAGAGGTTCCAAAAAAGTATAAAGTAGCCCAAATGCCCTCGAGTATGGAGCAGACAGAGCTTAAAGATCCCAAATTACCCATGTCTACCAATAGCCAAATTAATATGAATAAAATACAGTCTCTAAAATGCTTGTATGCAAATGCTAGAACTCTAAAAAATTAGATGGGAGAGTTAGAATATATAGCACTAAATGAAAGGTTAGATATGATTGGAATATCAGAGACATGGTGGAGGGAGGACAACCAGTGGGACACTGTGATACCTGGGTACAAACTATATTGTAATGATAGAGCTGATCAAATTGGTGGAGGTGTTGCGCTCTATGTTAGAGAGGACATTGAGTCAGAAAGGATTAAAGTTTTGCAGGAAACAAAATTTTCTGTAGAATCTCTATGGATTGAAATTCCATGTAAAAAAGGGAAGGCGATGGCAGTGAGGGTGTACTATCGACCGCCTGGCCAAAATGAACAAATGGATGATGAAATGCTGAAAGAAATCAAGGAAGCTAACAAAGGTTACAGCGCAGTAATAATAATGGGTGATTTCAATTACCCCGGTATCAACAGGGTCAGTGTCACACATGCTAGGAAGATAAAGTTTCTAGATTAAATAAATGACTGCTTCTTTGAGCAGCTGGTTCATGAACCGACCAGAGGGGAAGCCATATTAGACCTAGTCCTTAGTGGAACACCAGATCTAGTACAAGAGATAAAGTTGTTGGGGCCACTTGGCAATAGTGATCATAGCATGATCGCTTTTGATTTAATTAGTGGAGGAGGGATAGTAAGGAAATCCACAGTACTACCTTTTAACTTTCGAAAGGGAGACTATGATAAAATGAGGAAAATAATTAAGAAAAAACTAAAAGGAGCAGTTGCAAAGGTTAATGACTTATATCAAGCTTGAGTGTTGTTGAAAAATACTATCTTGAAAGCCCAGACCAGCTGTATTCCAGTGGAAGGAAGTCCAAAAAACTGCCAGTATGGTTTAAAGGTGAGGTCAGAGAGGCTATTGTTGCCAAAAAAGCATCTTTCAGAAAATGGAAAAAGAGCCAAATGACAAAACCTGGAAACAGCACAAGCACTGGCAAGTCAAATGCAAGGCATTGATAAGGCAGGCATAGGGAGAATTTGAGAAGAACCTTGCTGCAGAAGCAAAAACGCGAAATAAAGACTTTTTCAAGTACATTCATAGCAAAAAACCTTTGAGAGGGTCAGTTGGTCCATTACATGATAGAGGGGTTAAAAGGGGCACTAAGAGGCGACAATGCGATAGCGGAGAGACTGAATGAATTCTTTGCTTCAGTCTTTACTGAAGTAGCTACTGCGAATCAGCAAACAATCCATTTCTTCAATCTCTTTTTACAATCCAATTTTTAGCGCTAAAAATTGGATTGTAAAAAGAGATTGAAGAAATGGATTGTTTGCTGATTCGCAGTAGTTTTAAGCGTTGAAACAGTATCGGAATGAAATGACCTGGTCCTAAACACAGTGCTGTGTTCGTTGTTCTAACTGCGACAACGGCTCATTTATTTAACTGGGAAGAAGAAGCCAGCTTTTTGGGCCGATCTGCATGGGATGAGTATTCCACCAGTTTTAGTTTTGTGAAGTAGCGCTGTTTAATGTGCATATTTCACGCTTATTTAATGCTACTTTTAGCCATACTTTGAATAAAAGGGAAGTTACGCTTCAAGAGAGGGTCTCCTCCCATGGCAAAAACGTCCGACAAAAATATTTAAAGATTTAGTTACTCTTATGAGTTCACTCTAAGTGTTTATGTTGTTCTTTGAATTGGAGTGAGGGTTACTGATTGTATTTGCACTTTAGAAACAAGCAGTCTTTCCATTATGGCTTTGTGCACCTTCTCTGAGTTTACCTATTGCTCCTGGATGATAAAAATGCTGTAAATGAAATTAAAATTAAATTAAATTAAATTAATTGTCCAATTGACTCCCTCACAGGGTTCTTGTTTCAATAGTTCTTGAAGAAAAAGATTTTATTATGACTTGTGTAATGCAGCGAGGGCTGATGAAAGCCCAGAGGAGAAAAAAGAAGCTGTTTTTCAGAGAAAAAAAGATGTGCACAAGTTGCAATATTCGCAGGAACCAGCTAGAGGGAGCAGGAGGGCATTCAGAGAGACTGAAGGGCCACGCCCAGCTGGTCACGAGGAACTGACAACCAGCTCCCAATCCTCAAAGGCAGGAGTGCTTTATAAGGGGAGAGGGGAAGACTGGAGAGGAGAGAGGTTGAAGTGGAAACCTGATTTCTCCGGAGCTAGAGGATCACCAGGAGTGAGAGGTGACTCACCAGGAGCTGAGGAAGGACCTAAGGAGGGACCAGCTCAAGATAGAGAGAGAGCTGTTTGCCCGAAGAGGCAAAAGCACTGTACTAATTGCAAGCAGAAGCTCAAAGGAGAATCAGCTGGAGAAGCTAAGCCATGCTGAGCAGGAAAGCCAGGAGCTGGGCTTATGCAGAAGCAGGTGCTTACCAGGAGATTGGGTTCAAAGGCTGCAAGGTAAACCAAATTTTCAAAGAAAAAGTTTTCATCAAGCTGCTGACTGTGAGAGGCAAGCAATTGAAGAAAGCCATTTACCTGCTTGTTGCTGCAATACAAGGTATGATAAATAAATGCCTATGAGGAAAGCTATAAATGTTAAAGACTATGGTAAAGCTGCTATAAAACCTCTAAGAAGAGAGAACACATTTAATCCTAATACAGCACGTGGCCGACGCCCTAGGCTAGGCCAAGGACATTGGCAAGTATTGCAAGAGATATACAAAACCCCTGGAGGTGTTTCCCAAGAGACTAGGGATACAGAGTCAGACATATCTGATTATGAGCCAATGCAAGTGGAACTGGCAGGAGAATTATCAGACCAGGAAATGGATTGTACTCTCTGTGTCTCTGATAGCATAGAGTCTTTGCCAGACTTGTGAATTGCTTGAATTGCTAACCGAACATTCTTTAATTGACTAAGCACTGCTATTCCTGTGAAATTCAACAATTTTGCTTTAAACCCTGAGTTTTCTTTCTTACCTGAATTAAGGACATTTGCTTTGAGTTGTAACCCAACAATTGGAACCACTGTGTAAAGGGAATAAAAGCCTTCTTTTTCCCAGCACTCTGCTTTAATGGTTGCTTTAAAGATTGGAGCTAAAAACTACAAGGACCAAGTGCCTTTTGGCCCTTAAAAGAGTCTCCTATCTTAATATCAACATTTTTATGTCCCACCTGTCCTGGCATCCACTGGCCACCAGGGAGGTGTGCCAACACTTGTCATTTCCTAACTTTTTCATTTGGCTCTACTGTATATTATTTGCAATATGATCTTTTTGATTAAAATAGCCTCTTTGATCTTACCTTTATTTATTTATTTATTTACATTTCTTTTATACTGCGCTATTCAACATCAGTGTGGTTTACATAGAACATAAAACATACACGTTGCATATAATGAAACAGTGTTTACAGGTAACAGGAAATAGAACTTGGATAACTTGGGGTAACTATTTACATCAGATTTTCATATTGTACAAGCTAAACTAATAAGTGTCTTATAGCGGAGGTTTTGTCATGGTATCTATATTAGACTGTAGGTGACGTTACTGTATCTTCGTCTATCTTGTAGTGCTGAAGGAATAGGTACTGTTTCACTGCCTTCCTAAATTTTTTAATCATCCCAACAGCCATTTGATTTTCTTTTTGTCTTTTTTAATACATGAAATACATCTGTTCTGGACTTCCAAAATGGTGTTTTTAAACAATATCCATGCCTGACATAAACTCTTATCCTTTGCAGCTACTCCTTTTAATTGTTTCCTATCCATTTTCCTCATCTTATCATATTTGCTCTTTTGAAACTAAAATGCTAGGTAAGTAGTTTCCCTTAGTATCCTTCCTCCAATTACTAAGGGGCCTTTTTACTGAAGAATGCTAGCTTTTAACAATTAATGCGTGTTTAGAGCAAAAAATAATGCACAGTAGTTACAACCCCTGGGTGCTGCCAGGAAAGTGGCTAGCATGTTCCTGGCAGTTACCACACACAACAGCACTCTAACGCACCATGGCAGTGTCCACTATTACCATAATTGCACTGAACATCACTATTGAGGTGGTATTTGGTGCACCCATGCTAATTGTACAAAGCACAGGTAGCACACAAAGTTACCCACATGTTGGTCTCACCACGGCCACTCTCCATCCTTAACCCACCCCTTCACCACTCCTATGTACGACGCGCTCATAACACAGAAATCAGTGCATGCTTGCCATTCTGGTCCCACACTATTGGTCACTGCAGATTTCAGGGTGTATGTAATGTGTACCAAAACTCACACTGCTCAACACAGTTTAGTAAAAGAGCCCCTAAATGTTATTATTGGGAGAAGGAGTAGGAAAGATAAAGGCCCGAGGACTGTGATAATAAGTAGGGGTGAGCAGGAAAGATAGGCGTAGGAGTCCTCTCTTATTTGCTTCTCTTCCAGCCAGCATTCCATTTTCTTGCCCAACAGTACCAAGCTACAAGGCATAATCAATGCTGTGAAGGTGTGAGATAGCTTTTATCTACTATTATATCCTTCTACAATACGCTACTGCATGCTTGATCCTTATCATCCCAGCCACTGAAATCTGCCATCTCAGTTCTCAGTTACTATTGAAACCTTATTTATAAGTGATAGTTTCCTAGTTGCATTAGAAACTTCTGTGATGTTCCATTTTTTAAGTTTTTGAACCAAGATTTATTGGAACATTTTTGGCCTATAACCAGATTAAACTCACCTTTTTTCAAGTGACCAGGCAAGTTAGATTCATGTACGATAGTTGTCTCCTATGCTATATTGTAATCTGCTAGATAATGGGAAACAAGTTCTTGCATATTTGTTAAGGATATTACTTTACAAATGGTTGTATTTAAAAGAGTCTTAATACATTTAGGGATATGTTTACGAAAGGGCGTTAAGGGAGCAAGTTTACTGTTAACGCCTGTTATCGGCACCCTTGCGCCCTTCATACTGTGAAAAAGTGCATTAACGGGCGTTAAAGGCTACTACAGCATTAAGGGTGCAGTAGGCAGAGAGTGGGCATTAATGTGGTAGAGAGTGGGCGTTAACAAAGGGTGTTACCTTAACGCCTGTTGCATTAACGCCTGTTGCATTAATGTGTGTTAAAGCCCTTTAATGCTGGGAACCCTAATACCAAGTAAAACTCACGGAAAGGGTGTATTTTGCGGGAGGAGAGCCTATTTAAATGTCTGCAATATAATGAACAGACAGAGGAGCCCAAGATAGTGATAATAGTGCTTCATTACCAGCAACAGCATAGTGCCCAAGTATGAAAGGGCACCATGCTGATGGTGTAAATAGCTACAAAGAAACAAAAAAAACAAGGACTCTCACTCACTCACTGAATGTAAACAAAACAAGAGTCATAGAGCAGCAAACCTAGTGAAAACAGAAAGGAAAAATATGCATACACACACATACTCAATGGTGTGAATCCAAAAGCGTATGGAAATGAGAACTGGGGTGCACTAACAATTTCTAGGGAAGCCTCAGACTAAGGAGGTGGGAAACAAAAATGGCAAGCAATTCCACTAAACAGGCAGAAACCACTTAACAACCCCTGTCAGTGTCATTCATAGGCTTCAAGTGTAACATTTTTTTAAATGCATTTAAAGGAAAAGGAAACACTTAACTGAATGAAAGGCCCCCTCAGGAACCAACCACCGCTGTGTGACTGCTGGATAAATGTCACTTACCATTGAGCATGTGTGTGTATGCATCTTTTTTTTCTCTGCTTTCACTAAGTTTGCTGCTCTATGACTCTTGTTTTGTTTACATTCGATGGTGTAAATGGGGCAAAGGAGATGGCACATCGGTCATGCAGTGGAGTTTCTGGGGCACAAGGCAGACCAGGCAGCTGCCCAGGTGGCACATCTGTGATGTCCGTGATGATCCCACATTGACATTGACGGCATACAGATATGCTGCTGCTTTGTAAAGGTGATGCACCAGATGGGGCGGGACAAGGTTTCCTGGCACCCCGGGAGTCCCCCACCCCCACCCCCACTGCCGCTGAAGCCAGCTCCAGAGGAAGAGGATGATAGCGCCAGCAGCTGTAGGGCTACTTGGAGCTGCAAAATGCAGGTGCCTGAGGGAAATACCACAGCTGCAGCTGCCTGCCTCCCCCCAATATGTATCAGAAGCAGGTGGTGATGGGGTTCTGGCAGCAGCAGTTGTTTGGGGGAATGGCATGTCTGTCAATTGAGCCTCTGCACCACTCATCTGGACCTGGTGCCCTAGGCATCTGCCAAAGTCACCTGGTGGACCAGTCAATACTGCGCACCATCCCACTGACAGCATGGTGTGGGGGTGTTGGCAGTAGGTGCAGCGGCACCCATGTGCAGGAGATAAGATCTATGTCATGGTCCTGTGTGCCAATCCCATTGCAATATCAGCTCCAGGGACTGATACAGACATATGGCAGCTCTGTGGCTCAACATCCATAGCCATTGTATATATATGAGTGAAGGATCACATGTTCAAGACTCTGCTGTAGTTCATGTATTGCATGTCCCTGTGGATAAACTTTAGCCTACAGTGCAGGCACAGCACCAGCGTGTACAACCCCAAATGAATTGGTCAGGAAGGGTACAGCCACCTATCTGCCAAACAGACAGACTCCACCATCCACAGCTTCATGGAAATTCAGCCCGATAGCACCAGCACACTGAGAGGATGTTAATGTCAGAGGGCACTACTAGCGCCTGCACAATGAGCACACATTAACAATGCTTGAGCTGATATGGAGACCAAAGTGGCAGGCAGGAATATCAACCATCGCCACTTTTGCCCAGTGTGACGATGTGAGTGTGTGTGTGTGTCTCCAGAATTCTGTGGCCTTTTGCACTGCATTGTGCCTCACATTTCCTAGGCTGATTCCAGCATTCGTCTGCAAATGTGCATGAGGAGGATCAAAGGATTCTGAATATGGCCATAAACAGAGCGATTTGCCCAAGATGTGTCTGCATCGGAGGTAGGGCCAAAGGCTGAGACTTCAAAGTGCCTGTCTGCCACATGCATGGCTTGGGTAGCCACAGCAGTTCACACTGTGAGGACACTCTCACTCTGACCGAGCTGTGACCATGGCAAGGCTATGTATCCACATAGCGCTTTTATAGTGTGCTACTCCAATGATGTGGGTGCGCTCCCTGTCCTGGGAGGCCAATCACTGTTCCACATGCAGTATGTGCTAACCAGCAGACTGGCCCCATTTGGTATGTGCATGGCTGAGACAGCCCTGTGGTTGGCAGCAGGTTCAATCTAACTGTGCTTGCTTTGGCAGATTGGTAGTTCCATATGGTTGGGATAGGAGCCATTCCTACCCTACTCACTGTGGTCATGGCAGGACCAGAAGGATGGTGGTAGCAGCAGCCCCTCTGCAGTTGAAGCGCATGACACCTGCTGCTATAAGACTGGGCACTGACGTGTTGTTCTAGGAGGATCGCTGTTCAACAGGAGCAGGGTACATGTCCAATATGACAAAAGTTGTCCATATGGTGGTAAAAAAACAATTTTCTTCCAAGCATACATTAGAATCACAAATAAAACACATTACATTCATGCCGCATACAATAAAAAACCATGAATACACATTTTAGATTGTGTAGGTAAAATGTGGGGTGTCCAGGTCAAAATGTCTATAATTCAGTGAGAGGGACAGTAGAGAAGGTGCGTACATGTAAGGGCAATCAAAAATCAGCCTGAAACCTGCATGGATCCATAAAAGAAAAGAGAAAACATGGACACGCAGAGTAATGAGTCTGACACGGGCAGGTCTACCCCTGAGTTCAGTAACCTGCACAAGTCAGATATGGACATCTGCCAGAACATGAATGTGCAGAAACATGAATGTGCACGTGGCCCAGTTCCAGAACATGCTTGTGTATCGGTCACTGCATACACTTCCTGGCCTACCATTTTGCAAATGATGATGTGCAGTGACAAGGGAGCTAGGATAATGCCTTTCGACTTACTAGCACATTTTTATAAAGGAGCAAAAGGTATCATAAAAGTGAGGGGGCGTTCTCCTCTTCCCCTTACAATTTCTGGTTGGCTGAAATGAGCACTTTTTAGATTCTCTTTAGGGCCTTGGAGCAGGTATGGACATGGACATCTCTACCAGCAAATTGGGGTGCTACTTATATCCTTTTTGTACTGCCCTGGCCAGGACCCCTGAATGCTCCTGTGTGACACAGATATGATCACACTGGATGTGTGTATTTTGGCCATTCAAAAATGGAGCCGTTCTTAGGAGTCAATGTGATTGGAACATCTGAATGAGTGCTTTCAGATGTGCAAATCACTAATAAGGCTTCTAAAATGGCTGCCACGTTGTTTGAAAGGAAATTATTCTCTTTTACCACCATATGGTAAAAGTTTTAAAAAAATGTGTTATTTTGAGTAATTTCCAGCTTGGTCAAGAGTGACATTTAGCTTGAGCAAGTACAGAATCGGGGGCCAAATCTGGTCTGTCCAGATTTTGGACGTCTGGACAGACCATACATGCCCTGATCAGAATGGGCCTCTACGTGACAGAATACTGACCTCAGATTACTTCTTTCCTGTGGCAGCATTAGACAGCTTTGATGTGCCTTTACACCACAGTAATTCAACTAGAAGGTAATGATCATGAATGCAGTTAATAAGCATCATGAAAAAAAAAATCTCACTCGTCGGGGCACATTTGAAATTCTGGAAAAGGTTAGTGAACGATTTGGCCTTTGAGTTTCATACCTCAGGAATAGACTGAATCAGTGTGACTTGATCTCTTCAGACTGTTTCAGATTCTGCAGGGAAGGCCAAGTATACAATAACTTTGCATTATTGACCAGCATTATTTTAATAACTTCTTCCTGCAGGCCTTGTGTTTATTTTCTGTCAGAATTATGACAGGTTGGTGAGTGAGCCAGCCAACTAAGCCAAGGAGTTAGTTGAGAATTCATAACATTGAAGTAAAGTTGATCATCCCAAAGAGGATATCCTCAATGGATGAGAGGGAGGACCCTCTGCCATGTCAGTGGTATCAAGGGAACACATATGCGACTGAGATGGTGTTGCACAAATATGTCTATGCTGAATGGACCCGCAGACCTTGGAAGCCCTAGAAGCCATGGATATGGGCTGAAAGTGAGCTCACTGAAAGGGAGAAGCCTAGGTTGCACTTATAATTTAGGAAGTTAACCTAGCTAGACACGTGACATGCATGAATTGGGGAAGGTGCATTATTGCCTGCACAGCTGACAACACAAGGGGCAGTCAGAAAGCAGCTCTGTGTTTGGCTTGGATACAAAGATTTGAATATGTGATTTGCAAGAATAATAATGTGAGCTTTTAGTGTGATGCTTTATCTGACTCATTGGGTCTGTGGAAAGGCAGGTTGTGATTGGGCTGGCCACAGCTGCCTATGTTAGAGGAAATACTTCCTATTTATTGGAGCATTGCTTAATTTAAAGTGAAGCTTCAAGTTTCCTACATTCACGTGTACGGTCACTGTTGTATGGCTTAGTGCAAATTATTTGTTGGATACATAAAGTTACCTCCCTGTCTGGGATTTCAGCAATGTGCTTTGTACATGTCTCAGTATGAAAGAAAAATGTGAATTTTTTTGTAATTCAAATTGGATTCATCTGCTTTTTTTTTCCAGTACACACCCCCAAATTAAATTATCTAAAATTAAGACCTTTCTCCTTCAGTGTAATCTCTTGGGGATATGTTTACTAAACCATCTTAATGTTCCCGGCGTTAGTTGCAGTCTTACTGTGATGAATGCCATATAAGGTAGTGGGTGTTCCGGTCTTAAGGTAGTATTTCGGGTTATAACACGATAAAATCCGTTATCGCACGATAGAGGGAGCCGTGGCACGTTAACGTGTGTTAGCCTTAATTAGGCGCACTGACCTGCAATCATAGCAGCAGAGGTGTAGCACACTGGTTAATACATTGACTGCTGATACAGTGGTCATTTATTTTATTTATTTATTTACAGTATTTTTTATACCGCGCTATTCGACATCAGTGCGGTTTACATGAAACAGAAACTTATACGGTGCACGGGACTTCCGTATTTACAATAAACAGGCGCTTAAAACTTGGATAAACTGGGGTAACTATTTACATATAGGCTTCATATCAGGTCCTATCATACATTATCATGCGATAAAGTCACTTATCGCGCAATAATACCACCACTGCGACGTTAAGGCGGTTTAATAAACATACCCCTTAGTTGGATTTATTTATTTACTTTTTTTTTGAAAGGGGGATTATTTTCTGATTTGCTAGCTGAAAAGCTTTTTTGTTTTTCTTTTTACAGATTTTACCTGCGATGCATTTGGTACAGCATTTTAAAATTAATTTTAAGCAGATGAAATTGGCTTATAGGCTAAGGGGTATGTTTACTAAGGAGTGTTAAGCGAGCAAAGGTGTTGTTAATGGACGTTATTGGCACCCATAAGCAGTTAACACTGCAGAAACTGCTGATAATTCTGGATTAATGTGCAGAAACAGGTTCCCTAGCATTAAGGTTAAAAGAGGTGGAGAGTGGGTATTAATGGGGTGGAGACTGGGCCGGCATAGCATATGCTTCTCAACACAGGTTTGTGTTACCATGAATTTAAACTTTCGGTACGGCGAACCCTAATGCCATCTGAAAGCTCGCAATAAGGGCTATTTCTTTGGGGAGAGAGCCTATTTTCATGTATGCAATGTACTCCACCCACCCTATTTCTCAAATTAGTGATAGTAGTGCTCCATTGGCAGCAACAGCATGGTGCCCCATTAATAAAGAGCATTATGTTGTTGGTGTCAATTTGGCAAAGGAAGTGCCTTGTGGGTGATGCAGTGGGGCTGGCAGGTCCACTAGACTGACAAGGCTGTTGCCTAGGGTGGACAGCCAAGATGTCTGGTATGACTCCACTGTGACAGTGTAAGCACACATACGTGCTGCCATAGTCAAAGACGTGTTGCACCACCTCCATTGCCACCATACTGCCATGCCAGCATTGTGTGAGGGTGGGGATGGTCGTTGCAGTGGCTGTGGTATGCTGCAGACAAGATCTGTGTCCTGGCCCTGTGTGTCAGGTGCAATGCTGCAGTTGCCACTGTGAGTGGGATGGCAAGCATTTTATCAGCAGGTACAGTGTCAGACATAATGAACCCTCTGTTACGAGGTCTAAGGCAGCTGCATGCATTCCCACATCCCTCGGGTGAGGGGTGAAGGAGAGGCATGTTGTGACCAGCTGGGTGTGTGCAACTTCAATAATGCCACCTGCAGCACTGAAGAGGTAGCTGTGCCACAATGGCAGGGAGGAAGGGATTGGCCAGCATGCTGTCCTCCATCATTGGTGGATGCTTGCACCCAGCTAGTTTGCTGAGTGAATGGGCTGGCCCTGGGATAAGGATGTCCCTCACTTGCACATATTGAGTACAGATGTGCATGTGGGGGGAAAACTCTGCCACCGAGGCAGAAAGACTATGTAAGATGATAACAGCCCATGTCAGAGGTAAAATGACAACCTTGCCCCCTCACCCGCCAAATGATGACCATAATCTGTGCATGAACCAGTGATCTCTTCATAAGTAAGTACTCAGTCAGGTAGAAGCAGCTGAGCAATATGTGAATTCCAGTGAACTGTGATGGTCTTCAACTTATGAGATTATCCCATGACTGTCCCACAAGCATACACCAGGACATGGGTACCTTGGTCACTCTGTTAGGTACCCATGGTCTGGAATGTGTGGGTTCATGTATCATGACCTGCTCCTTTGACTGGATAGATCCCACATATAAGACATGAATGTCTGTTGAACCAGCTGCATATCATTGCAGTGCAAAATACAGACATTACAGTATGTCCCTCTCCAACACCTGCCAAATATACCTTGTCAGACATGTATGGTACAGAGCCTGCCAAGATGTAATCAGACATAGGCATACCACAACTCATGCCCGCATGCATCCTGACAGCGATCACATATATACCTATGGATTAATAAACCCACATGGTTGCTCTGTGGCTCCAAACCCAGGGCCAGTGTGTGTATGGGAGACAGGTCAAAGGTTCAAGACCAGCTTGTGGATCAAGAATTGTATGATGTGGTGTTTTAATTTTATCCTACATTAATGGAGCAGTATTGGCATGTTCAACCTTCAACATTCCCTCCAGGATGCCACACTGACAAGCTACACCACCTATGCCAAGATGGCAGAGAATGCTAATAGAACTGGCAACACTGAGCAGATATTGATAGTGCTTGAGCATTGCAGAGCGCACTAAGAGCACCAGCACACTAAGCAGACATTGACCATGGCAGAGCATCAAAGGAGACCTAAGAGGCAGATAAGAATGCTGCTCTACCCCACTTTTGGACAGCAAGATCATGTGTGTGTATGTGTTTCTGTCTCAAGAAGAGTATGAGCTGCAGCAATGCATGTGGGGCCCAGGCTTTATGGCTGTGCATACAACATGATGCTGGTCAGCTAAACAGCATCCTACATACTGTATGAGACACCATTTACAAGCAGAAGGTTAGTATTCAGTAAGTAGTTGCAACATGTGGCTATGACGCTATAATGCATTCCAATTACAGAATCACCTAGGCCTACCCCCACAGCATTTCCCTACACTTACCTCCCATCATGGCAGTATTGTGCAGCTCCCAAATCACTTGTTGGTTTGATTGGAGTGAGCAGGGGGGACACATGTGTATGTGTGTGTGTTGCAACCCTCACCTCTGACTGAGCCTCCAGACCTCAGGATACACCCATTTGTACAGGTGAGAGGCCTGATTAATGCCAACTGCCATAACAGCTGTATTCATGGCAACGGTCATCACACCTGGAGCTGCTGCAGCCTATAGGGGACATAAGAACATAAGATCATAAGATATACTATACTGGGTCAGACCAAGGTCCATCAAGCCCAGTATCCTGTTTCCAACAGTGGCAAATCTAGGTCATACGTACCTAGCAGTTAACCCAAAAGACACAGGTTCCACAATGCTTGTATTGGGTCAAGCATTGATATCCTGGGTCACTATGTTCAATGCTCACTGCCAAGTGCTCTGTAGGGGGACACCATATATGTGTCTGTGACAGACATAGCCCACTTTGGGCCAGCATTCACTCTTAACCTGTCTCTGGCCCACTTTCCACTGTGCCTCACATTGCATAAGCTGTCCCCAAGTCAAAGATAAAAGGGTACATACTGATGAGCAGAGGATTCTGAGTATTGCCTAAAACAGAGCAGTTTTCACAGGATGTACATATGTCAGAGACTAGGTCAATGGCTGAGCCATCCTATCATGGGTCTGCCACAGGCATGGCCTGGGTGCACACATTTGTTCATGCTGAATGGAGTGGAGGAGTGGCCTAGTGGTTGGGGCAAGGTACTTCAGGCCGGAAGGTCGGGGGTTCAAATCCCACTAGAGGACAGCAACCTTGGGCTGGAAGGACTGGGGTTTCTAGTCCCACAGGTGCTCCTTGTGGTCTTGGGCAAGCCACTTAACCCTCCATAGCCCATGTTCCCTGTAAAATAGTTATCTCCAAGTTATAATACCCTGTTCAATGTAATTTCAGTTTGTTCAATGTAAACCGCACTGATGCAGAATAGCACGGTATATAAGAGAATGTAAATAAATAAAAATAAAATAAATAAAATGATGACTCTCACTCTGATCGAGCTGTGACCATGTCATGGCTATGTATTGACATGGTGTTATATAGACTCAGGATGCAGTGAATTGTGGGCTGTTACTTTTATGGCTGGCTGTCCATGCTGTTTATAAAAACCTGATGTGTTCATGGTGCCTATTTATGTATGTAGTATGAAGTTACTAGCAGACTAGATACAGATGGTTATGTGAGTGGTTGATACAAGCAGATGTTGCCCAACATATGCAGGCTGCCTGGGATTGATCTAGTTGATTAGAATTTCCAGAAAGTGTGTTGTTGGTAACCTGCTGATAACTATGGTCTTGACAGGTCATTTGGGAGACAACACTCACAAACTTTGGGCTTCTTGACAACAGTTGCTAAAGCTAACCATGCAGCAGTGATATTGGCTGCTGCCCATTTAACAATCGGCACCTTAAAGATAGGTGGGGGTAAAGAGGAGCTGCAGAGTTAATACACGTATAGGTCTGTAGGAAAAGTTTGAATTGTATGTGAACTGACTTGAGAAGAGGAGTTAGGAGAGCATAGATATACTGGCAGAAGATTAGTTGTGCATACAATATATACAATCTCAACACTGTCTTCTGATCATTGACCAAAGCATTTAGCAGTACATTGCCTATTATTCCAAAAGAGAGTCCAAATGCACTTTGCCTGATTGTGACTGTCGGACTCTAACCTCTGAATGGTGCGTTCACAATTCCAGCAGCCGAGGGTACACTACATACTGAAAGCTAACCTTCTGCTTGTAAATGGTGTCTCACACAGTATGTAGAGTTACTGAATAGCTGACCTGCAGCATGTATGTACAGTCATAAAGCCTGGGTATTACATGCATGCACAGTGTATTGCTGCAGCTCACAATCCTCTGGAGACATACACACACAGGACCGTACTGAGCCCTGTGCAAGTGGTGCAGCCGCACAGGGCGCAAAGACTTAAAGGGCACATTTTGGCTCTCTGACGTTGTCTGTGCCATCACTTTTTTGGTGGCAGGCAGCAGCAGAGAGACAAAATGCACCCCTTAAGTCTTTGCGCAGGCACCCTAAGCAGGTCTAGTGCCACAGGATGTCATGTTGGTCTCTGCATTGCCTGCCACCATATGGGAAGGCAATGCTTCTAGGTGAATGTTGGGGTGGGGATAGGAGTGGGGGAATAGTACCATACATGTTTAGAATGTGTTTTTTTGTAGGTGCTATTCCTGGCCAAAGCCTATGTTCACATGCCCATATGCTATGTGGGCCTACTGAGTGTCTGCATGTGTTACATCAGAGGGCCTACATGACAGCCTCACTCGCTCTCCATGGCCACCCAGTGTGACAGTCACAAGGATGTTGTTAGAGTACAAAGAGGCAGGGAATGGTGGTGTATGTGTAGCCAGCGACTGTACCAACATCTAACCCCATATCCAGCCTGCCATGCTTCCGTGCACTCTTGAGGAGGGGCTACTGCATCTGCAGTGTGAGAGAGTGCATGTGCTGCACTAGCCAGTTTTACAGTGTCTATGGCTAAGGACATGACATTATATGGGAGTACAAGAATGGCACTATGTTCAATGCTTACTGCCAAAAACTGTGTAAGGGTACACCATATTTGGGTATGTGATAGACGTAGGCCACTGTGGGCCAGAATGTACTCAAGGCTGTCTCTGGCCCATTGTACACTGTGCTTTACATTGCATATGCTGTCCCCAAGTTCAAAATGAAAGGGTACAAAATGAGCAGCAGAGAATTCTGGGTATTGCCTAAAACAAAGCGTTTTGCACAGGACGTATATGAGTCAGAGGTTAGGTAAATGGCTGAGCCATCTTAACATGGATCTGCCATGGGCATGGCCTGGGTACACACATCTGTTCATGCTGAGAAGCCACTCTCACTCTGACCGGGCGGTGACCATGTGATGGCTATATATCCACATGGCCCTATACAGGGCCAAGTTAAAGCAATATGGGTACTGTTTCTTTTTTGGCAGTCAAGTCAGTAGACTGACTGCTGGATGTTCATGCTGTTTATATAAAGCCAATGTTTTCATGGTGGTTGACACAGCCCAGTGTTGCCCAATATACACAGGCTGCCTGTGATTTATCTTGCTGATGGGAATTCTCAGAAAGAGAAGCTAGCAGAAGTTCTAGGGCTGTTGAAAACCTACTAATAACAATGGTATTGGCAATCCCCCTTTCTGCCTAGACCATACTCATTGTATTCAAGTTCCTTGGAAAAAGCTGCCACAACCTTAGAGAATAACCTAAGAAGTGAAGGACAGACCACTTCTACATGCTGCAATTGTACAGAATACCCACTGACTAGCATTAATTAATTAATTTATTTAACATTTATTATATATCATTTTTCTCCAATTCAAAATGGTTTACAATTAACAAAAGTAAGAGTGTAATTACAGCTATTTTACATGGAGCATGAACAATTTTAAACAATGGTTGTACATTTAAAAAGAACCATTTACATTACTACTACTACTATTTAGCACTTGTAAAGCGCCACACACGCAGCGCTGCACGGCTAACCTACAAGAAGTAGCTAACATACAAAGGACAGTCTCTGCCCGTCATCTCTGCCTGTCAGAGTCAAGCTCATCGGACAAGAGACAATCCCTGCCCGTCAAAGTCATGCTCATCGGAGCTTACAATATAAATAGAACAGTACAGAGCATTAGTCAGTTCTGCAGTAAGGTGTGGTATAGTTTGGTACAGTTTGGACTATAGTTTGGTCATAAACATTAACGGGGGTTTGGTCATGAATGTTGACGGGGGTTAGGGTAAGATGAGGATGGAAGTCAGGATCTGAATGTGACGGTGAAGAGGTGGGTCTTCAACCTGGATTTGAAGAGGGCCAGGGTAGACGCCTCGCGCACAGACACGGGTAGGCTGTTCCAGGCGTGTGGTGCAGCAAGGTGAAAGGGGCGCAGTCGGGAGTTTGCGGTGCAGGTGAAAGGCATTGAAAGAAGCGATTTGTTGGCGGAGTGCAAATTTTGAGAGGGGACGTAGGGAGAGATAAGAGATAGGAGGCATTGAGGGGCCATAGAGTGAATGCATTTATAGGTCAGCAGGAGAAGCTTGAATTGGATGCAGAATTGGACAGGGAGCCAGTGAAGTGACTTGAGGAGAGGAGTAATGTGGGCATGGCGAGGCTGCTGGAAGATTAGTCGAGCAACGTGATTTTTGTATAGATTGAAGGGGAAGGAGATGATTCACGGGGAGACCAGCGAGGAGTAGGTTGCAGTAATCGAGGCGAGAGGAGATTAAGGAGTGGATAAACGTTTTGGTGGTGTGTTCAGAGAGGAGGGAGCGGATCTTGCTGATGTTGTAGAGCAAGAAGCGGAAGGTCTTAGCTACAAGCTGGATGTGAGCGGAGAAGGAGAGGGAGGTGTCGAAGATGACCCCTAGATTGCGAGCCGAGGGAACAGGAAGGATAGTAGATCCATCTACATGGACTGAGAGAGGGGGAAGTGGGAGGGAGGAGTTGGGTGGAAAAATAAGGAGTTCAGTCTTGGTCATGTTCAGTTTCAATCGGCAATGAGACATCCAGGCAGCGATGTCTGAGAGACAGGCAGAAATCTTGGACTGGGTTGCCAGAGAGATATCAGGTGTAGAGAGGTAGATCTGGGAGTCATCAGCATAGAGATTGTACTGAAAGCCATGGGAGGAGATAAGTGTGCCAAGGCCTTGGGTATAGAGAGAGAAAAGGAGGGGGCCCAAGACAGATCCCTGGGGTACACCTACAAGGAGCGGGGTAGGGAAGGAGGAGAGGCCTCCTGAGTATACACTGAATGAGCGTTGGGAGAGGTAGGAGGAGAACCAGGATAGTACGGAGTCTTTGAAGCCAAGCGAGGAGAGGGTGGTGAAGAGAAGGTCGTGGTCAATGGTGTCAAAGGCAGCAGAAAGGTCAAGAAGGATGAGGATAGAATAGAGGCCCTTAGATTTAGCCAGGAACAGGTCGTTGGTGACTTTAGTGAGTGCCATTTCAGTGAAGTGTAGGGGATGGAAGCCAGATTGTAGTGGGTCCAGGAGGGCCTGGGAGGTGAGGAAGTCGAGGCAGTGATGGTGGACTGCTCGTTCTAATAGTTTGGATATGAAGGGAAGGAGGGAGATGGGTCGATAGTTAGAAGGGCATGTGGGGTCAAGTGAGGGTTTCTTGAGGAGGGGTGTGACAACAGCATGTTTGAAGTCAACGGGGACAGTTGCAGTGGAGAGTGAAAGGTTGAGGATATGAGTGATGGAGGGGACAAGAGTAAGGGAAATGGAACGTAGGAGATGGGTGGGGATAGGGTCTGATGAGCAGGTGGTGGGTTTGGAGGAGGAAAGAAGAAGTGTGGTTTCTTCTTCAGAGATCGTAGGGAAAGAGGAGAGGGTGGCAGGGGGAATAGGGATGGGGGAGGAGAATTGGGGAGGAGGGGAGGTAGATGAGGGGGTAGGGAATTGGAGGGTAATTTTGTGGATTCTGACGTGGAAGTAGTCGGCTAGGGTTTGGGCAGAAAGGGAGGGCGGGATCGGGGGCGGGGGGACCTTGAGGAGAGAACTGAGGGTATTAAAGAGATGGCGAGGATCAGAGGCAAGGGAATTGGTCAGATGGATGTAGTAATCTTGTTTGGCAAGTGCTAAGGCTGACTGGAAGGAGCCAAGCATGAATTTAAAGTGTAGGAGGTCTTCCGGGAAGCGGGATTTGGACTAGGCTCATTCACCAGAACGGGCGCAGATGCGTAGGTAATGGATTGTGGGTGAAAGCCAGGGTTGGGGAGTAGATCATTTTACAGGACAAGGGGTGGGAGGGGCAAGAGTGTCAAGGGCTTAGGATAGTGTAGCTTTGTATGAGGATAATGCCTCGTCGACGGACTCGGAGGATAAAATGGAGGAAAGAGATGGAGAAATGGTGGAGGAGAGAGTCAGGGGATCAATATTATGAAGGTTTCTTTTTTTTTTTTTTTTCTGGTTTCTTTTTTTTTAATTCTTTATTTTCATTTTATAACAACAAAGGAAAAGGAAGACATACAGCTAAAAGACAGATACATAAAATGTAATACATATACCAAAGTAAACCCCTGCCACCCCCCTCCCCCCTGCTTCTTCTCTAGAAAACTAATCATTCCCGAAACGGGCGTGTACTTACATTATTGTGTGACAAAACCTAACGGTGATCTGAAACATGATGAGTGCACACTATACAGGCATATTGGAGCAATGAGCAGATTGTACATAATCATTGAGCATCTGCCATTTAGACAAGTGAGAGTGAGGTTGGGCATGGGGAATAGCTCTCCGAGGTATCTGCTCATATTTACTATATAAGCAGACGAGGTTCCACCATTCATTGACAGTAAGTCGAGAGCTATCCTTCCAATTCCTCGTGATTAAGCATATGGCTATACCCAGCATGAAATCAAGGAGAAAACGACCCTTCTTGGGAAGAGAGGGGACCTCCGCCACAGAGCGGAGTCCCACGATCTTCCAGGAGAGAGGTTCGTGAAGGTGTAAGATAAATTGAATACGACCCCAGACCCGCCCCCAATAAACCTGTAGTTGAGGACATTCATAAATAACATGAGCGAAGGTTCCTACAGCAGTATGGCAAGACCAACACTGGTCCCTAGCATTTGTGTGCCATTTGGCTATTTTTTCTGGAGTATAAAAGCATCTGTGTGCAAAAAAGAAGAGAGTTTGGGTAACAGAGGCAGACCGGGAAACCCGCACTACTTTGCTCCAGAAAACGCTCCATTGCACAGGGGTTAAAGTGGTTTGCAGTTCGCGCTCCCAGGCTTGTTGGGCTCTAAAAGTGGCCATGTCTGTACCCTGACATAATATTTTATAAAAGTTAGAGGCTACCCCATGTGTACTACAAATAGAGTGAACTATCTCTGATAGCCCGTCCTCAGTAGGGGCAGAGGGCGGCATAATTCGAGCACTTTTGAGGCAGTGTTGAAGCTGCATCAATTGAAAGTAGTGTTTCGCTGGTAACGCAAATTCCTTTTGTAAATCAGAAAAGGTTTTCCAACGAGCTGCAGAGAAAAGCTGTTGGGGTGTCCAGATCCCCCTTGAGTACCAGGGCTTCCATGCTATCGTTCTATTTAGGACTTGAATTCTGGGGTTATTCCATAGCGGAAGTCCGTCCTGAGGACATACGTTCGGGCCCAGTGATAGAATGAGAGTGTTAAAGGCCGCAAGAGTATCGACAATCATTGGTGGATGGCGGGTGTCTACTTGATAGGACATACCGGGGAGATGGGTCAACGGGATTGGGCTACTAAGCTCCTCTTCTATGTCAAGCCACACTGGTCTGCTGTCTGTTGAGGCATCTAGCCATCGGGCACCTTGCTTAAGTAGGAAGGCTTGATGATATCTAAGAAAATCAGGAAATCTGGTACCCCCTCTTTCCTTTGCAGACTGTAGTTTTTGTTTAGCTATCCTTGGTGGCTTGCCCTGCCAGAGATAACGGACGAGAAGGCCCTCAATATCTTTATAAGTATGTAGCGGGAGTAAGCATGGCAGCATTTCTAAAATGTAGTTCACTTTGGGGACTATCATCATTTTCACAGTTTCTAAGCGGCCCCACCATGTAAGAGATAAGGGAGACCAACGATTCGTGAGTTCACGGACTTTGGAGACTACCTCTTTGGCATTAAAACTGATAGTGTCTTCTAAAGGAGAACAGTAATGGACCCCGAGATACTTCACCATGCGGGATTGCCAAAGGAAGGGAAAGGCCTGCATGTCAGCCTCATGTACCCAGCGGTTCAGTGGGAATGCTACAGATTTGGTCCAGTTAATTTTATAGCCCGATAATTGTGAGTATCCGTCAATCAGATCCAAGACAGCTGGAACCGAATCGAGGGATACGAAAAGCATAAGGTCATCTGCATATGCAGAGAGTTTAATCTCCCTATGACTGAAGGGGACACCTCGAATACGTGCGGACTGTCTAATAAGGAGGGCTAGGGGTTCAAGAGCTAGATCAAAGAGCATTGGTGATAGGGGGCAACCTTGACGCGTGCCTCTTTGGAGATTAAATGGCTGAGACTTGATGGCATTTACACAAATACTGGCGACGGGTTGAGTATACATGACTTGGAGATAGCGAAGGAAACCCTCCCCAAAGCCATACCATCGGAGAACTGCAAATAAGAAGGGCCATTCTAGGCGGTCAAAGGCTTTTTCGGCATCCAGGGAAAGACCCACCCATGGATGCTCTAGATTGGCAGCACTGGATAGCACATGGCACAAGGTCCGAGCATTGTCAGCAGTTGATCTGCCGGGTATAAAACCGCATTGGTCGGGGTGAATTAGGGTGGCCATCCTGTCAGATAGCCGGGTGGCCAAGATCGTTGCGAAGATCTTATAATCGGCATTAAGTAGGGAGATTGGACGGTAGTTAGCGGTTAGTAGCGGGTCTCTGCCTTCTTTCTCAAATACTACCACATTAGCTGCAGAAAAGGATCCCAAAGAGGATGTATCTTCCGCAAGGGCAGCAAAATAGAGTTTTAAATAGGGAACTAGATCTGCACTGAACGTTCTGTAGAATTCGGTCGGGAGACCATCGGGTCCTGCGGCACGGCCCGAGGCTGTTCGTATTAGGGCAGATTGGATCTCTGAAGTAGAAAAGGGTTCATCCATCGCATCCCTATCCTCTTCAGAGAGGGTCGGCCGCTGAATGCCAGAAAGCAATCGCTCGAATGCCTCTGACGAGAACTCACATTCAGATTGATATAGGCGGGTATAGAAATCCCGAAAGAGCTCTACAATGTCGGAGTCTGTGGTCACTATGCCCCCTCCCTGTGAAGCTCGAAGGGCCGCTACGCGTTTGGCTTCTTTTTGACCTTTCAAGGCGTTGGCTAAGAGTCGACCGGCTCGGTTATTTTCACGATAATATGTCCCTCGCTGAAGCTCAATACTCTTAGAAGCTGCAGTTGAGAGGATTGAATTATATTGAAAACGGAGACGCTGTAAGCGAATTAATACACATGGATCAGTACGTGAAGTTAGAACTCGTTCGCCTGCCTTTATTTGTTGGTCTAGTATGAGTAGCTGCTGTTTGCGTTGTTTCCGCAGGCGGATTTGATAGCTAGTGATCGTTGCTCGAATGGCCGCTTTGAAGCACTCCCACCAAGCCCAATTCGCAGTATCCTGGGGTAGATTAAAATGGAAGTAATCCTGTATGGCTGCTCGAATTTCTAACTGGAACTCTGGCTGAGTTAACAGGGCTCTATCAAAGAACCAGGCCCCCGAATTCCCTTGGGGTGCATTAGTGTGTAATTGAAAGGAAATGGCAGCATGATCTGAAATATGCTGGGAGTGAATCCTTGCAGTGTCCACCTGAGGAACTAACAGTTTTGATATTAGAAAGAAGTCTATGCGAGACTGGGATTTATGAGGGGAGGAGAAGAAGGTGAAGTCAAGCTCATTGGGGTGTAATAACCTCCATAGATCAACTAAAGCAAGATCTTTGATCAGGGAGGTAAGCGTGGTGTGACTCTTGGGGGGACCACGTGTCCTAGGCAGCTGTGTGTCAATCAGGGGATCAAGGACTAGATTGAAATCCCCCCCAATTATCAATGAAGTACTAGCAGAGGCCTGCGCAACCTGAGCAATGGTAGCAAAAAAGGCAGGGTCATCCACATTAGGAGCATAAAGGCATATACATGTAACTTCAAGGCTACCTATCTTGAGGTGAACTCTGGACCATCTACCTTCTGTATCTGAGCTAGTCGCAATAATAGTAGCATGCAAAGATTTCCTGACCAGTATGGCAACCCCACATTTCTTAGAAACGGCTGGAGAATAGGCGGCCACCATGTAGGGTTTAATATTGAGTTTAAGAGTTTCCTTCGAATTTAAATGCGTTTCTTGGAGAAAGATCAGATCCGCAGCTTCCTGACTTAGGTAGCTTAGGATTTTCTTCCGTTTTATCGGATTATTGATTCCTTTTACGTTCAATGAGAAAATCTTACATGGTGCCATCAATCAGTAATAGACATTTTAGGTAAGGGCGCTTGAAAACATACAACATAATCAGAATCTGTGCAACAATGACAGAATCACCGAGTATTCTGGCTAATACACCCCATATTGAAAAGTATGTACCAAAGTATCTCAGAGAAGAAGCAAAACCCCCAAAGAATATGGCGACCATATGTCTGCGGGAGGAGGCCCTAGAGAGGAATAGAAAGACATGAAAAAAAAGAAAAGAAACACCAGAGTCCATAATTAACACTGTCTCTGATACTCATCGAGGCTACTGTGGGTAGATGGAGTCGGGTCACAGATACCATCAAAAGTAAGGCAACAAACTGCTCTCGCCAGACTCTTTGCTGGGCTGCGGCAGATCCAATATGGCAGGTACAGCGGATATGAGAATACTTGCAGGAATATTCTGGAAGTCAGCGCATCAAGTCGGCTTCTTTGGAATCCAAAAACTCTGCTAGTAGATCAGGGTCCTCAAATGTTCTTGTCTGATTGTGAAGCGTGACTCGGAGCTTGGCCGGGTACATCAGGCCATAGCGTGCTTGTAGTTGTTGAAGCCTTGGCCGGAATTCCAGAAAGCGCTTTCGGCGGTCGACCGTGGGTTTAGCCAAGTCGGGATAGAAGGAGATCTTGTGGCTCTCAAACTCCATATGGCCCTTTGCCCGAGAGGCATTTAGAATTTGCTCAACGTGTTGATATCTCAAAAGTCGAAAAATGATAGGCCGCGGGGTCTTCCTGTTGAGCGTTATGTTTGTGGGTACACGATGAGCGCGATCGATCTCCAAATCTTTGGTAAAGGTGATTTGGAGAAGGGAAGGGAGGATTTTGCATAAAAACTCTTTCATGTCTCCCGATTCCGCACCCTCCGGTATGCCCACGAGTCGTATGTTGTTGCGGCGCGCTCTATTATTGCCATCTTCCACTTCTTTCTGCAAGGCCCGCACCTGACGTTCAACTTTGTCGAGTTTGGACAACCGGGCCGCATGGGAGTCCAATATGCTCTCCATTTTGTCCTGACGCGAAGAAAGCCCTTCTAGCTTGCTTTGCAGCACACCAAAATCTTCCCGCAGCGCTCGGAGTGCTTCACCGTTTGACTGCACGAGGTCTTTAACCCCTCTAATCTCTGCGAGGATTTCCTGCTGCATCTCGGGGCCCTCGCGCAAGGCCAGCCCCTTCTGCGGGGACGGAGGTTCAGTTTTGGAGCGTTTACCGTGAGAAGCCGCTGGAGATCCAAATTCCAGGCGCGTGGGTTTGGTCCCCGCCATCTCACCAATGTGCCCCGGTAAGATCAGAGGAAAAGTTCCAAGTATGTACGGTGTTAATTCAGGATTCTGAGTAGGCCTCTCGGGAGCCCCAGCGTTATGCGACCATCCCGCTGGACATCAGGCTCCGCCCCCATTATGAAGGTTTCTAAATAGGACGGGGGAGACAGGATGAGGTAGGGACGGCAGGAGCTGAAGAGTAAATGTTAGGAGGTGATGGTCAGATGAGGGAAGGATTAAATTGCGGAAGTTTGAGGGAGAGGAATTGGAGAAGAGTATTAGGTCAAGGCAGTGGCTGTGTAAGTGTGTGGGGGCGGTGCAGCAAGGTTGGAGGTCGAACGAGGAGATAAGAGTGAGGAACTTTGAGGCATGGGGGTCAGAGGGGTTGTCGATGTGAATATTGAAATCGCCAAGAATGAGAGTGGGGGAGGAGGGATCCATAAAGGCAGAAAGCCAGGAGTCAAAGTCAGTGAGGAAGGTTGATTTGGAGTAGTCGGGTGGGTGATAAATAACAGCTACTCGGAGGGGAAGTGGTGTGAGGAGGCGAATGGAGTAAGAAGAGGTGTATTTAGGAGGGGGGAATGGAGGGGGAGGAGGGGAATTTACTAGTTTAATGAGGGTTAATTAGGGTAGAGGGGTTCTGTGGTTTAAGGGGGCAGTGGGTAGTATTCAGAAAAGAGGAAGGGTTTTAGCATTTTACGGAATTCTGGATGGTCATTACAGCTTCTTAGACTGGGGGGGGGAGGGCATTCCATATAAAGGGGGCATAGAGGGAGAAGGCACAATTGCATGTGGATTGGGTGGATTTTTTTCTTTTGTGGTGGGATGCTTAGAATGTTTACTGTGTTGGTTCTACATGGTCTGGAAGAGTTTAGTTTTGAAAGGAGCGAGAGTAAGCATGAAGCCGATTCATTGTTTAGAACTTTGTGAATTAAGGTGATGATTTTTAATTTTATCCTAGCTTGTATGTGAAACCAGTGAAGGTCCTTTAGGATAGGGGTGATGTGTGCTTGTTGTGGTGAACGCATTATTAGATGTGCCAGAGTATTTTGCGCCATCTGGAGGGGGTGGAGGGTGTGTTTTGGGAGACCATGGGTTATAAAGTTACAGTAGTCAAGGGTTGAGGTTGTAAGGGCCTGGCAGATGGTTCGAAAGGAGTCTGGGTTTCGTAATGGGTGGAGGTTCCTTAGTGTTCGTATCTTGAAGTAGATAAAATTGGTTGTTCTTTTTATCTGTTCCTGAAGGGTAAGGTTTTGGTCTATTATGTTGTTGTTAAGTGCCGTCGAGTCGGAGTCGACTCATGGCGACCCTCTGGATAGCTATCCTAAATTGTGTTCAGTCTTCAGTCAGGCGGCTCATTGTTGACAGACTGGTACCCGTAGCTGCTGTTACTGTATTGATCCATCTCATTGCTGGCCTTCCTCTTTTGCGTTGACCTTCTATCTTGCCAAGCATAATGTCTTTCTCTAATGATCTCTCTCTTCGCATGATGTGTCCAAAGTATGAAAGTCGAAGTCTTGTCATCTGAGCTTCTAAAGAAAGCTTAGGTTTGATCTCCTCTAGTACCGACTGGTTTGTTCTTTGGGCAGTTCATGGTATACACAGTATTCGCCGCCAGCACCATAATTCAAAGGCATCAATTTTCTTCCTGTCTATCTTTTTCACTGTCCAGCTTTCACATCCATATGATGTTATTGAAAATACCATGGCTTGAACAAGTCGAATCTTTGTATGGAGAGAGACATCTCTGCTCTTGAGAATCTCATCTAGGTCTTTCATAGCCATTCTGCCAAGAGCAATGCGTCGTCTGATTTATTGACTGCTTGTTGCTTCTTTATTGATAGTTGATCCAAGTAGGTTAAAGTTGTTCACAATTTCAATTTCTTCTCCTTCAGCGATGAACCTGTTGATTATGCCAGTTGTCATGATCTTTGTCTTCTTTACATTAAGGTGCAGGCCCATTTTGAGACTATGTTCTTTGATTGTGAGAAGCAAATGTTTCAGATCATCTTCACTTTCCGCCAGTAATGTGGTATCATCAGCATAGCGAAGGTTGTTGATGAGTCTTCCACCAATCTTCACTCCTCTGTTGTCTTCATACAATCCTGCTTCTCTGATGATTTGTTCTGCATATAGATTAAACAGGTAGGGGGAAAGTATGCAGTCTTGTCTTACACCTTTGCTTATTTTAAACCATTCTGTTTCTCCTTGTTCCATTCGAACTGTTGCTTCTTGATCAATGTACAGATTGCGCAAGAGAACGATCAGGTGTTCTGGTATACCCATGCTTCTTAATGTGGCCCAGAGTTTCTCATGGTTTACACAGTCAAAAGCCTTGCTATAGTCAATAAAGCACAAATAGATATCCTTTTGGTATTCTTTAGTCTTTTCAAGGATCCATCTCACATCCACAATGATGTCTCTCGTTCCTCGCCCTTTCCTGAACCCTGCTTGCACTTCAGGAAGTTCTTGTTCCAGGTATGGTTGTAGTCTCTTTTGAATAATCTTCAGTAGAATCTTGCTGGCATGTGGGATCAGAGCGATTGTGCGATAATTTCCACAGTCAGTTGGATCACCTTTCTTTAGTATTGGTATAAACACAGATCTTTTCCAGTCAGTTGGCCATGATGTTGTCTTCCATATTTCTTGGCAGAGCCTTGTGAGTATGGTAACAGCTGCATCAGATTGCTGCAATACTTCTATGGGAATGCTATCAATGCCTGGTGCTTTGTTCTTTGATAAGGCTTTCAATGCTGCTTCAACTTCTTCTTTCATCACCAATGGTTCCCGATCATAAGGTACAGGTTGAAAATATGGACTTGGCAACAGAAATGAAGCTGGAGAAAGACTGATAGAATTCTGCAAGACCAACGATCTATTCATCTCAAACACCTTCTTCCAGCAACACAAGCGGCGACTGTACACATGGACTTCACTGAATGGATTATATAAAATCAAATTGACTACATATGTGGAAGTCAACGATGGAAAAGCTCTGTAACATCAACAAAGACAAAACCTGGAGCTGACTGTGGTACAGATCATCAACTACTAGTATGCAAACTCAAGCTAAAGTTGAAAAAGAGCAAACCACTCATGAATGCAGTAAAATATGACCTTGAGAATATACCACTGGAATTTAAAGACTGCCTGCAAAATTGATTTGCTGCTTTAGATACAAATGACAGAGCTCCGGAAGAGTTATGGAATGACATCAAGAAGGTTGTGTTGGAAGAAAGCGAGAAGTCTCTACAAAAGGTGAAAAAGCAAAAACGGCCAAAATGGATGAAGGAAGAAACTCTGAAAATTGCCCAGAAATGCAGAGAAGTTAAAGCCAGAGGAGAAAGAAAGACAATCGCAGAACTCAACAGAGATTTCCAATGTGCAGCAAGACAGGACAAGGAAAAGTACTACAATGACACTTGCAAGGAAATAGAAGCAGAAACTATTAGAGGAAGAACAAGATCGGCTTTCCTAAAGCTACGAGAGTTAAAGAAAAAGTTCCAGCCTCAAATTGGAATGTTATAAGATGCTCAAGGTTCTATGTTGAATGATGCTGAGAAGATCAAGAAAAGGTGGAAGGAATATACAGAGTTTTTATATGATAA
This sequence comes from Ichthyophis bannanicus, assembly GCA_033557465.1. Classification (NCBI taxonomy): domain Eukaryota; kingdom Metazoa; phylum Chordata; class Amphibia; order Gymnophiona; family Ichthyophiidae; genus Ichthyophis; species Ichthyophis bannanicus. Next base: position 1,239,358,743 of record CM066033.1, on the reverse strand, counting down.
AGATCAAGTGGACCAACAGCCGTTTCAACCTGTACCTTATGATCGGGAACCATTGGTCTATTATAAAGCCTAGGTATTTAACTTGTGTCTTTACTGTGATTGTGAGGTCCCCAAGGAGAATGGAGGGTGGGAGGGACAAAGGATGGGTTGGAGAAAATTTGGATGGCTTCTGTTTTGGATTGGTTAATTATAAGATTGTGGTAGTGGAGCCACTTTCTTATTTTGGAAAAGCAATTGCTGATATTGCTGAGGTTTGGCTTAGATATGTTGAAGGGGCAAAGAACATTATATCATCAGCATATAGTTGATGCTGTATGTGGTATTCTTGAAATATTTTGCATATAGGTTGGAGAAAGATGTTAAAGAGGAGTTGTGAGAGGCGGGAGCCTTGGGGGACTCCTTGAGGAAGGGTGAATGGTTGGGAGGTTTTATTGCCAATTCATACTTGTTGTGTTCTGTTTTTAAGAGTGGAGGAGTGGCCTAGTGGTTTGGGCAAGGCACTTCAGGCTGGAAGGTCAGGGGTTCAAATCCCACTAGAGGACAGCAACCTTGAGCAGGAAGGACTGAGATTTATAGTCCCACAGGTGCTCCATGTGGTCTTGGGCAAGCCACTTAACCCTCCATAGCCCATGTTCCCTGTAAAATAGTTATCTCCAAGTTATAATGCCCTGTTCAATGTAAACTGCACTGATGCAGAATAGTGTGGTATATAAGAGAATATAAATAAATAAGATATGAAGTGAACCAGTGTAGTGTTGTGTCTCTAAGGCCTATGTCATAGGAGCTGTCCATGGGGGAGCAAATCAAAGGCTGAGGATATGTCAAGGAAGATTAGTGTACATCCTTGGTTGGCAGATTGGGTGTATGTTATTATTGAATCAAGGAAGGAAGTGATCAGGGTTTCCACACCATGATTCTTTTTGAAACCATGTTGGAAACGATCAAGGGGGGGAGTGTTCATCAATATATACATCGCAGATAATACTAGTAGAATACTATCAGCAATATAGATCTGCTCCAGAACGTAGGGAGTCCATCTATTATAGCGCGTGCTCTGAGGACCAGGTGATGTGTGCCCTCCCTCAAATTTAGGAACCAGGTCATTTGCACATATGATGGCTGTTTTGTTTAGGAAACATACAATATCCCTAAATATTACAGAGTGATATGATGGATTGCTGTATTCTCCATATGATGTATAATACACGCCGTTTAATAACTCACTTAGCAATGTCAAAGCTTTCGTATTTTCACAATGGCACTGGTCTCAGAAAAAACTAGCGGCACTCAACCATGGGCTCATAGCCCCTTAATGGTGCCAGTTTTTACATCAATGACCCAGTGTCGTAATTTTTATTAAACGTTTCTTTTATAAATATCTTGAAAACGTCCTCAATCAAAAATGCTTAGAAATGAACATCTCAACAGCTCAAAAGAGGAAAAATGAACTTAGCTTTAAAGAGTCAGCCAGATGGTCGGAGCGGGGCAATTCCAATGCCTTCAATCAGGCACCCCAAGCGTTTCAAGAACGGACAATTCCCTGAAGAAACTTCTTAAGTGAAACGCTTGGGGTGCCTGATTGAAGGCGTTGGAATTGCCCCGCTCCGACCATCTGGCTGACTCTTTAAAGCTAAGTTCATTTTTCCTCTTTTGAGCTGTTGAGATGTTCATTTCTAAGCATTTTTAATTAAGGACATTTTCAAGATATTTATAAAAGAAAAGTTTAATAAAAATTATGACACTGGGTCATTGATGTAAAAACTGGCACCGTTAAGGGGCTATGAGCCCATGGTTGAGTGCCGCTAGTTTTTTCTGAGACCAGTGCCATTGTGAAAATACGAAAGCTTTGACGTTGCTAAGTGAGTTATTAAACGGCGTGTATTATACATTACCTGGTGTTTACCGTTTAAGAAGAATCAGACTGCATCTCATAGGTATTCTCCATATGAGCAACAGTTGCATATATCTGCTCAGATTGTGAGGTGCATCATGTGTGATGGAGGGGCTAATCAATATCGGCACACAGAGCCCCAGTTGCAGCCATGGTGATAACTGTGATCACTGGAGCATTTCCCAGTACCTGCATGTCTTCTATGATGGTGGAAGAAGTGTGCATGGCCCCCCAAAGTGGATAGGATGGTCAGTGATGGACCTCATGGGTCATTAATGTGGTTTGCGTTACATGTAGGTGTATGTGCAGATGTACCTATCTTGCAGTGTACTGCAGGACACAAGGGACCACACTCCCTGCACATGTGCTGCCTCAGGGATTAGTGGCACACAGCAGCCCAGCAGACCTCTGTGTGCGATTATTGTTTGGTATTGGAGGCACAATGGAGGGACGGGCATCTTAAACTCACATATGGCTTAGCCTTTGGCTGATATGTATTCTGCAGCTGTGTGTCTGTTATGCAGCTATAGCACTGAGAATCTAGTGCAGTATGTACTGCTTGTGTGCCGCTGTAGGCAGACCCTAGGCATAGTTTACCACTGTCTCAGAATGTGCCAGCCATGTTGTTCCATGCCCTGGGTTTTGGCCATTGTAGGCAGGAACCTGCAGTCTCTTTGATTCTAGACATTGCTTTGGAGAGGGGTGTGGCCTAATGGTTAGAGCACTGGCTCAGTAAGTAATAGACCAATGTTTAAATACCACCTGTTCTCTTTGTGGTTGTGGGAAATTCACTTACAGTCAGGATCTGCATTGATTGGAAGACAAACATTCTTATACTTTTTATGTGTTATACTAGCACATTGGGTCTGCAAACATGTAGATTGCCATCATGCCCATCTAACAGCATGACTTTATTGGCTCTGCCGTACCCCATTGCAAAGGGTCGGACATGTTCACCCTGCAGATGTATGACACATGAGTTGTACATGATTGGACTATTCCATCATAACTGTGACTAAACATCTTTTGCTCCATCACATATATGCCGTACATGCAGGCACATCCCACTCCTAGGATGGCCACCTGCAGAAATCATTGGATGTCCTTACTTAGTCCAAATGGCCAATAAGAGAGACACTTGTCCAGTTGTTATATGCACATGTGTCAGGAAGACTGTATGATGGTTAGAAAAGCTGAGGCAGTTGTCACACTCAAATAGCTAGTATTGGAACTTCCCCGTGGCACAGCTGCTATTTTTTCAACACATTACAACTGCATTTGTGCAGTCACATCAGGTACATTGGGGCAGCAAGGCCATACTGCACTCTCATCTACCACCATCCATCCCTCAGCCCATCCATCAGCATATGCCCATCATGTACAGTCATGTAGTCTCCTGCTAGCTGTTACACCATGGCCCACACAGGAGCATTTTAATCATTAGGACGTATCACTCACACCTCTTCTGTGAATGATTTGCATGTCACCACTCCTGCAAAGTCATCTTTTTGATGCCCACATTGTGGCCACGATAGCTCTGCTAAAGCACACTTCTTCCTAATCCTGTGCCACACATTGACAGTATAGCAGTTTACACGAGCACCTCTCACTGACACAGTCCAAATGCCTCCCACCTTATCATCCCACTTACTGACTAACACATAGGATACATATGGATCTGACATGTCTATCAGCTCTTACCTTTCCTTCCATCCATCACCAAAAATGTGATTTTCACAAGGGCTTGCTTATCCTGCATAAAGGTGACTGCCATTTTTGGGTGTTAAGGTGCATGTTTGAGCCCGATAAGTGGAGCCAAGTGCCCTTACTGCTGGAACGTCTACTCTCCATCCCGGTCTTTATCGCACGAAAACACCCTTAATGCTGACGTTTATGCTCGATCTCCGGTGCACCCTTTCCACTCTTTAGTAAACATACCCCCAAAAGTGTGATGGTAGAGATAAAAGAAAACTGAGACAGAACAGAGCCTTGAAATCCAAGCAAGAACTGGGTGTCAAAAACAGCAGATATTAATCAAGAATAATGAGGACTAAGTAAAGGCCCTTGGATTTGGCCATGAACAGGTCACCTGAGACTTTGGCAAGGACCATTTCTGTAGGAAGTAGGACACGAGCTGATTGCATTTGATCAGGATGATGTGAGAGGAAAAAAAGTCAAGACAGGGGAGGTGAACAGCACATTCAAGTAGTTTAGATGCAAAAGGGCGGAGACCCGATAACTGGAAAGTAAAGTAGGGAAGATCTTTTGAGGTTCAGTGTCACCACAGCATGATTGAAGGCAGTGGGAACATTTACATTAAAGTGAAAGTTTGAGGATATGACAGATAGAAGGGATGACAGCAAGAACATAATGAATAGTGGATAGGTGGGTATGAGATCAGAAAAGCAGGTAGTGGGATCGAAGGAGAGGAGAGAAGAAGTTTCCTCCTCAGTGACTTTAGAAAGTAAGAAAGGGTGGCATATCTTGCTCTCCCAATACTCCCTTCTAGGTCACCCTGAACCTATAATTACTAGATAGAATCTGCTCAGCCACAGATTTTCAGGGAGAAAAAGCAATGTCTATGCTTTGGGAGTATGGCAAAGTGCCGTACTTCAACCAAAAGTTATGTAAGGAATCAAATTTCAAATAGAACAACAAAAAAACACTTCAAAGCATTTCTTAACACATTTTTTAAAAGAGCTCAAATGTCTTCACAATGACCAAGAAAACTGTCATCAGCTAACAATTCATCACTGCTCTGATTTTATACTGTATAAACAAACCCATGGGTGAAGTACTAAATTTCCTTCAAAAACAGCAAAAAAGTAGCTCAATTTATACTTGTCTTCATCAGAATTCCATGCTGATAAATGATGTCGCAACCAACCTGGTTGATGGTTTCACCACATATTTGGGGCTTCCTCGGGGATAATCTCTGAAAGTTATCAAACAGAAAACACAAAAATTAAAATGAACACGTCAAACAAAAATTAATAAGATACAAAAATTGAATATTAAAACAACCGTTGATTTTTCCTGCTACCAAAGACTCTTAGGGGCATGTTTACTAAAGTGTCATGAGTAGTGTGGAACAAACACATGGTGAGCATACCTTCTTACTGCAGCAGGTCCTAGTGGTCACGGTAGATACAGGAGGTTTGGCTGCAGTACTGTTGCGGTCCCCTCCTTCCTGGTGGCCTAGGCAAGGGCCTAGGTATTCTGCTACCATTGCCTCTTTGCCTTTTTTGCTTCCATTGTAGCTGCCCTGTTTCTGCCCTTCCTATTTCCTAGAACCATGCATTGTAAAGTGCTAGCAAGGCAGGTGCAATAGTGCCTGTTCAGAGGCAGGTATTAGTTGCACCCACACTAGTAGAGAGTTTGTGCCTCTTGCATGCACTTAGCATGACTGCCCTAGCTGCATGCCACATCCTCACCCACTCTCCACCTTAACCCTGCCTATTTGCATGCTGATCAAGAAGCACAGCATTTGTAGTGTGGTCACCTCTGGGTCTTGCGCTCCTGGCTACCACACAGCCAACATTCATGCTAGAACTGTGCTAAACCCCACCCTACTGGCCACCGTGCTTTCACAAACATGCCCCATCAAAAAGATAAAATCTCCTTTGGAATATTTTTACATCTGAAACAGATATGTTCTACTGAGGCACCTTCTTTAACCCTCTTCAAGTCCAGGTTGAAAGCTCACCTCTTTGCTGCTGCTTTTGGATCTTAACTCATCTGATCTTCTTTTCTCTCCCTTGTTCTACCCCTGCCTACACCTTCTGTGTTTTGTGTTTTGTCTTGACTAGATTGTAAGCTCTGATGCAGGGGTTGTCTCTTACATGTCTCTGCTGTGCAGTGCTGCGTACGACTGGTAGCGCTATATAAATGTTGAGTAGTAGTAGTAGTAGTAATTTTTACCAGCAAGCTCAATTACTGAAATAAGTGCTTGTGAAAAAGCATTATCCTGCTTGGGATAAGTTTGCAAATCAAGATCTAAGGGGTATGTTTACTAAAGTGCGCTAAGGCAGCATGTGTTAACATGCACTAATGGCGGCAATAAGATGTCATCGTGCAGAAAGCACTCTGGACATGTAGGAGGCGTGGCGGCATAAAACGTCCTATGTGTCCCTTAAAGCGTATTAACGGAACATGGTGTGGTAAGGTGACAAGCATGCACTTTAACGAACAAAAAAGGCTATAACCCCAATGCAGGATAAAGGAACATCAATGGAAGACAATCTGAAGGTGATGGATGGATGATAGGTGGTAGTTAATGGACCAGACGAACCTTTGCCATCTGATGTCAGTAAGTGGGATGTGCAGATGACACCCAAGAATAATGTATCGATGTGGTGCAGGCCTGTACCTAGCCCTGTGCGAGCGGTGCGGCTTCACAGGGCGCATAGGCTTAAGGGGCACATTTTAGCTTTCTTCCGTTGCCTGCCGCCGCCACTTTTTCTTCTCTCAGTGGCGGCAGGCAATGGAAGAAAGCTAAAATGTGCCCCTTAAGCCTTCCACCGGCATGCTAAGCAGATCTTTCCCTCCCTGCAAGAGCGATTTTCACATCGGGCGCGCCTCTTCACCTCCGCTGCAGGGGGGAGGGGGGGCGCACGCGCCTGATGTGCAAGTCGCACAGGGCATGATCTTCCCTCAGTATGGCCCTGATGTGGTGTGCACATGTAACTGTCAGTACTGTCAGTGTTTTGCATAGGAGAGGCCTGAAATTTGTCTAGGTGGAGTCAGCATGCTATCGATATGTTCAGCAAAAGAAGGACTGAGCATGAGTGGTGATGTGTAGCAGTCACAGGAGAGGTGTGTTTATCTGTTGAGCTGTTGCACATGTTCATGCATGTGTCATGGTGTAGCATGTGCTGCATGTGTATCATACATCCGTTGACCACACATCATCAGCCCTCTGCAATATTATATGCCAGAGGCAAGAAACTATTGCTGTCAGATATGCATGAGTGCAATGTACATGCCTGACCTATGTTAGGCCCCATTGTGGAATGGCTACAACTGTAAAGGTACACCCTGACTTGCAGCTGACAGTATTTTGAGATGAGGGTAACAGAACCCTGATGAGAACATGTGGTATCTGAAATGTAGTCCACTCTCCACAGACAGTGCTGCAAGCATAACACCAAACATTCACAGAGGATACTGTACCAAAAAATGGAATGTGTGTTGCCGCATACACTGCAGCTGAAGGTTCTCTGCTCAAAATCTCTCTAGTGGTATGTGGTGTATATATGGTAGAGAGGGGAAGATGTGCAGTTACAATTCTGGTCATATATGCCAATCTTTTGCACTCTGTGGCTCACACATGTGCTGTGGTCACAGTAGCAACAGTCTCTCAGGTTTCACAGCAGAGTGAAAACCAGTCTGGCTATCATATAGTCATGACTGCAATGAGTATGGTAGAAATATATAGGAGCATAAATGGGGACATCGGTACATGATTTAACGCAGACACTGCACAAGTTTGGACAGAAGAATGAGGAAGGTTTTAAAAAACACCCATTACAAACACCGAGCCGGTGTCTGATGTGTCCAAAGACAGCGTTCCAATCATCATGCTATAGCTGCACAGCATCAGCCATGGGAAAAATCACTAATAAAGGCAATGTATGTATCTGCCTACAATGTAGAAACAGATTGATAGATCCACATCACCCCTGTAGGATGTGGCTGCACGTTCAGTATTTATGCGATGGAGGCCCAGACCGGCTCCCACAGTTAGAGTCCAATCTCCCAAGCCCGTCCACGGTGTTGGTCATGCATCCACTGTGTTCACATGGACACACTCTGGCTATGGCCTACAGCAGGAACCAGGAATACATCATGTCAGACTATTTCAGCAGCACACAGTAGAAACACGTCATCATGATGTCTGTTCCAGAGTTAATTCAGTGCCAGTCCTATTCCACGGATCATTATCTGTGCATACAGAACACACATCCTGACAAAAGGGAGGGTGCATGGTCCACAGTCAGAATGCACTTGTAAGGGATTCAAACCAGGCTGTTTACTAACATGGTACATGACCCAATCATTAAGCTGCATCTACAATCAAGCATTGTGTATTTGAGACATGGACAGGACTCATCCTCTGCAATGCCCTTGAAACAAGCAATTGTGTCAGGCCTTCATCAGGACATGTTCACATATAGCATGTGAACCTACCCAATGTGCACTTGGTTGACAAAGCAGCATACTGCTGTATGTCCATCAGTCAATGCTAACATTCGACATTTCACAGCCATCACCCTACATGGGTATTCATCAGTCAGTGAACATGCTGTGGCGCCTAAACCATTTCTCCATACCTTACAAAGGCAGGTCTCTGACCTCTTGACTACACCTCAACACAGTCAGGCACAGTGCTGGCAGTCATTAGGGATAATGCAAGTCCCTGCAAACAATATGCTACACCCAGGACAGAATGCAGCTTTACAGACACATTTAGAGGCCATGATACAGCACACCTCAGGCTTGCCTACAGCAGTACACATGCAGTATGTGATGCATACTGGTGCAGGCTACATCTCAAGTGCAATTGTGGTGGCTGTCCCTTCATTATTTTCCACAAGCCAAACTAACCACACACTCACATGTGTCTGCTGTTGTAGTGTGCAGTAATGGACAGTGTAACAGCACATGTGCAGGATGCGATATCCCCTGTGACCTGCTACACAGGGCAATTCAGGCACAGTTGCACACACACTAAACATAGACCACCTTTAAGTGTCATATGGTCCATTGCAGACCACCCTGAACCTCCAAGGGGTACCATGCACACATTTTCAACCATCATGGCTGACAGGCTAGTTTTGAGAACGTGCCCCATGATCACATCCATCCACTCTGCCTTTGGAGCTGCTCTGTGTACCACTATTGGTTCATCCCACCATCCCCCATGATGCGTTGCACATTCAAACCTGCCTTATGCAGAGATTCTGATCCTTCACATGATACCATGATTACACAGGAGCATTGTGGTCTTCATGAACAAAACAGCACCAGAGATTGTTACAGACCAGTTGCAAAGGTCACCCAACACAAGGTCAGTACTACACTATCCGAACTCTTAATTTTTAACCACAGATCTATATTACAATTAGTTTGCTGCTTGTGTAATCTAGGTAATACGTTCCTAGCAGTTTTCCCAAAAGACACAGGTTCCACAATGCTTGTACTGGGTCAAGCATTGATATCCTGGATCCCTTCTTAATAATGGTTTATGGACCTTTCCTCCAGGAACTTGTCCAAACCTTTTTTAAAACCAGCTACACTAACAGCCTTTACTACATCCTCCGGTAACAAATTCCAGAGTTTGATTACACGTTGAGTGAAAAAATATTTTCTTTTATTAGTCTTAAATAGTTTACCATGTAGCTTCATTGCATGTCCCCTAGTCTTTCTATATTCTGATAACGTAAACAATCGATCTACGTTTACCCGTTCCACTCCGTTCATTAATTTTTAGACTTCTATCATATCTCCCCTCAGCCGTGTCTTTTCCAAGTTGAAGAGCCCTAACCTTTTTAGCCTTTCTTCATAGGAGTATCCTTCCATCCCCTTTACCATTTTGGTGGCTCTTCTCTGAACCTTTTCTAATAACGATATCCTTTTTAAGATACAGCGACCAGAATTGCACACAATATTCAAGGTGCGGTCTCACCATGGAACGATATAGAGGCATTATAATATCTTTTGTTTTATTTTCCATTCCTTTCCTTATGGTACCTAGCATTCTATTGGCTCTCTTGGCCACTGCTGCACACTGGGCCGAGGTTTTTAACATGTTATCCACAATGATGCCTAAATCTTTTTCCTGGGTGGTGGTTACTAATATGGAACCTTGCATCGTGTAACCATAGTTTGGGTAGTTCTTCCCTAGTTGCATAACTTTGCACTTGTCCACATTAAATTTCATCTGCCATTTTGATGCCCAGTCTTCCAATTTATCAAGATCCACTTTCAATTTTCCACAATTCTCTTGGGTTTTAACAACTTTAAATAGTTTTGTGTCATCTGCATATTTGATAACCTCACTCGTTATTCCCCTTTCCAGGTCATTTATGAATATGTCAAAAAGCAGCGGACCCAGCACAGATCCCTGGGGTACACCACTATTCACCTTTCTCCATTGGGAAAATTGGCCATTTAGCCCTACCCTCTGATTTATATCTTTTAACCAGTTCCTTATCCACAATAGTACACTGACTTCTATCCCATGACTCTTTAGTTTTGCCAAAAGTCTCTGATGAGGGACCTTGCCAAAGGCTTTCTGAAAGTCCAGATACACTATATCAACTGACTCACCTTGGTCCACGTGTTTATTCACACCTTCAAAAAAGCATAACAGCTTAGTAAGACAAGATCTTCCTTGTCTAAGGCCATGTTGGCTGTCTCTCATTAGGCCATGACTATCTACATGCTGAGTAATTTTGTTATTTGTGATGGTTTCTACCATTTTCCCCGGTACTGACATCAGGCTCACCGGTCTGTAGTTTCCCGGATCACCCCTGGAATCCTTTTTAAAAATTGGTGGTACATTGGCGATCCTCCAATCTTCAGGTATTTCAGATGATTTTAATGAAAATTCACAGATTACTAATAGCAGGTCTGAAATCTCATTTTTCAGTTCTTTCAACACCCTTGGATGTATACCATCCGGCCCAGGTGATTTGCTACTCTTCAGTTTGTCTAATAGTTGTAATACATCTTCCCGATGTATCGATATTTCCTTCAATTCTTCTGCACCTTTAAATACCACTTCAGTCATGGGTAACATTCGTACATCTTCCTCAGTAAAGACTGAAGCAAAGAATTCATTCAGTCTCTCCACTATTGCCTTGTTGCCTCTTAGTGCCCCTTTAACCCCTCAATCATCTAATGGACCAACTGACTCTCTCACAGGTTTTTTGCTTGAATGTACTTGAAAAAGTACCAATGTACTTGAAAAAGTCTTTATGTCGTGTTTTTGCTTCCGCAGCAAGCTTTTTCTCAAATTCTCCCTTTGTCTGCTTTATCAATGCCTTGCATTTGATTTGCTAGTGCTTGTGCTGTTTCCAGGTTTCGTCGTTTGGCTCTTTTTTCCATTTCCTGAAAGATGATTTTTTTGCAACAGCCTCTCTGACCTCACCTTTAAACCATGTTGGCAGTTTTTTGGACTTCCTTCTACTTTTCTTAAAGCGTTGAATACAGCTGGTCTGGGCATCCTAGATAGTATTTTTCAACAACACCCAAGCTTGATGTAAGTCTTTAACCTTTGCAACTACTCCTTTTAGTTTTTTCTTAACTATTTTCCTCATTTTATCATAGTCTCCCTTTCGAAAGTTAAAAGGTAGTACTGTGGATTTCCTTACTATCCCTCCTCCACTAATTAAATCAAAGGCGATCATGCTGTGATCACTATTGCCAAGTGGCCCTAACAACCTTGCACTAGATCTGGTGTTCCACTAAGGACTAGGTCTAATATGGCTTCCCCTCTGGTTGGTTCATGAACAAGCTGCTCCAAGAAGCAGTCATTCATTTCATCTGGGAACTTTATCTCCCATAATCTTCTGCATTGGGCCAGGACTCCTGCTCATCACTTTAACTGGTGCTCTGAGTTCGGTACTGGGTGCCGGGTCTGAGTCATCTGAATTATCCTCCTGACACAGGTCCTGGTTATTGCTCTGTTCTGGCTGAGACAAACTATTAGGATTTTTTTTCCTCTGATTCATCTTTATTTTTCCCATTCCTAAGCCCAGCTATAGATACTTCTGTATTCTTTTGTTTATAGGGTGTGTCATAGGCAGGGGGGGCTGAGGGTGAAATAGTGTTTGGCCAGAGCTTATATTTCTTTTGTCTTTCAGAGGCCAATTCATCCTTAATGTGCCTCAATTCAAGTTTAAGTGCTTCTAATTGCTCACTAACATTTATAAAGGAATTTGTGGCTTGTACCACCTGAGCCCGTTGCATGGAAATGCAAATTTGTGCCTCCTCTAGGTCTTTGGTTAATTGTGTACAATGAGAAGTCAGTTCAGTATTGTCCTGTTTCATGCTAATAAGTCCCCTGCACATGCCTTGGATAAAAAGGCATTTTCTTTTATTTGTTTTCTTTTTGAATTCTTGATAATGGTTTAACATTTGTCTTTGAATATTATACCATGATGCCTCAGGGAATTCACCTTCAAAGGGACCACCTTTTCTCTTACAGTATGTCAATACTATTTCTTTAAGTTCTTTAAAATCAAAGGCTTCCATATTTGAGACTGCAGAAAGACAGTAGTTGGTAAAGGGGCCTAGCTTATTATGTTTTATTTGGTTTTATGCGACTATCTCAAATGTGCAGCCTTATATGTTGGCCAGCAAGAGTACAGACACCTATCAAATACACAGACTCCATTATCCACAGCTGCATGGAAATTCAGTCTGATAGCACCAGCACACTGAGATGGTGTTAAGTCAGTGGGCGCTACTAGTGCCTGCACAATGAGTGCACATTAAAAATGCTTGAGCTGATATGGAGACCAAAGTGGCAGGCAGGAATGCCAACCATCCAAACCTTTGCACAGCGTGGTGATGTGAGTGTGTGTGTGTGTGCGTATGTGGCCTTCTGCACTGCACTGTGCCTCTCATTGCCTAGGCTGATCCCAGCATCAGTCTGCAAATATGCATGATGAAGAGCAGAAGATTGTGGGTATGGCCATAAACAGAGTGGTTTGCCCAAGATGTATCCGCATTGGAGGGAGGGTCAATGGCTGAGACTTCTTAACCCGTTTTGGACAGCTCGCATATTCTTTCTCTGTTCTGGATGATTTATTAAATTTGTTACACTCAAACAACTATGAAATACCAGCAATAATAAAAAAATATTAAAACTTTGCAGAAAATAGAAGTTTCACATAGGGGTATGTTTACTAAACTTTCTTAATGTTACCGGCGCTAGTTGCAGTGATAATGTGAAAAATGCCATATAAGGAGTGGGTGTTCCATCTGTAAGGTAGAAAGATTCTGTATCGCGCGATAGTGGGCGCCGTGGCACGTTAACATGCGTTAACCCTAAGTTCATGCCAGCGCAGTGTTAGAAGCTGTAAATATGTAGCCCACTGATTACTACAATGCCTGTAGAAGCAGAGGTCATGGGTTCAATCCTGCAGTGGTGTTATGTAAGAAGTTTGTCTGACAACTTACTATAAATAACACGTTCAATCAAACCCAAATGTAGTGCGATGAATCCTTTATAACTCTCATTCAAGATCTAGATTCAAGTCACAGGCTTACTCTGCACTTCACTCAGGACTCCGTCCTTTCCAATCGTGCTATTGTTGTTACTTCTATTGCTACTGTGACCATCCAATATTTATTTATTTATTTATTTATTTAACTATTTCTTTTATACCGCCCCTTCCAGAGATCAAGGGCGGTTTACATATAACAGGTTAACAGTCTTGTACACATTTGTATACATTCTTTACATAGAACAATAGAAATTAACTATTTACATTGAACAATAAAATTTAACTTAGTGGGTATTAAATATGATAATTTTTATTAGCTTGCACTGATAACTGTTCGTCCTTCATTTATTTTATTATATCAAAAAGGTGTAAAAAATATTTTAAAAAAGAAAGAGACCTCGACGCTCAAGTTCGGCGCCACAATGGCGTTTCAGCATGAAACTTTCTTCAGGAGATCCTTTGTTTAATAATTACTACTGCTGCCCGCGCCTCCGTTCTTTTTTTCTTTCAATCGAAAAGACGCCGCGCGAAGAGACCACAACTATACGACTGAGAAGTTTGTCTGAGGCATTTCCTTTTAATCTAAATCAGTGCTGTCTGAGGCACTTCCTTTTTTAATTTAAATCAGTGCTGCCAGCAAAAACACCCTCACCGTGCTGTAACCTAAGGCGCCCTATAAGGTACTCCAAAGGGCACATTATAAAGTGCCCTGTCCGCCAAGGCACCTTATAATGTGCCCTATAGGGCACTTTATAGGGCGCCTTATGAGGCACCTTAAGCTTACTGCACTGTGAGGGTACTTTTTGCTGCCCCCACAGTCATTGAAGTAACCAGTGGGCCACATCTCTATAGCTACTAGCACACTGCTGGCTGGCTACAGAAAGACTGCAGGTCACCACACAAACTGTCTGCTGTGGTTACAAGGATAGGGTAAATCCACCCGTACCCGTGATGCACTGCACATGCAGATCAGCAATCTACATCTGCTCACAAGATGGGGTATGCACCTCTATAGCACCCTGGCCTGGTAGGGGGAACTGAACGTGTGTGTTACTGGCACAGAGTAGCTACAGACCGTGACATTGTGCAGTTCCTGTGCTCACCCTGAGGGTGAGGTGGTGTGCCCAGCACCATCAACCCCAGTCCTACAGGGCAGTCAATATAGACCTGTTTGCATCACATAGGGCACTGGCAGAGAGGCATTAGGCTTATAAAAGCTCAGCTGCCCCACAGCACTATCTGACATTCACCAGCAGAGGGCACAGTCAGTCTCCACCTGCTGCACCCTGCAAGGTGTTCCAGCCATACACATGCTAACTGCAGACAGGCTGCAAGCTAGTACATGTTTCGGGAGGAACTTTGCACACCCACAACTGGGATGTGAGCACACACACCAAACAGGTATATCAGTGATTGGGCCCCAGAAAAGGGAACTCATAGATATTACTTGAGAGAAATACTGCATAGCATTATAGGGGAACCTAGCCATGCCATGGTCACTGCTCAGTCAGGGTGAGAGTGCCCCCCAGCATGACATGTTGTGGTCACCCTGTCCGTGCAGGTGGTGGTTGGGCACTACAATGTCCCAGACATTGCCCTATGCCCTGTGCAGATGCATCCTGCGCAGGCCGCCATGTCCGGGCCATACCCACAATACCGTGATCATCATTATGCACATTGGCAGACTAACACTGGAAACAGTGCAAGCATTGGGGGCTCAGTAAGGTGTAGGCAGCCGCAAAACAAAGGATAGGCATTGTGCAAATTTAGAGGTGGTTGGCAGCCCTGGCCACCACACCAGTCCTGGGCACAGTGCAGGCATTGTTATGGTACTCAATACTGTTGGGGTCACTCTCCGGGGTGGTAAACACTGTCAGAAACAAGAACTGAAACACACTCCACAGATATCAGAAAGGTTGCTATGATGAATCTCTGTCAACAAATTGTGTTTAACGTAGGATTTGTTATCTGACATTAATCATAGCAAACATTTGATATATGTGGACCGTGTTTCCAAGTTTAAGACGGCATTGCTAAGGTATGCAGGTGCTAGTACTGGTAGTTGATGCTCCGCGCAGGGCCCAACAGCCTGAATCTCCATGAGGCTTTGGATAGTGGAGCCTATGGGTGTGAGTGTGGGTATTTGTGGCCCTGTTGGCTGCTTCTCTAGGGCAGAGGTTCCGAACTCTGGTCTGGGTGGGCCAAACACTTTTCAGGTTTTCATGCTGTCCCTATGAATATGCATGAGATACATTTGCATACAATGGGGGCAGTGCATACAAATGCATGACATGCATATGTATTAGGGACAGCATGAAACCTGAATGGTGTTTGGCCCTCCAGGACTGCAGTTGGGAAACTCTGCTCTAAGGATTGCACATGTTTATGGTGTATGTTCTCTGTAGGGTAAACTATAGGCGTTTATGGCATGTTTATTTTATCTGCAATAAGGGTTCCATCGTTATTACCATGGTTTTGTACTGGGTAATATACAGGGACATGGTTTGCAGGAGGCACAGCTGGGACTTGAACCTGTGACCTTCTGCCTCTGAATATACTGGCTGCGTGTACTGTACCAAACTGTTGTCACAAACGCAGATCATTTCCTGGGGATACCATAACTGTTCGTCAGACAGCCCTTGTCTGTTGCAGTGCACAGCACCCACCTAAACAGGGCTTGGCCTTTGTCTGATGTGAGAAGATGCCACCGCCCCCTCCACCACCAGCACCCCTCCGCCACCATGCTGACATGCCCTTGTGCCAGTGGTGACAGTGGTGCGCAGTCCCAGGCCATCCAATGTGCCGGTAGGCAGCTGCCTATGGTGCGTGATATGGGGTAGGGGTACCTGCCTAGACATCCACGCTTCCCCCTGGCACCGCCTGCCAAAGTTAAGTGCCCTTGGAGGTACCTGCTGGGTGCTATCCCCTGGTACACTGTGGGACGCACACTCATGGCCATGTTGGACCCTGGTCAGTTTCTGTCTTGCTGCTTTTCAGTTTCTGCATTCCTATGTGTGAGGTAGGCATCTGCCTAGTCCACACTGTGCCACTGCTGGCCCACTGCATGTGATGCATGCAGCCTCCTATACCCCATTTACACCATCACTATAGTGCCCTTTCCCACGTGCCCACTCTGCTGTTGCTGCAGATGTGTAAGCCACAGAAAAAGCTACCCCATACACACTACAGAAAACCCTCATCAGCACTATTTCTATGTTGGAACATTCACTTTGTGGGGGGACTGAGAATTGACCCTTCCAAAAGTAAACTCGTCCTTTTATTCTTTATAGGTTGTGTTCATTACCATTTGTCATTATTTGTTCTATTGGCCAGCTCGGTGTTTTGGATTTCACTTTTGGTTCTGGTCATTATTTATGGTTTTTGCCTTTTTGGTTGCTGCACATGTATCACTATTATCACTTTTCTGGGTCTCCCTGCCTTTGCTGTACACTGCTGACTGAAATGGTTTCTCTGTACTGCAAATGTGCCTCTAGTGCGAGGTTTTCACTGGTGCTAATTTTCAGACCTTCATTTCACGGCGTTAGTGTGCATGGAGCCTCTCCCCGCCCACTCTCTGCCCATTGACCCCTTATCTCCGCCCCTGGGGAGCCTTACTCCACCCTCTGGACAGCCTTACTCCACCCTCTGAGCACCTTAACGCTGCCGGAGACATTATCACGTGATACATGACGTTCTCGCACAGTAATGCACCATTTTCGTGCAATAATGTCACGTATCACGCGATAACGTCACAGCTGCCATGTTAGCACCGTTCAGTAAACATACCGCATAGTGTATGTTTTTCATACACTGGTCCAATATAGTATATTGTCCATCTTCAGAAAAGATAGGATTCAGTTTCCAATATTCATTGACATAAACATGCTGTATGATACTATTAAAACTGCAGTTTTCATTTAAAAACTTTATTATGATATAATATAGTTTGTCAACAGTCCATTCTGATGGCAGAATATGATACACATGAAAACACTTCTGATGCAGTGCGTCAATATTGCACCATTGAAACACCTAGAACAGAATGCTTGATAGCAATTAGTTTCGACAACATATTAGCCCAGCATATGAAAAACATACAAGGCCGATATATGCACCAATAACTCTGACACTAAGGGGTATGTTTACTAAACTGCGGTAATGTCATTCGCGGTAGGTTCCGCGGTAAAGGTAGAGATGCCCATATAAAAGCATGGGCGTTGCATCGTTACAGCAAGCTGACAGCTAACACGCGTTACAAGGCACCGTAGACTAACAAGCATTACAAGGCGCCTTGCAAGGCGCCTTGTAAGGTGTCTTGTAAGGTGCCTTCTAAGGTGCCATGTAAGGTGCCTTATAAGGTGCCTAGTAAGGTGCCCTGTAAGGTGCCTCATAAGGCGCCCTATAGGGCCTCCTAGGCTAAGCGCCATATTAGGCACCCTTGGACAAGGCACCCTGGGCTATGGAACCATAGGTTAAGGTGGCCTAACAAGGTAATGGTGTCCTAGGTTAGTGTGCCCTAGGGACTGCAAGGTGCCTCAGGATGACATGCATGACATGTGCGGAACAGAGACAGATGTAGCCCTAACATGAGATAGAGCACTCAGGAAAGGCAATGAACAGATGAGTGAAGGAGGGAGAAGTGGAAGCCGCTGGAACTGCCATATCTGCGGGCATCCCATGTGCCTGCCTGTACTGATGACAAACATGGTGGGGCAGCTGTACCACAGCACAGGGTGTTGCAAATGTAAAGTACCAGAAAAACAGTTGGTGGCAGACAATGGCAATACGTGTCCCCCAGTGGAGGCAGAGGTGGCAGGATAGTTACAATGATGGGTGGACAGAGAAGTGGTGGTGCTATGCAGATCATGCACAGGCAAGGCAAGCATGAAGAGGTGCAATGCAGGAAAGGGTATGACATGGGGTGGCAGCCTGCACTGGCAGACAGGATGCTACACAGCTGACAGACGCAGATAGACAGACCCAGGGAATGTTGGCAATTGTGGCGAGGGTATTATGGGCTGGAAGCACAGATCTGCAAAAATATGACCTCTACAGGCATGCACACTATATGAGTAGGACAGGCAAGAGGGGGGGAACAATGAGGAACTGAACCCATGAACACTGCCAAGAATGGCATTCTATTAACCAGTAGGTTATACCTCCATGGTGTATGTCACAGCAATGTCTGGGTACAGAAGGACTGAAGGTCACCGCACCAGTTGTCTGCTCTGAGTGCCAGGATAGGGTAACCCCACCATACCCATGATGCAATGCATTTTGAATAGCAGTCTACAGCTGATCACCAAATGGGGTCTGCACCTCTCCGGTACCTCAGCTTGGAAAGACAAACTGACAGTGTGTGATACTGGCACAGACCAAGCCATTGTGCAGGTTCTGTGTTCACCCTGAGGGATAGGATGGGTGCCCAGCACTAGATCCGCAGTACATGTGTTGCTAGAGATAGGTCCTGCTGTACATTCCCATCACTACCAGTGTGTGACAGGTGTTCCTTGCAGTGCAGCCAAAGGTAATTTGGTGTCCATCTGTATCCTGCAGTCACATGTGGCCCTGTGGGACCAGACACCAGCCAGATTGGTGTGCACCCTGTGTTAGGGTCTGGCTGACATGGGCAGCTGTCATCAGGGCAGAGGGGTTCCTATAATTGTATGAGGTGTGTGTAGCAGTGCCTTTATAGGTCGCAGTGGTATATACTACATCCCCCAAAGGGCCCACATCACCCTTTTTGTAGGTAAAGAACAGGTGCCCCTGCCCCGGGGAAGCAACCTCCATCCTGTTTGCATGAGACAGCCCTCCAGGGTTGGTGGGCCAGAGCCATACCTATGACTTGGGCAGTGGCAGACCAGCAGCAATGCTGGGGTTAGGTCTGGAAAACCCCAACTGCCTCCCACCACGCTCTGCCAGTCACCAGCAGACAGCTCAGTCAGACTGTACCTTAAAGGTGTTCTGACCATGCACAGTCTAACTGCAGACAGTCCACCAGCCTGCTCACAGAGGAACTATGTGCAGCAAGCAGGCATCTCAGTGATTGGGACCCCAGCACTGGGGAGCACAAATATATCACTGGAGGCAGATAGTGTAAAGCACTATGTGGGAGCCTAGACCTGCCATGGTCACTGCTAGGTCAGAGTGAGTGCCCTCCCAGCATGCCATGCTGTGGCCACCTTGTCCATGCAGGTGGTGATCAGGCACTACAGTGTCCCAGCCATTGTCCCAAACCCTGTGAAGATGCATCCTGGCCAATCTGCCCTGTCTGGGCCATACCCAAAATACCTTGCTCCTCATTATGGACCTATTCAGGCTAACGCTGGTAACAATGGGACATTTTGGGCCCAGTGAAGGGTGGGCAGCCACAGAACAATGGATAGACATACACACACGCTCACTCCTATTGCAGCATTGTGCAAAGATAGGGGTGGTTGGCAACCCTGCCTGCCACACTGGTCCTGATCACAGTGCTGACATTGCTAAACTGTGCAGGGGGTAGAAGTAGTGCTCTGGTGATAACTTCAGCTCAATGCTGGGGCCAACAGCCTGACTCTCCATGCATCTTTGGATTGTGGAGCCTGTGTAGGTGGGTGTTTGTACCCCTGTTCGCCGCTGCTTTGGGCTTTGCACATGTTGCTATTGTATCTGCATTGTAGGGTAAAACATAGGGACATGCTCTACAGGAACCACAGGTGGGGCTTGAACCTGTGACCCTCTGTTTCTGGACACACTGGCTGGGTGTACTGCACCACACTGTTGCCACAGATGCACAATAGTCCCTGGGGCTACCTGTACTTTTCCTCAGCCAGCCTTTGTATGTTGCACTGCACACCACGTACTGATGCAGGGCATGGCCTAGGTCCACTGCCGGGTGGGGGCCCCCCCCCCCCCCCCCCCCCCGTCAAGCTGACCTGGCCATTTGCTGTCAGTGCTGGTAGTGCGCAGTCCCAGGCCATCCACTGTATAGGTAGGCACCTGCCTAGGGAGCGGATCCCATGGTGGGGGGCCATACATGGACATCCTCACATCCCCCCATCACTGCCTACCAATATTATGTCCCTTCCACATGGGGGCGGGATGGCTAGGGGGATGTCAGGTCAGTGCCCTAGCAACTATTGTCTAGGGTGAACCAGATAAATATAGGTGGATTGTGTTTGGCCTTGGTCAGCTGCTGTCTTGCTGATTTGCGATTTCTATGTTCCTATGTGCCACCTAGGCGCCCGTCTGGTCCACCCTGTGCCCCAGCTGCCCATGCTACATGTCCCGCCTGCGGCCCCCTATGCCCCATTTGCACCATCACCATAGTTTTGGTCTATCAAGTAAAGAGCATATAACTCCTATCTTAAAGGAGCTTCATTGGTTACCAATATCATCTCGTATTAAATACAAAACAGTAATTTATATTTTCAAGATAAAGCAACAATGTTCTGCAAAAAGTCTGACGTATCTTATCCGGTCAGATATTAGCAACAGACCTAGGAGAAGTGTATCTGAAAATAGAATCAGCTCCTCAAATGACATCAGAAAAACACGCAAGGAGACCTCTGAGAGAGCTTTCTCGTTTGCTGCGACTTCCATCTGGAACTCCCTACCTAATGATCTGAGAGCAGCTCAGGACATCAAAGACTTTAGAAAACAACTGAAAACAGTTTTGTTTATGGAGCACTACGGTCATCAATCAACTAATTAATTTTTAAGAAAGCAATTATTTATATATACATTGTACAATAGCTCACTTTATAGTATAGCTCACAATATATATAGTGCACCTTTTCCCAAGACATTTAATCATATATTTACAAACTATGTATATATTATCACAGATTTTTTCACTATTACTAATTTTCTCTTTTGTTAAACCGCTTTGATTGTATGATAAGGCGGTATAAAAATCCAATTAAATAAATAAATAAATAAATAAAATAAAATAGTGGCCATTCATACTTTGGCACTATGGTGTTGCTGAAAATGGAGCACTACTATCACATTTCTTGTGCTCCCTGCCTAGGCTGCACATTGCTGACACTGAAATGGTTTCTCTCTCCTGCAAATGTGCATCTAACGGCAGGTTTTCATTCGCGGTAGGATTCAGCCCTTCAGTTCAGTGCGTTAGTGTGAAAGGGGCCTCTCCCCGCCCACTCCCCGCCCATTGACCCCTTCTCTCCGCCCTCTCTCCACCTTCTGCGGTGTTTACCGCGGCCGGGGACGTTACCGCACGGTATGTAACGTTACCGCAGTTTAGTAAACGTATCCCTAAGTAACTTACAGTTATCTAAACCTATTTTCTAAAGTCTATGTACTTTTATTTGCAAAATAGTAGCTATTACAGCATTATAAGCTACTTACTAGTTTTTCTTATCTTTTTATGTTGAGCCACCAGTACCGTCAAAATCAGCAAACTTTGAATACCTATTAAACTAACTAGATCTCAGATAAAAAATCTGTATATAATGCTTTTTGACATAACGATAATAACTAAACAAAGTTCCATTGCATTTATAACCATTAATTAGTAAACAGTTGAGTAGTAAGTATGGAAACCTTATATATGTAAAACATACGCTGGTTCAAAACAGGTTAATGTCTGCCACATGCATGGCCTGGGTGGCAATCACTGTTCCCTCTAAGCTGTGCGCATGTGCGCGCACACACACCTCGCCGAGCGAGCGCACATACTTTATAACAGAGCGCACAAAAATTATGGTTCTGATTCTGATAGAAAACAACACAGACGTCTTAAAATTTAAAAGTTGTGTATTTACGGTTTTCATAAGTTCTACAATATTTTCTAGTGCAATCAATGTGGTGTACATACTGTATTCTGACGTGTAGTCAATTTTAAAGTATATAACTCCGAGTGTCGTTATGTGGCGCACAAAAATTTAACCTTCCTTCAAAAGTTGCACAGCTGATATTTTATGTGTGCACAGCCTACAGAAAATTAGAGGGAACAGCAGTTTTGGAGTGCTCACTTTCTGCACTAACTATACCAACAATTTGGTTTATATTCCTGCTGGCTGAAGAGCCTGGGAGGCATTTGACCATCTTCTCGCCTTTGAACTGTGTTCCCAAGTTGGTACCTCTGATGATGGAATCTCCAAGTAGTAGTGGTTTTCTGTTTTATGATTATTTTCCTATTTGGTGCATTATCAGTAGATATGGCATTGAGTCTTTCATTTAAGGGCACTTCATTTTCCACCAACTTCATTGCTCAATGAAACTTCGGATCTCATAGTGAATTTATCGGGGAAACCTCTCTCCGCAGAACAACATCATTTGTTACATAAGGGTTTATCCTTTGTTCCAGTCATCACTCATGACCCTTTCCAATTCAGAATAGATTTTGAGGCACTAATCCGGAAACTAAATTTAAAAGTTTATTTTTCTCAAGTTCCAGCTCCAGAAGTTGTGCGGACAGACCGCAGGATCATATTACCGTTAAAATCCAACTGGATTCCGCCTAATCCTTTGCCTCCTATATTGATGGTATTTAAAGAATTGGTTTTAAAAGAAGTTGCACAGTTGGAACAGAGCTATCCCCTAACAAAAAATGTATTAAATTCCAAAGAACATAGAACGTGGAGAGAATTGAAAGCCCGAACCGATATTATCATTTCTAGGGCGGATAAAGGGGGCGCGATTGTCATCTTGAGTCAGGAAGATTATGTGGTAGAAGCACAGCGTCAACTTTCCGATGATAAAACATATCAGAAGCTACCCAGTGACCCGACAGTTCAATTGCAAAAACAGATTCTGGATAGCACTCAATTAGCATATCAACATAAACTAATCAACAAAAAAGAAATGAAGTTCCTTAATGTTAAAGCTCCAGTTACATCGAGCTTTTATTTAGTTCCCAAAATACACAAGCGTTTAGTTAAACCACCGGGAAGACCCATCGTGTCAACGAAAGGGTCATTGTTAGAGCCATTATCGATATATTTAGATTCCTACTTAAGACCTTTACTCATCGATATACCTTCTTACATTAGGGATACTTCTCATTTCCTACAGAGATTGGAACAACATAACCATTGGGCAATGGAAGAAGATATGTTATTAATAACTTTGGATATCACGGCATTGTACACGAGCATTCCTCAACATTCAGCAATTATGACAGTTCATAAAGCATTGACGGATAGAAGAGATCTTCCAGATGCCCTAATTTCCTTCCTTACAGAGTTGGCACAAATAACTATCACCCAAAATTTTTTTCAGTTCAATGAAGTGTTGTACCATCAGAAAATGGGTATTGCCATGGGAGCATCGTGTGCCCCATCAGTAGCGAACCTGTTCATGAGTGATTTTGAAAGTCGTTGGTTGTCATCCTCTTCTTTCTCACAACATATTAAATTATGGGCAAGGTTCATAGATGATATCTTTTTGCTTTGGAAGGGTCCTGAAAAGAAAGCTGAAGAGTTTGTTGATTGGCTTAATACCTGTAATACTGCAATTCAATTTACGTCTACAATAGATGCTAATGCTATAGTGTTTCTGGATGTAGCAATACAGAGAGGTTTATCAGGCTGGAACACAACGGTGTATAAAAAACCCACGGCTCGTAACACGTTCCTTCATTACACCAGTGGACATCCCATTCGACTGAAGAATAGCTTGCCCTATTCCCAATTCCTTCGTTATCGTCGAAACTGTTCAGAAATCACAGATTATAAGAAGCAGTCCAAACAACTGTTAAGGGATTTTTCAGAACGTGGATATCCTGTGCTTGTTTCACAACAGGCTTACAAACGAGCTTTATATAATGACCGTCAGTTATTGTTTCAAGCTTCCCGTCCAGAAATACAAGAAGACCAAGTGAACCTTATAACCAAGTTCTCTCCTTTGAGCTATAGAATTCAAGGTATAGTTAAAAAATATAGTCATATGATTCAAGCCATTCATGAATTAGAGGATAAAAAGATAAGATGTGTTTGGCAAAGAAATCGCAATTTACAGCAACAATTAAGTCCCACGGCCCTTCGTTCCAATGTGAACTATAAAAGTCAGCGAGTAATAGCAGGTCACAAGAAATGTGGCCGATGCAGCATTTGCACCATAACAGCTGAGTTGACTGAATTTCTATGTCACGGTAAAACTTACCATTTAAAACAAGCCACAACGTGTACCTCTGAATCGGTAGTGTATGCCATCCGTTGTCCTTGCGATCTATTTTATATAGGAAAGACCAGCCGCCCCTTTAAAGTTCGGATGTGTGAGCATAAAAGCCGCCTCCACTGCAAGAATTTATCGGCTCCGATTGTCCAGCATTGCGACGAATTTCATCACGATTTCGAGCATTTAAGATGCTTTTGCATAGAACAAATTTCCACCCCATAAGAGGGAAGACCTTGGATGAAACGCTCCTTTTCGCAGAACAACGGTGGATTTTCAGAGTTAACACTGTGCAGCCAATGGGATTAAATGCCTCAGTTGAGTGGCAAGTGTGCAGATAGCAGTGCTCAGTAATCAGTATAAAAGTCAGCTGCTTCGTCTAAGCCGCATGTGCGGCGTTTTTTTGATATTATTGTGAGAGAAAGAGATGTGGGCAGCAGCATTAGTAGGTAATTCTTGGCTTTTTAATAGTTTAACAGTTTGTTTTGAAACGTTTGCTGGGGGAAGCTATGTAAGAGATATGTTATTCAACTTCGGAAGGATGTCAATAGTGAGCATAAGTCACATCAACGCTCTTAATATTACTTCATTTCTATTTTTAGATTCTCCTGATGAACCTCCCTCAAGGAGAGAAACGCTAAAACGGGCGCCAGAGGAAGGCGTTGAGAGCATACTTAGTTCAGGTTTAAAATAAGAAGAAAGTCCAATGGAGCTAAGATAAGCTAATTATTTTAACCTTTTTAGATACACAAGATTGAGATAGTCTGGTGATAGAGGTGTACGATATTTTCACTGCTTAAAAAACAAGATAAAAAAGAAGAAAAACAGTTCATCAGTAGTCGTTGATGCAAATGAGGCACAGTTGATTCTCCACAGAGATTGTGGTTCTGAGTGCCATCAGAGTCTGAGACTACAGTTGCTCTTACAAAAAATTTTTTTTACGATAAGTTTTTTGAGTAATTATTTAAGAATTATTTAAGAACTATTGCCAGAAGATATACATATTGACGTTTTGTTATATTAGAGTATTTACCTACAGTTTAACTCAGTTATATACTCTGAGCAGACCATTTAAGATATGTTGCATGCTCAGTAACTAGACATAACATTCTGCCTTGCTTTTTGCTTACAAGGTCACTCGCAGCACAGACACTGTGTGAAAAGCAGGATTCTGAAATACATCTGTGGATAACATAACAAACTTAATGGAAACGTTTTATATCCATATCAGAGCAGCTTGAAGCAGATTCTATTTCTATTTCTATGGCTTTCCAGCTCTGCTTAGCTATAATATTCTGAAGTGGGGGTTGGGGACTCAGACCTAACCTACAGGCTTCATAACATTCATTTATAGGCTATCCTAGGCCATAGCCTATCACAATGTTACTATGTAATCAGGGCCAGCAAACAGAGTATTCACCATCATGCCCTTCTGAGTGCATGGCTTTATTGGCTCTGCTACAGCACATTGCAGGGGGTCATATATGTTCACCCTGTAGATATCTTACAATTGCTTGGAGGTATGGTGTAATGGTCATGGCACAGACTTTGGACCCAGGATAGTAATGTTTGAGCCCCACCCACACTCCCTTTTGTGACACTTTGGAAGGCTTTACTATGCATTTTAATGTATGCAACACCCTTCATGGATTGCCCACACCTCCTTCTGACCTTGGGCAGGTCATCTAACCCTCCACTGAATCAGCTGACTGCTGGTTCTTACAGTCCATTTTTTATCAGACATTATTACTGTTTTGGTACAAGATATCCCAACATGACTGCACTGATGTAGCAGTATACTAACAGATAGTTACATGCATATAGATGTACCCTGCTTGTGCAGCATGAGTCATGAATGCCATAATGACTGTGACTGTTTAACTTTGGCTCCATCACATCTGCGCAGTACATGCACACACATTCTACCCCTCGGATAACCACCTGCAGATATCACCTCATGTCCATATGTGCACCATTTGCCCTCTTTGGATGACATCTGACCAGTTGTTATCTGCACATTTGTCTGGGGTGTTGTATGGTGGTTCTATGGCTGGAATAGATCTGAGACTCACATGTCTGGTATTAGTCCTTCCACATGGCAGTGGTGCACATTTTCACACACAGTACAAATACGTTGGGGATGGCACCTATGATACATCAGTGCTGCCAGCCCATACCACCCTCTCCTCTGCCACCATCCTTCCTTTAGCCCATCCATTTGCCTCTGTCAGCTGTGTGCAATCATGTTTTCTTGTGCAGGCTACTACACCATGGCTACACTGGAAATATTTTCTGCATTTCGGCTCTTCACGCACACCTCTCCTGTGCCTGATTCAAAAAAGTGGCAGTAGGGAAGAAGTGACAAACTACATGCCAGTACGCCTTACCTCAGTGCAGGGAAAGTAATGGAGATGCTCCTGAAAGAGCGAATAGTGGACTTCCTCAAAACGAACAGGTTGCATGATCCGAGGCAACATGGTTTTACCAAAGGATGATCTTGCCAAACATATCTGATTGAGTTCTTTGACTGGGTGACCAAAGACTGCAGCTCCCACCTGTTGCAGGGGGTCAAACATATTCATCCTGCAGATGTCAGGCCCCTGCTTCGAGGCATGGCGTGATGGTCATGGCAATGGCTAGCGGGCTAAGACACCAGGGTTTGAGGCCCACTACCATTCCGTTTGTGACATTTCAGAACGTACTTCTATCACATTTTATGTTTGCCACAATCTTCATGGACTGACAACACCTCCTTGTGATTTTGAGCTGATCACTTAACCCACCAATTGCTCAACTGACTGCAGGTCCGTACAATTCCTATTTATCATCAGACATTATCAATTGACGGTAAGATCTACCTCGGTGTGACTGCACTGCTACAGCAGTATACTAACAGGCAGTTACATGCATACAGCTGTAACCTACTTGGGCAACATGAGTCATGTATGACATCATTACTATTACTGTACAGCTTTGGCTCCATTACATTTCTGCAGCACATGCAGACACATCCTACCCCTTGGATAGCCACCTTCAGGAATCACCTCATGTCCGTACATGCCCCATTTGCCCAGTTTGGATGACACCTGTGCCGTTGTTATCTGCACATTTGTTTGGGGTGTTGTATGGTGGCTTTGTGGCTGGGAAAGTGTGAGTCCCACATGTATGGTATCAGGCCTTCCACGTGGTAGTAGTGCACATTTTCACACACAGTACAAATACATTGGGAATTGTACCTACGGCACATCAGTGCTGCCAACCCATACCACCCTCTCCTCAGCCACCATCCTTCCTTCAGCCCATCCATCTGCCTCTGTCAGCTGTGTACAGTCATGTCTTCTTGTGCAAGCTGCACAGGACACAAAGGTCCACCATGGAGGCACAATTTATTTCAACAGAGAATTATCCAACAGAGAGGTAAGCCCAAATCAGTCTTCTGCTTAGATGTACATATCAAGAGGATCATTAGGTCCAGTGAACATTTATTCAATGTGGCATTCCAATTACTGATTTTTATCATCTAAATACATCATCAGGGCCTTGTAGATTCTGAGGCTCCTTGGTATAACCTTAGCCCTTCAAAAATCAAGAAGAGATGCATCATGCTTCTCTTCCCTAACATTTTTTTGGGTGAGGTGGACTACCTCTTCCGAAAGGTCCTTCTTGTTAGCAACATCATCTTCTTTCCTATCGCTGCACACATCCTGCCGCTTCTGGCTTTGCTGGGAGACATGTCTTTCCCATCCTATGCCACACACTGACATTGCAATATTTTACAATGGCACCCCCTGTGCATTGGTACAGCTGCCTCCAACAATCTCGTCCACTTTACTGGCTGTCACATAGGATGAGCACGAATATGGTAGGTCCATTATCTCCCACCTGTCCTTCCATCCATCACCTTTACATTGACTTTCCTTGGTGCTCCTTTATCCAGCATTAGGATTACAGCCATTTTCGGACATTAAGGTGCATGCTTGATACCTATACGCCCGATGTCTTGTTAATGCATGTTAAATGGCCCATAACACCCTTTACATCGGAACGCCTCCTACCCGTCCAGCACCCTTTACGTATGTAACACCCCTATTCGCTGCCATTAACGCCTGTTACCTTTACGCCCTTTAGCAAACATACATTTATGAGAGGATATTCAGTGGCACAAAGCAGCTGTGTGTTACTGAACACTGTTCCCTCTCAGCTGTGCGCGTGTGCGCGTGCACACACCTTACCGAGCGAGCGCACATACTTTATAACAGAGCGCACAAAAATTATGGTTCTGATTCTGATAGAAAACAACACAGACATCTTAAAATTTAAAAGTTGTTGTGTATTTACGGTTTTCACAAGTTCTACAATATTATCTAGTGCAATCAATGTGGTGTACATACTGTATTCTGATGTGTAGTCAAATTTTAAAGTATAGAACTCCGAGTGTCGTTATGTGCCGCACAAAAATTTAACCTTCCTTCAAAAGCTGCACAGCTGATATTTTATGCGCACACAGCCTACAGAAAATTAGAGGGAACATTGGTTACTGAATATCCTGGTCACCATGATTAATCCAGTTAGCAGGTCTGCTAAGTGTTTTAATCCTTTTGAATATCCCCCCAAAGTCTTTGACAGTGCTAACATGTTAATGAAATGTACCCTTCAGGCATTTGTGCATCAAAGATTTTTGGGCTTTTTTTTTGTCCATCAGAATATACCTACTTGGATGCATATGGAGAGGAATGGCTAGCAGAAAAAAGGAGGTGATAATGCCTCTGTATAAGTCTTTGGTGCGACCTCATTTGGAGTATAGTGTGCAATTCTGGAGACCGCACCTTCAAAAGCATGTGAACAGGATGGAGTCAGTGCAGAGGGTGGCTACTAAAATGATTAGTAATCTTCATTATAAAGCATATGAGGACAGACTTAAGGATCTTAATATGTAGACCTTAGAGGAAAGGCGGGATAGAGGTGATATGATTGAGATGTTTAAATACCTCGATGGCATAAATGTTCAGGGAGAGAGCCTCTTTCAATTGAAAGCAAGTTCTGCTATGAGGAGACATGGGATGAGGGTGAAGGGAGATAGATTCAGGAGTGATTTGCAGAAATATTTCTTTACGGAAAGAGTAGTGGATCCATGGAATAGTCTCCCAGTGGAGGTGGTAGAGATGAAGACAGTAACTGAATTAAAAAAAGCATGGGACAAACACAGAGGATCTCTAAAGGTATAAAGGGGACTGTTGTAGTTGTTGTTATGGAAGGACAGACTAGATAGGCCATGTGGTCTTTTTCTGATGTCATATTTCTATGTTTCTATGTTTCTATGTTTCTAGTTAGTCTTTGTGAGCCGAACCATTTGTGCATTCATCCCATTTGTCCCCATTAAAGTCTATGGGGGAAGCTATTTTTCATGCATCAGGTTTGCCACCTTTTTTTCAATCAAACCTGCTTGTCCCCCAGGATATAAAAAGAGGGACAGAGTATGGAAAGTAGCAGGATGAGTACCAGAAACCACCATCAAAAATGGCAAAGCGGTACAAAGAACACAATGAACACCTCAAGATAGTGGAAGAGAGCAAAGAAGCACCACAATTAGTTCAAGAATAACAAAGCACTCTGAGAGGAGTAAAATGGCAATCAGACCAGTACAGCACACAGATTACTACTTACTACTACTACTGTACTACTTACCATGTGGAGGAGTAGCCTAATGGTTAGAGCATTGGCTTTGCAACCAAGAGACCAGGGGTTTGTATTCCCACTGGCACTTCTTGTGGCTTTGGGCAAGTCACTTAATCCTCAATAGCCTCAGAAGAAAGGCCTGGCAATCTATGTCCTGTCACACTGCCAAGAAAACCCAGGAGCTGCTGGGTCACCAGGAGTCAGCATTGACTCAAAGGCACACATTGCCTTGCCTTGTACAAGTTAGGTGCAGATGCATATGAAAGATAGTCTCTGCTCAATAGAGCTTTCAATCTATGCAAAACAGAAGCTAAGTGTGCAAAAGAATGTTGGCATCTCACATCAGAGGGAGCAAAGTCAAACAGCTTTGCAGCAACAGAGGTTTAAGGTAAGTGCTGAGCTACTCCAGAGAGCTGATAACTTAAACTAAATCAGAGTATAGCTTAGCATAGAACGAAGAATAGGGTACATGCTCTTTAAGTAGAAATAAATAAATTGTTTCAGAGAGCTTTCATTTAAATTTAAACTCACTCAGGACTTAGTACCCCCAGAGAGCTTTTAATTTAAATCAAATTAGTGTACAGCTTAGCACAGAAGAAATAATAGGGTAAATATTCTGAGTAGAAATAAATAAATTGTTTCTAGAGACCTTTACAAAGAAGCCTTCCAGTTAGGAGGTTATTTCATGTCCTGCGATTTTTAACATTGCTAGGGTGTTGTACCTAATATGCCAAAACTATGGTGCATTATGTGCAACACCACCTTGTTAACTGTTGGGGGTGTGGACAGCATTTCTCCAGCAGTTAACACAGAGCCCTGTCGCCTAATGCAGAGCACATTAACGTGGGTGTGCTTAACTCCACCTATTGAAGTGGTATTAGGTGAACCCACGCTAATGCAGTTAATGTGCAACGTGACCCCAGCACTAACTGCGCTGAGCTCATTATAAGCATCAGAAAGGGATGGGCCACACTGTCCCTGGCCCCACCAAAAATCACAGCATGACAGGCAGCTGGCTGCCCGTGGGGATCCCATCCCCCTCAGCCAGAGAAAGAAAAGCCCCTTCTTGTCTTCCCATGGGAGATCATCTCCCTTCAGGCAGACAGGAAGGATCTTTGCTGTGATCGCAGCTTCTCTTCTTCTGCCTGCGGGGATAGGATCCCTGTGGGCAGCCTACTGCCTGCCAGCCACGATCATTACAAAGACCTTTCCTGTCTACCCACAAGAATCACAGACAGAAAAGCCACAATTGCATTAAAGACCCTTCCTGTCTGTGAACAGGAAGTGTCTCTGCCCATGGGGCGGGGCTTGGGCAAAGTTAGAGAAAAAATTGGGACGGTGTTTGGGCCCCCCAAAGAAAAATCCCTTCCGCTATCCCTGGAGCTCACCACACTCACTCTCTGCCCCTAGCCCCATTCCCCACCACCACTCACGACTCTAACGCGGGTTGCACAGTTAATGTGTGAATCATCCTGTGTTGTCATTGCCCTGTGCTAGGTGACAACATGTGTTCCAGCGCACCTTCATTGCATGCCAGAACATACATTGCCAGATAGTACCTGTTAGTAAAAGATCCCCTTAGGGGTATGTTTACTAAACCATCCTTATGTTATTGGCGCTAGTTGCAGCGATAAGGTGAAGAATGCCATATAAGGAGGGGGCGTTCCAGTCCTAAGGTAGCAAGAATATGTATCGAGCAATAGGGTGCACCGTGGCACGTTAACGTGCGTTAACCCTAAGTACATGCCAGCGTAGTATTAGAAGCTATAACGATGTAGCCCACTGGTTACTGCAATGACTGTGGAGGCAGAGGTCATGGGTTTAATCCCACAGTGGTATAATCTAAGACGGCTGTCTGAGGCATTTTCTTTTAATTTAAATCAGTGCTGCCAGCAAAAACACCCTCACAGTGCCGTAACCTAAGGTGCCTCATAAGGCGCCCTGTCTGCCAAGGCACCCTATAATGTGCCCTATAGGGCACTGTATAGGGCGCCTTGGCAGACAGGTAGCCTTGGTGCCTATGAGGCACCTTAGGCTACAGCACTGTGAGGGTGTTTCTGCTAGCAGCACTGATTTAAATTAAAAGAAAATGCCTCAGACATCCTTTTTAGATTACACCACTGCAGGATCAAACCCATAACCTCTGCCTCCACTGTCATTGATGCAACCAGTAGGCTACATCTCTATAGCTACTGCCACCCTGCTGGCTGGCTACAGAAAGACTGCAGGTCACCACACAAACTGTCTGCTGTGGTTACCAGGATAGGGTAAACCCACCCGTACCCATGATGCACTGCACATGCAGATCAGCAGTCTACAGCTGATGACATAATTAGGTATGCACCCCACAGCACCTAGGCCTGGTAGGGGGAACTGACTGTGTGTGTATTACTGGCACAGAATAGCTACAGACCGTGACATTGTGCGGGTCCTGTGCTCACCATGAGGGTGAGGTGGGGCACACAGCAGCAGGTCTGCAGCACCTGGTTTGGCTGAGATAGGCTATGCTGCAGGTCCCCATCTGTGCCAGTGTGTGATAGGTAGTCCTTGCATACACACCAACAATACACTTGTGTCCATCTGTATTTCCCAGTCATGTCTAATCCTTGTGGACAATGATGCACCCAGAATAGTGCATATTGTGTGTGGGTGCTATGGTCACATGTTATAGGTGAAGGGGGTGTTTGGAACCTAAAGCGGTTTATGTAGCATCACCCACCTCACCCCACCCCTCCCCTCCCCTCCGTGGCTCAGGGTGGGGGGACAGGATTTCCCCAAAACAGATAGACATTGTACATCTTCTCAGGCACGTGGGAGAGCAGCCAGTCACAGAGGGAGTGAGCAGGAGCTCCCCTTCACCTCCCGGACCTGCCTGTTCAGCGGCCCTTCACCACCATAAAAACCGCTGCTTCTCAGGCGTGCCCGCGCCTTGCGGGCCCGCGCCTGAGGGCCTCGCCAGAGGGCCCTTTGGCGTGGCCCTTAGGCGCTGGTCCATGGCGCTTGTTGCTGAGAGTTACACCGTTGACGTGGACTGGGCTGACATGCGTCTGTGATGTGGTAACCTGCTGTTCTATGTTTCTTCTCTGCTATTATCTGTTTGACTGTCTCTATCCTCTATTCTGTCCTATTTATAATGGTGTTCTTTTCCTATTTCCTTGAATGATACTGCATTGTAAACCACTCTAATGCCTCTGGCCTGAGCGGTATATCAAATCTAATAATAATAATAATAATCTCTACAATGGTGGCAGTAGAGAGGACCATCAACCCCAGTCCTGCTGGGGAACAGGCACCCTACAGGGAAGTCAATGATGATCTGTATGCATCCCATAAGGGAATGACAGACAGGCAGAACACTGGAGATGCTCAGCTGTCCCCATCACTATCTGACATACACCAGCAAAGGACACAGTCAGTCTCCACCCACCACAACATGTTCCAGCCTTACACATGCTAACTGCAGATAGTCTGCTAGCTACTACATAGTGCATGTTCCTGGACGACATGCGTGCGTGCGTACACACACCAAGTAGGTGTGTCAGTGATTGGGCCCCAAAAAGAAGAACCCAGAAATATCACTTGAAAGAAATGCTATATAGCACTATGGTGGAACCTAGCCATGCCGTGGTCAGTGCTCAGTCAGGGTGAGAGTGACCTCTCAACATGACATGCTGTGGCCACCCTGTCCGTGCAGGTGGTGGTCAGGCACTACAATGTCCCAGCCATTGCCCTATACCCTGTGCAGATGCATCCTGCCCAGCCCACCCTGTCCAGGCCATACCCACAGTACCTTGCTCCTCATTATGCACATTGGCAGGCTAACACTGGAAACAGTGCAAGCAGTGTGGGCTTTGTAAGGTGTCAGTAGCCACAACACACTGGATAGACAGACTATGCCAGCATTGTGCAAATATAGAGATTTGTGGCAGCCTTGGCCGCCACACCAGTCCTGGGCACAGTGCAGGCATTGCTATGGTATGCAAAACCGTTGGGGTCACTCCCCGGGGTGGTATACACTGTCAGAATCAATAACTGAAACACACTCCACAGATATCAGAAAGGTTGCTATGATGAATCTCTATCAACAAATTGTGTTTAACTTAGGATTTGTTATCTGACATTAATCATAGCAACCTTTTGATATATGTGGAATGTGTTCCCAAGTTTAGGATGGCATTGCTAAGGTATGCAGGTGCCAGTATTGGGAGATGCTGCTCCATGCAGGGCCCAACAGCCTGACTCTCTATGAGGCGTTGGATAGTGGAGCCTGTGGGTTTGGGTGTTTGTACCCCTGTTGGCCTCTGCTCTAGGGCTGAGTTTCCCAACTCCGGTCCTGGTGGGCCAAACACTGTTCAGGTTTTCATGCTGTCCCTAATGAATATGCATGAGATACATTTATTTATTTATTTATTTATTTAACAGTATTTCTAAACCGCCTTATCTTAATAATCAAGGTGGTATCACAGCAAACAATCAGGTCAAGTGAGTGTGTTATACATGCAGTGGGGGGAAATTGAGTGTGTGTTGTGTTGTGTGCTAGATTGGTATGAGCTATTTACAGAGTGGGCTATATACAGTGGTGCAAAAACAAGTTCCATGCATACATTGGTTAGGCGGGATCATGTGCTGTTGTTCATTCTCTGAAGTTATGTGATGTGTCCATAGTGTTCTATGAACAGTATGGTTTTCAGCTGTTTTCTGAAGTCTTTTAGGTCTGTAGTGGCCCTCAAGTCGTCCGGGAGTTTGTTCCATATTGTTGGAGCGGCCATTGAGAGTGCTCTGTCTGTTGTGTCCTTGCGTGTGTGTTTGTATTCACTTGGGGTGCTGACTCTGTTGTGGGTTTGTTTTCTTCTGGGACGCGTACTGGTGTCTGATTGTATGAGGGTGTGTAGGCTGTTGGCTGATGTATGGTGTTTTATCTTGAATATGTTTATGATAGTTTTGTATTTGATGCGTGCACCGATTGGAAGCCAGTGTAAGTCCTTTAAGGTGGGTGTGATGTGCTCCTGTCTTGCAGTTCCTGATATGATTCGTGCAGCAGTGTTTTGTGCTAGTTGTAGAGGTTTGAGGGCTTGTTTCGGTAGGCCAAGGTATATATCGGATTGCAGAAGTCCAGTAGTGGGGTTATCAGTGCTTGACAGATGGTACGGAAGTGTTCCGGGGCAAGGAGCGGCTTTAGTCTCCTGATGATTCGCATCTTGTAGTAGGCTTTTTGGATTGTTTTGTCTATGTGTGGATTGAGATTGAGTTTATTGTCCAGAGTAACTCCGAGGTATCTCACTTGTGATCTTATTGGTATAGTGGTGCTTTGTATCTTTAAATTTGGTGGGTGTATGAAGCTTTGGTTCCGGGTGATGATTAGGGCTTCGGTCTTGTTGTAGTTTATTGCTAGGTTGTTGTTTTGACACCAATTCTCCATTTGGGTGAGGCAGTCTGTTATCTTAGAGAAGTCCGGGTTGTTGATTGATATCGGGGTGTATACAATGGGGGCGGCGCATACAAATGCAACACAGGCATATTTATTAGGGACAGCATGAAACCTGAATGGTGTTTGGCCCTCCAGGACTGCAGTTGGGGAAACTCTGCTCTAGGGATTGCACATGTTTATGGTGTCTGTGCTCTGTAGGGTAAAATATAGGCGTTTCAGGCATGTTTATTTTATCTGCAATAAAGGTTCTGTCTTTATTACCATAGTTTAGTACTGGGTAAAATATGGGGACAGGGTTGGCAGGAGCCACAGATGGTACTTGAACTTGTGACCTTCTGCTCCTGAACACATTGGCTGTGTGTACTGCACCGAACTGTTGCCACAGAGGCAGACTATTCCCTTGGGATAGCATGACTGTTTGTCAGACAGACCTTGTCTCTTGCAGTGCACGGCACCCACCTAAATGGGGCTTGGCTGTGGTCTGCTGTGGGCAGATGCCACTGCCCCCTCCGCCACCAGCACCCCTCTGCCACCATGCTGACATGCCCTTATGCCGGTGGTGCTGGTGGTGCACAGTCCCAGACCATCCAGTGTGCCGCTAGGCAGCTGCCTATGGTGTGGGTTCTCGGGAAGGGGTGCCTACATGGACATGCACGCTTCCCCCCGCCTGCCAATGTTATGTGCCCTTGGGGGTACCTGCTGGGTAATATCCCCTGTGACACTGTGGGACACACACTCGTGCCCATGTTGGACCCTTGTCAGTTGCTGTCTTGCTGCTTTACAATTTTGGCATTCCTATGTGCCACCTAGGCATCTGTCAAGTCCGCACTGTGCCCCAGCTGGACCACAGCATGTGCCGCCTGCAGCCCCCTGTATCCCATTTACAGCATCAGTACAGTTGCCGTTTCCTACGTTCCCATTCTGCTGTTGCTGCACATGTGCATGCCATAACAAACCTGCCCAATATAAATGACAAAATCCCTGATCACCGCTATTTCAATGTGGGATCATTCACTTTGTAGGGGGACAAAGCATAGACACTTCCAAATATGATATCTTCCTTTTTACGCTTTGTCAGTAGTGTTGCTTTATGTTTATCATTAATATCTCTATTGGCCAGCTTGGTTATTGGGATTTCAAATGTGGTTTTGGTCATTTTATATGTTTATTTGCCTTTTTGGTTCCTGTACATGTATCACTACTATCACTTTTCTGGTTTTCCCTGCCTTTGCTGTAGATTGCTGACTGAAATGGTTTCTCTCTCCTGCAAATGTGCCTCTAGCGCGAGGTTTTCATTGACGCTAATTTTCAGACCTTCATTTCACGGCGTTAGTGTGCATGGGGCCTCTCCCCGCCCACTCTCCGCCCATTGACCCCTATCTCCGCCCTCTGGGGAGCCTTACTCCACCCTTCAGACCCAGCTTTCACAGCGTTAGTGTGCCTTAATGCTGCTGCCGATGTTATCGCGTGGTACGTGACGTTATCGCGCGATTATCACGTGATAACGTTATGTATCGCGCGATAACGTCGGTGCTGCTACGTTAAGATGATTTAGTAAACATACCCCTTAGAGCCAAAGTGGTTTACAGGTAACGCAGAACTTTTAGACTTTTTTTTTTTTTTACATAGAACACATTATAATTGAATTCTTACTTGTGAATAACATAACTAGGGTTTGGATAATACACAACTGCTGCAAATATGGAGTGAAGACTTCACATCTAACTTTCATTTACTGTCATACATTCTAAGTTTCTCATTTTATTTTCTGGACTTCTAGCATTAACATACCAAAAAATTAAAGAATGGTTTTCATTTGTATTAGAACCTGTGTAGCAGCTGAGAGGGGTTATTCTGAATCATTTATCTGTATCTGTTCTCTATTTAAATACGTCTGTGCTACTTCAGCTTTTATCATAACCCTTCTGTCAGAAATTCTACCTTCATCATTTGGCCAGTATCTTTTGAAGATACCTTACTCGAAATTATACACTCTTGAGTGACTTTCAAGCTTTCCACAAGGTTCTAGTTTAAAAGCTGTTCTATCTCCTTTTCATTTGTTTTCAGTTTTTTAGTTATTGAATTTTTAAATTTCACAACATTCCCAGGAGGGAAAAGTGAAACCGAAACATGATGCCAGAAATACAACAATTAAATGAAATTAACTAAACAGAAGCAAAAGTAATACATATTTTTCAGATAATGAAACTAATAAGACCTGCAATATGAAGGAAATTCCACGAGGATCAGATGGTAAGCAGATTGCCAAGAAAAAGAAAGAAAAAAAAAGGCAGAAGGTACAGTTCAGGAATCCATTATAAGTGCACACATTTTACAACTAAACGAATATACTTTAATTATTTGGGGTGTTAGATTCCCTGCCTAAAATAAATCTTTCCAACTGGCTCATAAAAAGTAAATGTATCAGCAATTTTAAACCACACCTACATGGAAAACTTAAAAGAAAGGAAGCATCTAATTGCAACACTCTTTGACGCTGATCTAGAAATCATTCTCTTTTCCATATTGCTCTATTTAAATCAGGAAAGATCCAAATTATGTTTCCCAGAAAAGTAGCATTCCGATATCTAAAGAAAAGCTTCATGATCAAAATTTTATCAAACTCAAGTGCAAACGTATAAATCACACATTGATCTAATCCTGAGAGTTCTCCAAATACTCAGTAGGATTTAAATGGTCCTTTGACAAAGGCTGTTCTTCCTTTTACATTTTCCCAGATGACAAATAAATTGCTTGGGCAACTGGAGGCTTATTATTCTCAAGTGCTTTGAGAAACTTTGAAAAACACCTCAACAGATTTTCAGAGTAGAATAGTGATGATCTGGGGAAGTTCAGGAACCTGAGGTTACATCTTCTCCCATGGTTATTCAGGGTTTCCATCTTCCTCCGAAGCATTAATTAATCTTTAAGTACAGAATCCAAACAATTCTCCATCACAAATCTCCATGTGCTTCCTCATGTTCTTAATCTTTGATTCCTGGGTAACCATTCTATTACTGTGGTCTTGGATTTGAGACTTTAATTGCAAGCTAACCCCCAACAGCTGATAGATCTGAGAGGACAACAACCATTGTATTGGAACAACTGCTCTCTACATTGAATCTAAAGCCACTGTCCCCAGTTTAACCCTGGGAGTACCGATGGGGTCAAAAGTGACTCCATTGCAAGTTTCAAAACGCGTATCTCAGAAACTAGTTGTTCAAGAATGCAATCTTTTTATAACTTTTCACATGTCAATATTCTCTTTATATTGCGCCATGAGAGGAATAATTTTCATCCGCTAGGTGACGCTATGCAGCACAGAGTACCAGTTGGGTCATTTTTGACCCCAGTTGCTTACATCCGGTTTGGATTGTGATACAATTTGTAGTTTTGTGAATTTTTTGATCTGACAAAGGTATTTATCATTAATTATGTATCATTTATTTTTTGTACTCTTATTTTCTGTAATATCATACGTTCTCTCATTATTTCCGATGAAATCTAAAGGCTTTCAGCTTGTTCATCACGATTATTGTACACCTATAGTAAAACTGCTTTGTGTTTTATTCAACATTATCTTTGTTTATTTATTTTAGGTTATTGTTTATGATGTCAAAATGAAAGTATTCAGCTGCCCAAGTAAGAGAAATATTGCAATGAGATGCTGACAGTGACGGCTCTGAGTCGTCTGATGATGCAGCATATTCAGCAAGCGAAGAAGCATATCAGCCAAGTTCAGGCGATAAATCTGATGATGACAGTCATGATTCAGATGGCAACAGCAGTTGGACGCCAAGTGAATGTGAGACTGATGTAGAGCCGGTAACATCGCCTGCAGCAAAGAGTCAAGTTACAGGTCGAGGCTGTGCTGGACGGGGAAGAAGGCAGGAGTCCTCGGTGACAGTTTCATCTGTGAGGAATCTTAGGGGTATGTTTACTAAGGGGCGCTATTTGCACTGCTGTCACATTATCGCATGATAAGGCGCCTTATCGCGTGATAATGGCGCTTTACCGGGCGATAAGGCGCCTTATCGCGTGATAATGGCGCTTTACCGGGCGATAAGGTGCCTTATCGTGCGTTAACGCACTCAGCGGCGCAAACGAGCGCTGACGGCGGAGAAAGGCTCCCGGAGGGCGGAGGAAGGCTTCCCAGAGGCGGAGAGAGAGGGTCAATGGGTGGAGAGTGGGAGGGGAGAGGCTCCCTGCACACTACCGCTGTGGATTCCTGGGCTGAAAACTAATGCGAGGGAAACCCTCGCGTTAGAGCTGATTTAATGGGAAGAGAAACCATTTCGTCAGCAATGTACAGCAAAGCCAGGGAAACCTATAAAAAGTGATAAGTGTGATACATGTGCACGGAACTAAAGGGCAAATAAACATTGAAAATGACCTGAAAAAACTGGAAAAAAACCATAACCAAGCTAGGCAATAGTGATATTAATGGGAAACATCAAAAAACACTACCGGGAAAACTCCAAAAAAAGGATATCAATTTTGGAAGGGGCTATGCTCTGTCCCCATACAAGGTGAATGATCCCACAGTGAAAAAGCGCTGCTCAGGGTTTTCCCTTTCTATTGGACAGGTTTCCTATGGCATGCACATGTTCCGCAACAGCAGGGTGGGCATGTCGGAACTGGCAACTGGACAGATGCTGGAAAAGGGGATACAGAGGGCTGCAGGCGGCACATGCTGTGGTGCAGCTGGGGCACAGTGCGTACTAGGGTGATGCCTAGGTGGCCCATAGGAATGCTGAAACAGTAGAGCCGCCAGACAGCAACTGATGAGGGCCCAACATGAGCACGAGTGTGTTTCCCACAGTGTCACAGGGGATAGTACCCAGCAGGTACCCCCAAGGGCACAGAACATTGGCAGGCGGTGCTGGGGGGAAGCGTGGATGTCTATGCAGGCACACCTACCCCAGAACCCACACCATAGACAGCTGCCTACTGGCACACTGGATGACCTGAGACTGTGCACCACCAGCAGAAGGACATGTCAGCATGGCGACAGAGGGGTACTGGTGGTGGAGGGGGCAGTGGCAGCTGCCCACAGCAGACCATGGCCTAGCCCTGTTTAGGTGGGTGCCATTCACTGCAACAAACAGGGCCTGTCTGATGAACAGTAAGGGTATCCCCAGGGAATGAGCTGTCCCTGTGGCAACAGTGTGGTGCAGTGCACACAGCCCGTGTGTTCAGAAGCAGAAGGTCACAGGTTCAAGTCCCAGTTGTGGCTCCCACCAACCCAGTCCCCATATTTTACTCAGTAATAAAGAGGGAACCTCTATTGCATATAACATAAACATGCCTATATTTTACCCTACAGAACACAGACACCATAGACATGTGCAATACCTAGAGCAGAGTTTCCCAAATGCAGTCCTGGAGGGACAAACTCCTTTCAGGCGTCATGCTGTCCCTAATAAAGATGCCTGTGCTGCATTTCTATGTGCCACCTCCATGGAATGCAGATGTATCCATGAATATTCATTAGGGACAGCATGAAAACCCAAACAGTGCTTGGCCCACCAGGACTGGAGTTGGGAACCTCTGCCCTACAGCAGCGGCCAACAGGTGCAGAAACACCCGCACCCACAGGCACCATTATCCAAAGCCTCCTGGAGAGGCATGATGTTGGGCCCTGCGTGCAGCACCATCTCCCAATACTAGCACTTGCATATCATAGCACTGCCACTCTAAACCTAGGAATATGGTACACATATATGAAAAGGTTGTTGTGATTACTGGTAGATAGCAATCCCTTGGTTAAGCACAATCTGCTCATTGAGCTGTATCATAGCAATCTCTCTGATGTCTGTGGAGTGTGTTTCAGGTCTGGTATCTGACAGTGTTTACCACCCTGGGGAGTGACCTCAACAGTACTGCGTACCATAGCCATGCCTGCACTGTGCCCAGGACTGCTGCGGTGGCCAGGGCTGCCAAAAGCCTCTATAGTTGCACAATGCTGACATAGGTGTGGGAGTGTGTGTCTGTCTACCCAGTGTGTGGTGGCTGCCAACACCTTCCTCAGCCCGCACTGCTTGCACTGTTGCCAGTGTCAGCCTGCCAATGTGCATAATGAGGAGCAAGGTACCATGGGTATAGCCTGGACAGGGTGGCCTGGCCAGGATGCATCTGCACAGGACATAGGGAAATGGCTCGGACATTGTAGTGCCCGGCCACCACCTGCACGGACAGGGTGGCCACAGTATGTCCTGCGTTGAGGTCACTCTCTGACTGTGCAGTGACCATGGCATGGCTAGGTTCCCCCATAGTACTACTCTCATGTGGTGTTTATGGGTTCTCTTTTGGGACCCCATCACTGACTTATCTGCTTGGGTTGTATGTTGACATCCCAGTTCTGGGTGCATGCATCTCTTCCAGGAGCTAGCAAACTGTCTGCAGTTAGCATGTGTATGGCTGGAGCACCTTTATTTATTTATTTATTTTTATTTAGACAGTTTTGTATACCGCCTTATCCTTCAATCAAAGCGGTCACAACACAATTGGGGGATACATTTAACATGCAGGGATATGAGACACATACACTAATACTTACAGGGAACATGGGCAATGGAGGGTTAAGTGGCTTGCCCAAGACCACAAGGAGCATCTGTGGGACTAGAGACCCCAGTCCTTCCGGCCCAAGGTTGCTGTCCTCTAGTGGGATTTGAACCCCCGACCTTCCGGCCTGAAGTACCTTGCCCCAACCACTAGGCTAGAGGCAGTGGCTAGAGGCTTGCTGCTGGAGAATGTCAGGTAGTGGTGGGGGGCAGCTGAGCATTTCCAGGCCTGTCTGTCTGCTATTGCTTTATGGATATGTACAGATCTGCATTGACT
The DNA here is from genome assembly GCA_033557465.1 of Ichthyophis bannanicus. NCBI lineage: Eukaryota > Metazoa > Chordata > Amphibia > Gymnophiona > Ichthyophiidae > Ichthyophis > Ichthyophis bannanicus. Next base: position 1,239,316,550 of record CM066033.1, on the reverse strand, counting down.
GCCCTGTAGAGTGTCTGTTCCCCAGCAGGACTGTGGTTGATAGTCCCCTCTACAGCCACCATTGCAGGGAGGTAGAATGTGGATCTGTTGGTGGGAGATCCTGTTTCCCACCCTGAGCGACGGAGGGTTGGGTTTGGGGTTGGGGGGGTGTTGTACATAATCTGCCTATGGGTCCCAACACCCCTCCCTTCTATCATGTGGCCATGGCACCAACACATTATATGCACTATTCTGGGTGCATCACAGCCCATAAGGGCTAGACATGACTGAGAAATATAGATGGACACAGATGTATCCTAGATGAACACTTGCAGCATGGCCTGTTTCACCCATGACAGATGCTGTGGACCTGGTGCTGGGTGCCCCACCTCACCCTCAGGGTGAGCACAGTACCCGCACAATGTGATGGTCTGTAGCTACTCTGTGCCAGTAACACACATGGTCAGTACCCCCTACCAGGCTGAGGTGCTGTGGGGGTGCACATGGTCAGTTCCCCCTACCAGGCCGAGGTGCTGTGGGGGTGCATACCCCATCTTGTGATCATCTGTAGACTGCTGATTTGCATGTGCAGTGCATTATGGGTACAGGTGGGTTAACCCTTTCCTGGTAACCACAGCAGACAGTTTGTGTGGTGATCTGCAGTCCTTCTGTAGCCAGCCAGGGGCTTGTTAGGCTCTATGGAGATGCAGCCCACTGGTTACTTCACTGTCTGGGGAGCTAGAGGTCATGGGTTTGATCCCACAGTGGGGTTATTTGATAGGGCTATCTGAGGTGTTTTCTTTTTTAATTTAAATTAGTGCTGCCAGCAAAAACACCCTCACAGTGCTGTAGCCTTAAGGTGCCTCATAAGGCGCCCTCTAAAGCACTCTATAAAGCACCCTATAAGGCGCCTTATAAGGCGCCCTATAGGTAACATTATAAGGTGCCTTGGCGGACAGTACACTTTTTAATGTGCCCTCTGGATTGCCTTATAGGGCGCCTTATGCGGCACCTTAGGTTACGGCACTGTGAGGGTGTGTTTGCTGGCAGCATTAATTTAAATTAAAAAAGAAAATGCCTCAGACAGCACTAATTTAAAGTAAAGGGTAATACCTCAGACAGCCTTATTCATCAAGCCCACTAAGGGATCAAACTCATGACCCCTCTTTCATCAGTCAATGTATTAACCATTATACTACACCTCTGTTGCTGTGTTTGCAGGTCAGCGCACCTAATTAAGGCTAACACGCATTAACGTGCCATGGCTCCCTCTATCGCACGAAAAGTACCTTATCGCACAATAACCCTAAATGCTACCTTAAAACTGGAACGCCCACTACCTTATATGGCATCCTGCACACTAATGCCGGCTGCACGTTAAGACTGCTTAATAAACATACTCCTTAGTTGTGGAGGAGGAGATAAGAGGTCATCAACTATAAGCACAAATGTTGCCATCGAAGCCTATGGGGTATGTTTACTAAACTGTGGTAATGTTACTGACCGCTCGGTAGGTAATGTTAACGCGCATTATGTAATGTTAACGTGCGGTAATGTAACGTTAACGCGTGGTAATGTTACAACCCGCGTGGAAGCGTTCCGCGGCACGGTAGACCCCGCAGAAGGAGGAGAGAGGGTGGAGAGCTGGGGTCAATGGGCAGGGAATGGGCATGGAGAGGCTCCCTGCACACTAACGCGCTGAACTGAAGGGCTGAATCCTACCGCGAATGAAAACCTGCCGTTAGATGCACATTTGCAGGAGAGAGAAACCATTTCAGTGTCAGCAATGTAGGGCATAGGCAGGGAGCTCGAGAAAGGTGATAGTAGTGTTCAATCTGCAGCAACAGCATAGTGGCAATGTACTAAGGGCCACTATGGTGATGGTGCAAATGGGGCATAGGAGGACTGCAGGCCGGACATGCAGTTGGGGCAACTGGGCACATGGTTGACTAGGCGGTTGCCTAGGTGGCACATAGGAATGCAGAAAATGGACACCAGCAAGACAGCAACAGACTAGGGTCGAACATGCCCATGAGTCTGTGTCCCACAGTGTCCCATCCATGGGACATTACCCATCAGGAACCCCAAGTGGTACATGACATTGACAGGCAGTGCCGGGGGAGGTGTGGACAGTTAAGTAGGCACCCCTACCCCAGAACCCACACCTTAGGCAGCCACCTACCTGCCCCCTGGATGGCCTAGGACTGCACACCACTGGCACCGACAGCATATGGTCATGGTGGCATGGCAGGGGGGGTGTTTGTGCTGGTGGGAGTAGTGGCCTCCACCTGAAGTGGACCTAGCCCATGCCCTGTACCAGTATGTGGTGTGCAGTGCAACAGAAGAGGTCTGGCTGTGGAACGTAAGGGTAGCCCCAAGGACCACTATGCTACAGTGGCAACAGTGTGGTGCAATACACTCAGCCAGTATGTTCAAGAGCAAAAGGTTCAAGTCCCATCTGTGGATCCTGCAGAGCATCACCCCATAGTTTTATCCCACAATGCAGCTACAACAACAACATGTACAAACCCCAATGCAGCGGTGCACAGGGGTACAAACACCCACTCACACAGGCTCCACTATCCACAGCCTCATGGAGTGTCAGGCTGTTGGCCCTAGCATGGAGCTGCAGTTATCACCAGAGCACCTACTACTCCCTGCACAGTTTAGCAATGTCACCACTGTGCTCAAGACCAGTGTGGTGGGCAGGGTTGGCAACCACCTCTATCTCTGCACAATGCTGAGATAGGTGTGGGAGTGTTTGTATGTCTATCCATTGTTTTGTGTCTGCCAACACCTCACTGAGCCCACATTGCTCACACTGTTTCCAGCGTTAGCCTGCAAATGTGCATAATGAGCAGCAAGGTATTGTGGGTATGGCCCAGACAGGGTGGATCAGCCAGGATGCATCTGCACAGGGTGGAGGGCAATGTCTGGGACACTGTAGTGCTCGACCACCAGCTGCATGGGCAGGGTGGCCACAGCATGTCATGCTGGTAGGTCGCTCTCACTCTGACCAAGCAGTGACCATGGCATGTCCATGTTCCCACTTAGTGCCACATATTATTTGTCTCTAGTGATACTTGTGTGTTTGTTGCTCTGTGGCCCAATCACAGAGATATTTGCTTGGTGTTTGTGCTATGCATTCCATCTCTGGGTGCACAGGGTTTTTCCATGAGCATGCGCTATGGACTGGCTAGTGGGCTGTCTGCAGTCAGTCTGTATGTGGTGGGACCACTCTGTAGGATTCTGCAGGTGCAGTCTGATTGTGCTGGTGGATTGCAGACTGTGGTGTGGAGCCTTTCTCTGCCCACCCCAAGCATCACTGCTGGTTTGTCAGGGCTGTCATTGGCCAGCAGGACTGTGGTTGCTGGTATTACTCCCATTCTGCAGGATGCAGGCACCTGTCCCATCACACTCTCATCTACAATAGGGTGATTGTGGGGCCCCTTGGAGTATATAGTGCATGCCACTTAGACCCATAGAGGCAGTGCTACCTAAACCTCATGCGAGTCCAGCCCCCCACCGCTGCCCTGATAAGAGGTACCCATGGCAGCCAGACCTTGACACTGTGTACACACTAATCTGAGTGGTGTCTGGTCCCACAGGGCCACATGTGACTACAGAACCCAGATGGTAACAGAAGCACTTTTGGTCGCACTGGTGGGAGCATCTGTCACACACTGGTAGTGATGGGGATGTGCAGCAGGACCTATCTCTAGCACCACATGTACTGTGGACCTAGTGCTGGGCGCCCATCCTATCCCTCAGGGTGAAGACAGAACCTGCACAATGGCATGGTCTGTAGCTACTCTGTGCCAGTATCACTCACTGTCAGTCCGTCTTACTAACAGTGCATGATACTAGCACAGAGTAGCTACAATAACCTAAAATATTGTCTACTAGACAACTATATGGTGGTGATGAAAATCAAGGAAGAATGTGACGCATTCTATCTACCCTTTTGATGTCTACAACATGTGTAACTTGCCCACTCACAATCTTAACTGACAGAGGTGTAAGGCAGGGGTCTCCAAATCCAGCCCTGGAGGGTCATAAACCAGTCAGGTTGGCAGGATATCTCTAATGCATATATGTCTCATACAGATTCATTAGGGATATCCTGAAGACCTGAAGTGTTGTGGACCTCCAGAACTGGATTTGAGTAGTTCTGTTCTGGGCAGTGGTCATGGGGTTCGATTCCTCATTGTTCCTTCCTGTCCATGTCTGATGTTTTGCATGCCTGTGACAGTCATATCTTTGCAGATCCGTGCTGCCAGCAAATAATACCCTCACCACAGTTGCCATCACTCCCTATATGGCGTTATAAGGCACCTTACTAGGCACAGTACAAGGCACGCTACAAGGCACGTGCCTTGTACTGTGCCTACTAAGGTGCTTTATAACGTGCCTTATGACGTGCCTTATAATACACGTTAGCCTAAGGCACCTTTTAACGTGCGTTAACTGACACAGCTTGCCATAATGATGCACCGCCCATTCCCTTATATGGGAATCCAGGGAACCTAACGCGGGTAACATTACCGCAGTTTAGTAAACATACCCCTATGTATCTAAGGGTGCCACATCATGGAACAGGAAACCTATAAAGCAAGCTGCTGGAAGATACGCCAGAGCTAATGTCATGCCCGTACAACAAGGTCGTACAAGGTATGCTGTACGAAATGTTGATGGCCCTCTCGCAGCATTCCACTTGTTCATGAGGAAGAACTTATTGAATGAAATCATGATGTGGATGAGCAAACAAGGAAGACACATTTATGACGACACCTGGAAAGATTTGACAGACGGAGAATTTCAACGTTTTCTTGGACTTCTGATCCTCTCAGGCATGTACAAGTCACTAAATGAGTCCATAGTTCAGTTGTGGAACCTTGAAGATGGTCATTCTGTTTTCAGCAAAAATATGGCCCGTAACCATTTTCAGCAAATTCTTGTGCTCTCAGATTTGATGATGCAACCAACAGATGTGAACAATGAGGCGTGGATAAGCTTGCTCCAATCAGACATGTTTTTGATATCTGGGAAGCAACTCTAAGTGACGCCTTTGTTCCTGGTGAAAATGTTACCGTGGATGAGCAACTGCTTACATTTTGTGACCGTGTTCCATTCAGACAATATATTCCCAGCAAACCTGGGAAATATGGCCTAAAGCTATGGATGTTGTGTGACAGTACAATGTCATATGTTCTGCATCTTCAAGTATATACAGGAAGGGAACTCGGACAAAACAGGGAACAGAATCAGGGTGAAAGGGTTGTGCTGCAACTCACTGAAGGATTGACGCGATCTGGCAGAAATGTTACTGTTGACAATGTCTTCTTCAGTTTATCCCTGTCACGGAAATTGCTAGAAAAACAAATGACACTTTTGGGGACAATTCGAAAGAACAGAAAATAATTACCTCCAGAATTTGTAACAGCAAAGAGCCGAGAGGTATTCACTTCACTGCTTGCCTTTCGCGATGACGCCACTCTGGTTTCCTATTGCCCGAAGAAAGGAAAATTGCTTGTTCTTCTGAGAAGTTTGCATGATCAAGAAGTAGATAGCACACATCCAGACAAAAAAACACGCATGATCTTGGACTATAATTCTAGTAAAGGTGGAGTAGATACGGCAGATCAAATGTTGCACACGTATACCACAAAATGAATGACAAGACGCTGGCCAGTGACAATCTTCTACAATATGTTGGACATCAGTGCTTTGAATGCCTTCATTGTTTGGAGGTCACTAAATCTAGAATGGCAGTCCAAGTCAAAGCACAGACGTCGTCTATTCCTCTTGGAATTAGAAAAGCAGCTGCTTCAGAGTAATTACAGCAAGACTTCTTCCAGCATTGAAGAAGCCACTGATGCTGTCTGCAATGTCGGGATCCCAAAGAAAAGGGCAAGGTGTCACTGCTGTTCCAGAGAAAAAGACAAGAAAAGCAACATAGTTTTCACCTCCTGCAAGCGCAATGTTTGCAAAGAACATTCAGAAATTGTCTGTGTCTCATGCAAATGCCTGTAGTACTTTACTGTGTTCATCAAGTGCATGCAAAAACTGCTTTCATGGTAACTCTTCTTCATGTAATTTTATGATAAAACATTAAATTTCAAAACATTTAACCTTCATATAATAAACAATTAATTCAGAATAATATTTTTTTTGTTTAGTTTAAAATTTTCATGGTTAACAATTAAAATGTGTCATGGGGTCATTTATGACCCCAACGGTATTCAGTGTGTGCAAAAAATCTCGGTAATTCCAGGGTTAATCACTGGGAATACCCCAGCTCCTGACATCTCCTTTGCCGACTACACCAACTGCAGGACTTCTCCCGAAAGCCAAGCCCACTTCTAGATGCTCCTCTCAACCACTAGTCAGAGCAGCACTCAGTTCATCTCCTGCAGGTGCCACTGCCTCTCCACCTAGCAGCCAAACCTCACCGAGAACCTCTAAGTCATGGCACTATGTGAGGTCAGAAAGCAGAGTAGTTTCAGGCTGCAACAGAAGTGTGCACTGTTTGAGGTTGAGACAAATCTCCTCTGCAGAATAACAAGCTCCATTCCATGTCCCAAATCCAGCTCCTATAGTTGATTTTGAAAGATCCAATGGAGGGCTGATATCTCACAAGGTTAGATGCTTGCATAGGGGAAAGACCTGCACCTTTGCCTTGTGCTTCTCTGGCTGGCAGCCTATTGCACAGGAAAGCAGGTACAATCCAATAAAGGAACCAAAGGCTGAGCAATCTTTCATGAGGTACAGGGGCTCTCTCACTCAGCATCTACCCACCTCCACTACCTTGGGTCCTCTCAGATCTTTATCTCCTTTGTAGAGGTTAGCACTAGTAGCCTGGTTCCAGCATGGTTATGGTGGAACTTATCCTTTTAAAGCAATCTACCTCTTCCCCATAATAATTTTTTTCTTCCTCATAATATTAACAAATTCCTAACAAATCAAAATCCTTTGTCCTTGCATCATCACTTAATCCATACGTTGAGATTTCTGAGCTCTGTCTGCCTCTCAGGTCCTGTGAGTGAAATGGGAAGCATTTTTGAAAATGTGTTTCTAGAGGTTATGGGTTCAGTTTCTACGAAAAAAATCTTAACTTTGTTTTCCAGAACCTCCCTCCTGCACTTTCATATGCCATCTGAACATAAGAATTGCCATACTAGTCCAGACCAAAGATCCATCCAGCCTTGTATCCTGTTTTCAACAGTGGCCAATCCAGGCGAAAAGTACCTGGAATATCCCAAAAATAGACAGTTTCTATGCTACTCATCCCCAGAGGTAAGCAGTGCAGTGGCTTTCCTCAGGTTTACCTTAATAAGAGTTTATGGACTTTTCCTCCAGGATTTTGTTCATACCTTTTTAAAACTCATTTACATTAACCTCTTTTACCATATTCTCTGACAAGGAATACGAAAAAAGAAATACTAAATAAAAAAGAAATACTAAATAAAAAAGAAATACTAAATAAGGAGTTCCAGAGATTATGTGTTCATAGAAATGTTTTATCCTATTTGTTTTAAAAGTACTACCATGTATAGTGGCTTAACATTTGTGTGGCTAGGGTTTAAATCCCAGCGTGGGACTCAGCAATCTAAAAATAGTCACTTAATTCTCTATACTCTCTGGATGTTTTAAGATGAAAACAAACACTTTCCTGATACCTATTTGTGCCTGGAGCAGGAATAAATATTCACGTTCCTGCAGACGGCTCCGCTGCTTCTGGGATTGAATGGGGACGTGCAAGTCCATTGCGCCTCCCCAAACATACCTCTGCCACACCCCCATGCCTACTTGAACATCCCCATATTAGAGATGTCTGCAAATGGCATTTGTGGAATGGCTACAGAGACGTGTCTGTGATTTTGACATCCACGTGCATGTCTGCAGACGTCTAAACCGAAACTAAACCTTTTAGAATGGTCCTCTTAGTCTATCATTTTTGAAAGAGTAAATAATCAAATTGCATTTACTCTTTCCACTCTATTTAATCCTAATCTCTATTTTCTCTCTTATCTATTTTTTAACCAGTTCCCAATGCACAATCAAGCATTGCCTCCTATCCCATAGCTTTATAATTTCCTCAAAAGTCTTTCATAAGGCTTTTGTCTAATGCTTTCTGAAAAACCAGGAGTAGATGAATTTTAAGCTTCTTGCAAAACTCTGTTAGTTTAGAAATAATTTGTATTTTTTCAAGGAGTGCATTCCAAATACTCAGTGTGAAAATTGAGAAAGCTCCATTACAAATGGCTTGGCTGTGTTTCACTCTTAAAATTAGTATAGTGAAGGGGCTTTGTGTGCTGTCTTCTGGTTCTGTTATCTGTTGTTGTTGTTGTTAAGTGCCATCGAGTCGGAGTCGACTCATGACGACCCTCTGGATAGCTATCCTAAATTGTGTTCGGTCTTCAGTCAGGCGGCTTATTGTTGACAGACTGGTACCCGTAGCTGCTGTTATTGTATCGATCCATCTCATTGCTGGCCTTCCTCTTTTGCGTTGACCTTCTATCTTGCCAAGCATGATGTCTTTCTCTAATGATCTCTCTCTCCGCATGATGTGTCCAAAGTATGAAAGTCGAAGTCTTGTCATCTGAGCTTCTAAAGAAAGCTTAGGTTTGATCTCCTCTAGTACAGACTGGTTTGTTCTTCGGGCAGTCCATGGTATACACAGTATTCGCCGCCAGCACCATAATTCAAAGGCATCAATTTTCTTCCTGTCTTTCTTTTTCACTGTCCAGCTTTCACATCCATATGATGTTATTGAAAATACCATGGCTTGAACAAGTCGAATCTTTGTATGGAGAGGGACATCTCTGCTCTTGAGAATCTTATCTAGGTCTTTCATAGCCATTCTGCCAAGAGCAATGCGTCGTCTGATTTCTTGACTGCTTGTTGCTTCTTTATTGATAGTTGATCCAAGTAGGTTAAAGTTATTCACGATTTCAATTTTTTCTCCTTCGACGATGAACCTGTTGATTATGCCAGTTGTCATGATCTTTGTCTTCTTTACATTAAGGTGCAGGCCCATTTTGAGACTATGTTCTTTGATTGTGAGAAGCAAATGTTTCAGATCATCTTCACTTTCCGCCAGTAATGTGGTATCATCAGCATAGCGAAGGTTGTTGATGAGTCTTCCACCAATCTTCACACCTCTGTTGTCTTCATACAATCCTGCTTCTCTGATGATTTGTTCTGCATATAAATTAAACAGGTAGGGGGAAAGTATGCAGCCTTGTCTTACACCTTTGCTTATTTTAAACCATTCTGTTTCTCCTTGTTCTGTTTGAACTGTTGCTTCTTGATCAATGTACAGATTGTGCAAGAGAACGATCAGGTGTTCTGGTATACCCATGCTTCTTAATGTGGCCCAGAGTTTTTCATGGTTTACACAGTCAAAAGCTTTGCTATAGTCGATAAAGCACAAATAGATATCCTTTTGGTATTCTTTAGTCTTTTCAAGGATCCATCTCACATCCGCAATGATGTCTCTCGTTCCTCGCCCTTTTCTGAACCCTGCTTGCACTTCAGGTAGTTCTTGTTCCAGGTATGATTGTAGTCTCTTTTGAATAATCTTCAGTAGAATCTTGCTGGCATGTGGGATCAGAGCGATTGTGCGATCATTTCCACAGTCAGTTGGATCACCTTTCTTTAGTATTGTTATAAACACAGATCTTTTCCAGTCAGTTGGCCATGATGCTGTCTTCCATATTTCTTGGCAGAGCCTTGTAAGTATGGTAACCGCTGCATCAGATTGCTGTAATACTTCTATGGGAATGCAATCAATGCCTGGTGCTTTGTTCTTTGATAAGGCTTTCAATGCTGCTTCAACTTCTTCTTTCATCACCAATGGTTCCAGATCATAAGGTACAGGTGGAAACGGCTGTTGATCCACTTGATCTTTATCATATAAAAACTATGGGGTATGTTTACTAAATCGCGTTATTGCAGTTCGCGTTAGGATCCGCGTTAATAAAACAAACCCCCAAATAAGGAGATGGGCGGGACAGCGGAACACCTACCGCGCGTTACTAAAGTAACGAGCAATACATGGCGCGTTAGCGGCGTCACCGCGCGTTAAGCATAAGAAGCCACTCCGACATACATGATCAATACAGAGCTGTAGCACAATGGTTACTGCAGTGACTGCTGATACGGCCAGCATGGGTTCGAGTCCCCAGGGTGCCAGTTGCAGAAGGCTGGCTGATGTATCATCCTGTACATGACACAGTGAGGGAGGGGGCATATATTTGTTTTAGTTTAGGAGGGGTGCAAGCAAACACACCCACACATCAGATAGTGAGTGAGGGGGCATGTCAATGTCCCCTTTCCTTTTGGGGTGCAAGTAAACACCCACACATTATATAGTGAGTGTGGGGGCATGTATATGGCCTGTATGCGTTGTAGGGTTGCTAGCATACATAACTGACCCATACAGAGCTGTAGCACAATGGTTACTGCAGGACAGCTGATACGGGCAGCATGGGTTTGAGTCCCCAGGGTGCCCGATGCAGAAGGCTGGCTGATGTAGCATCCTGTACATGATACAGTGAGGGAGTTGTCATCTATTTGTCTACGTGTTGGAGGGGTGCAAGCAAACAACCCACACATTAGATAGTGAGTGAGGGGGCATGTCTATGTTCCCCTTCCTTTTGGGGTGCAATTAAACACACCCACACGTTATCTAGTGAGTGAAGGGGCATGTATATGTCATGTATGTGATGTACATTTGCTAGCAAACACACACACAGTGGCGGACCCAAGGTTGCTGCAGAAGGCACCCCAGAACGCACAACATATGCCACATTATAAAGTGGAGTGTCCACTGAGGCACATCAAAATGTCCCCCATAGAGCAGTCCATAAGGTAACGTAAAGGGAGCCAGAGAAGGTGACACAGGACATGTACTCTGGGTTACAAGCGCCCACACACATCCACCTTGTCTCAACCGTCACACATGTGCACAGTGGATCCCTGGGCACAGGCATGCATGCTCCAGCACCTTTGTGTCAACCCCCGGTAAGGGCTACCCATCCCCCTGTGCACCAGTGGCCGCTATATACACCTACACCCCCTTTCCACCCATCCTGGCACACCCCAATAACACATTGGTTTCCCCAAACGACATGCAGCAACTGTCACCTGTCGCACCATCCACACTCCAGCACACACCATCCGCAAACACACCGCAGTGTGCCACCCTTCTGGCCATCATCCCGCTGAGCCCCTGTCCCGACCCTCTGCTGTGTGCACCCCCCACCCCCACACCCCTTTGAGTGCCCCCACTGATGGCCCCATGTACTCCACCGACAATATGCTCCTGCACCCCCCTGGGCCCAGCACGTTCACCCATGACAACATACAGCATGTTGGTCGTACGTTTCGCAGCGGACGTTTTGACTATCGTGTAACATCCACCATTTCTGCCCTGCATGCTGGTACATGTGCCTGACATATTGAGCGTTTTTGACAGGCCCTACACAGTCACACCTAGCACAACACTCTCAGCTCCATCCCCCCCCCTCAGGCATCAGCTTCAGGAGCCCCTGCGGTGCACACTATGTGGTTCCCCCCTCTCCCCACCGCCACGCATACACCTCAGTCGTCCTGCACTTGGCAAGACAGGCCAACAATATGGGGTCCTGCTGTACCAGTCACAAAGGCCAACCGCTCCATGCCACCATATGTATCATTGTCACTCTGTGCTGTGTGTACCACAGGGACCCACACATATGCTGTTGCACGTCAGTCATGCACGCCACTCACCACCCCTCTAGTTGGCCCACCCTCGCAGCAGCATAATAGTGACATGTCTGTGGGGGTGCTCTCAGCATAGACCATACCTGTTCCACATCGGCCATTGCCTCTCATAGTGAACACAGCCACACCCATCACTCGCACATCACTGTCACCTAGCAATGAGGGACATCTGACCACACAGTTGGTATGTTTAACATTCAACATCTTTATAAACCTGGGTGTGAAACATATTTACAACATTTACATGCGGCCACACATGGGCCATGCGTCACATATCCTATCTGATGGCAGGTGACAGCAGCATGGCCAACAATGCATGCTCATACAAACATCGATGGCCCCGCTCCTCCCTGTGCCCCTTGTCATGTATACGCAATGGCACGCTCCATCACAGGGCGGGTGTGCTATGTGTGTCCACATATTACACACCCTGGGGACCCCTGTCGGATGGTGGCTGACCGTGTGAGGCGCGCTCAGGGCGCTCATCACGCTCCCGCAGATGGTCAGCCACCATGGACAGGGTCGCCAGCACCTGCCCCTGGATTAGGGTGAACTGCCTCTGGGCTTGTGCCTGGGCACGCACAGCTGCAGCCAGGCGCAGGCCGCACATGCAGCCGCACAGACACACATCTCCCCGTGTCTGTGTGGCTGCATGGACAGCAGACCTGCCTGCGGCCATGTGTGGCAGGCACACGTCCAGAGGGCCTGCTGTGCCCTGATCATGGGGCAGGTGGCTGGTGCCCCCAGTGCCCTGTGGCGGAGCGTGCCATTGGGGACCTGCCCCCGCCCCACCCTCTCCGCTGTACATCCCCTCCCTCCCCCCTGCCTCCAACACCCTCCCCACAACCCCATCCCCCTCCCCCCCTGCCTCCCCCTCCCTCTCCCTGCCAACCACCTCCCCCCTTTCCCCTTCCCTTCCACTCACATCCCCCCCCTCCTCATCCTGCTCCCCAGGCTCCACACCATCAGTCCCCATTTCCCTAGCATCCGCCACATTCCCTCCCATCTGGCCCCCATCATCATCCCCCTCCACTCCTTCATCGTGGCGTGGGGATGCATGCTCATTCCCATCCTCCCCATCCTCGGTATTCCGCTCTGGTCCGCCATCCTGATTTTTGCGCTCCTCCTGGTCTCCCTCCCGGGCCGCAACGTCTGGAGGCTCCTCCGGCCCCTCGTCCACGATGGCTGCACGTGCATCAGCTGTGAGAGGGATAACACATGTCATCCCCTGGGGGAATATCCTCTTCCCCTGTCACTGTGGACCTGTGGTTCCACCACTCGTTCCCCTACATGGCCATGTCCCGGTACTCACCATTCTGCTGTGCCATCCTCTCGCGCTGCACCCTGGCAACGAAGCGGGGGTACCAGGCCCTCAGCTCTCGAGCCTTCTTTCGAAGGTCCTCCACCTGTAGGGGTGACAACGAACATTGCCCTTAGCTACCGTGGTGACACGTGGTGGGTCCCTGCCTCTGCATCTAACACTCTTACTGCATACAACAAGCGCCTGCCCCTATTGGGTGGGTGCTCATGCCCCCTTGCGTTAACGTGAGACAGCCCCATGTGTGGGCCACACACACATCACCCTGGTCGGTGCACCATGTGCACTGTATGTGCGCCCCACGTACATAACACATCACAGCTGTGTGTGCCACCTACACACATCTGCATGTGCCAATCAGCCACTTTTTGGGTGGCAGGTTGTCACCTACAGTCCTCACTAGGATGCCCTTAGGCTGTGGATTTTCTTTTGGGATCCCATACAGGGCCTGTTTCCCAGGGAACAGGGTCGGTGCAGGGGACCCCTTTAGGGGCCTACATCTGCTTGGAGCTGGGGTCTTTCTTTTGTATTCACACAGTGCACCATCAGACAGTGGGCAGGGTGGAGGGGGGATGCCCTCATTTGGGGCCTACATCTGCTTGGAGCTGGGGTTTGTATTCTTTAATCACACAGGGCACCATCAGACAGTGGGCAGGGTGGAGGGGGGATGCCCTCATTTGGGGCCTACATCTACTTGGAGCTGGGGTTTGTATTCTTTAATCACACAGGGCACCTTCAGACAGTGGGCAGGGTGGAGAGGGGATGCCCTCATTTGGGGCCTACATCTGCTTGGAGCTGGGGTTTGTATTCTTTAATTACACAGGGCACCATCAGACAGTGGGCAGGGTGGAGGGGGGGTGCCCTCATTTGGGGCCTACATCTGCTTGGAGCTGGGGTTTGTATTCTTTAATCACACAGGGCACAAGCAGACAGTGGGCAGGGTGGAGGGGGGATGCCCTCATTTGGGGCCTACATCTGCTTGGAGCTGGGGTTTGTATTCTTTAATCACACAGGGCACAAGCAGACAGTGGGCAGGGTGGGGGAGAGATGCCCTCATTTGGGGCTTGCAGCATCAGAGGATGCATTTTGCAAATGTGTTGGTTAAAGGAGACATGGTGCAGACCCCCTTCCTTTCCTGTTGGCCTGAGAGGTGGGACTGGGGTGTCTTGTGGATGGGGGACATCCCTGGCCTGCAAAGGCACCCTATACCATACCTCTGTGATCTGTGGTGCTCCTCTGCCATGGTTGCAGCTTCCCCCTTGGGGCAGGGGTGCCTTTTTCAGGGGTGTGTGGCAGACTTTGCTAGCCGCAGGATGTGTCAGCACCTGCTATTCCCTGTCAGTGCATTGTGTATTTGTGCTGACATTACTGGGTGTGTTTTGTTTTGTCTCATCATTTGGGGGACTTGTCCCCATGCACTTACCTCACGTGGGTAGTCTGAGCTCCTGTTGAACCTATGGGCCAGGCGCTCCCAGGCCCTCCTGACCCTTGCCAGGTTCTGCCTCCTGGATGAGCCAGGGAAGAGCCTCTGCTGGCGGAGGCAGAACAGCTCTGTTAGCAGGTAGATGTCCCTCTGGCTGAAGGGAGGCTTCCTCGACATGGATGCGATTTCTTCCAGATGCCTTTGCTGCTCAGCCACGTGCGTTGCTGGGTGCGTAGCCACGTGCGTTGCTGGGGGCGTGGCCACGTGCGTTACTGTGGGCGTACGTGCGTGCGTTGCTGCGGACGTACATCGTAGGAAGATGTACAGACACAGAGCACTAACACAGAGCTGTAGCACAATGGTTAGTGTACTGACCACTATTACAGGCAGCATGGGTTCGAGTCCCCAGTGTGCCATGAGAAGGCATGTTTTGCTTTACGTCGAGTACTGCATACAGAAACACACCCTCGCAGTGTGCGTAACAATGTACGTTGGGGCGTGCGTAGCGATGCGCGTACAATCGTGCGTGGGTATGTGTGTTTTTACTTGTGTGGGTACCTTATATGACAGACTCGGTAGGGTGTCCTGCACCTATGCACAATGCTAACAGATGTACGTGGGATGGCCTATGGGTTATCAAAGCCTGTGAGCAGGTGCTGGATTCCCCCAGGGTTGGATTGCGCCAGTCACACCCATGATGCACTGCACATGCAAATCAGCTGTCCACAGATAAACACAAGATGGGGAATGCACACCCACAGCACCTCGGCCTGGTAGGGGGGAAGCGACCATGTGCACCCCCACAGCACCTCGGCCTGGTAGGGGGTACTGACCGTGTGTTGTACCGGCACAGGGTAGCCACACACCATCACAGCGTGCGGGTACTGTGCTCACCCTGAGGGTGCAGTGAGGCACCAAGCACCAGGTCCACAGCAACGGCCATGGCTGAAAGAGGCCATGGTGCAGGTCCACAGCAGTGTTATAGTGTGAGACAGGTAGTTTCTGCAGATACACCTTGGACATCTCTGTCTGCACCAGTCAGGTGTAGCCCCCCATGGACCCCCAGGAGGGCCCATGCACCACCACCCCCCTCTCCCAGGGCAGCAAACAGGGTCTCCCATCAAAAGATACAACATCTACCTCCCTGCAAGGTGGACATAGAGGGGAACATCAACCCCAGTCCTGTGAGGGACACACACCCCACAGCGCAGTCAATGCAGCTCTGTACACATCCAGAACACAATAGCAGACAGACATTAGGCCTAGATATGGCATGCTGCACCCCACCACTATCTGATATTCCCCTGGTGCAAGCCATCAGCCACTGCACCCTGCAAGCCACTCCATCACAGCACATACCAGCTGCAAATAGTCTGCTAGTGCCCAGTGGAGATGCCTGCACCCAGAACTGGGATGTCAGCATACACAGTTAAATCAGTGACAGGGCCCCAAAAGGCAACCCATATATATCACATGAGAGAAATACTAGATAGCACTATGGGGGTGCATAGCCATGCTGTGGTCACTGCACAGTCAGGGTGAGAGTGATCTCTCAGCAGCACATACTGAGGTCACCCTGTCTGTGTAGGTGGTGGCCGGGCACTACAATGTGCCTGTCACTGCCCTATGCCCTGTGCAGATGCACCCTGGCCAGGCCACCCTGTACGGCCTATACCCATGGTACCTTGCTCCTCATTATGCACATTGGCAGCCCAATACTGGCAACATTGCTGGCAGTGTGGCCTGTGGAAGGTGTTTGCAGCCACCACACACTGGATAGACAGACAACCACCCCCACACCGATGTCAGCATTGTGCTACTATAGAGGTGGTCAGCAGCCATACACACCACACCAGTCATGGGCATAGTACAGGCATGGATATGGTACACAAGACTGTTGGGGGGTCACTCCCCAGGGTGGTGAACACTGTCAGAGACCAGACCTGCAGCACACACCGCAGACATCAGAATGATTGTTATGGTGGAGCTCAATGAGCAAAATGTGCTTAACAGAGGAATTGATATCTGCCAGTTCTCATAGCAAACGTTTGATAGCTGTGTACCATATACCCAGGTGTAGGGTGGCATTGCTAAGGTATGCAACTGCTAGTATTGGGAGATACAGGCAGGACCCAATGTCTTGCCTCTCCAGGTGGCATTGGCCAATGGGGCCTGTGGGTGGGTGTGTGTGGCCCTGTTGGCTGCTACTTTACGGCAGAGTTCCCCAACTCCAGTCCTGGTGTTCCAAACACTGTTCGGGTTTTCATGCTGTCCCTCATAAATATGCATGAGCTACATCTGCATAACATGGGGGTGGTGCATAGCTATGCAGCACAGGCATCTTTATTGGAGGCAGCATGAAACCGGAATGTTGTGGGGCCCTCCAGGACTACATTTGCGGAACTCTGCTTTAAGGTAATGTGCCTGTTTCTGGTGTGGTAAAATATAGGCCATGCGTATGTTCTCTGCAATAAAGGTGTGTCTTTACTATCACTGTTTAGTGGTGGGTAAAGTTATGGGGACTGGGTTGGCAGGAGCCCCAGCTGGGATTTGAACCTGTGACCCTCTGGTCTTACAGGCACTGGCTGTGTCTGTTGCACCACACTGTGGCCACAGAGACAGTGTAGTCCCTGGAGTTAGTTAAACCGGCCTGACGAGTCAGAAACCCTGCTCTGCAACAGGTTTACTGTGACCTCATTTACCTTGTATGCAGACAACGGTGCACATAAACCTCAGAGAATACCTCACAAAAGGGGCACACCCATAACCAAGCTGGGCAACAATGATATCATTGGGAAACATTACACAACACTCCCAGGACAATCCATTACAATGAAATGATCTTTAAAAGGGTCTGTGGAGCGTAGACCCTTCCACACATCATTTCTTTTTTATTTGGTGCTTTCCAGGCAGTGTTGTTCCTTGTTGCCTATTGCTATCACTTTTGCCCAGCTGTATTTTGCTTTTTTAAATGTTTCCTGTGGTCATTTTTAAGGTTTTATGTGCTATTTTGTTCAGTGCACATGTATCACACTGCTCACGTCTTGTGTGTTTCCCCGGTTTTTCTGTACATTGCTGACGGAAATGGTTTCTCTTCCCTTTAAATGCCTTTAACGGCAGGTTTTCATTCGCGTTGGAATTGAGCTCAGAATTACAGAGCGTTAGTGAGGGGGAGCCTCTCCACGCCCCCTCTCCGCCCATTGACCCCCTTCTCTCCGCCCACTCTCCACCTTCTGCGCTGTTTTAACGCGCCGCGGGGCTTTACGATCGTTAAGCGCGGTTACCGCGCGTAGTACGACGTTACCGGTCGTTGGCGCGTGTTTACATGCGGTACACTGCACTTACGGTCGTTAACGTCATACTACGCGCGTTATTCACATTTAGTAAACATACCCCTATGTATATTCCTTCCATCTTTTCTTGATCTTCTCAGCATCATTCAACATAGAACCTTGAGCATCTTGTAACATTCCAATTCGAGGCTGGGACTTTTTCTTTAACTCTCATAGCTTTAGGAAAGCTGATCTTATTCTTCCTCTAATAGTTTCTGCTTCTATTTCCTTGCATGCGTCATTGTAGTACTTTTCCTTGTCCTGTCTTGCTGCACATTGGAAATCTCTGTTGAGTTCTGTGATTGTCTTTCTTTCTCCTCTGGCTTTAGCTTCTCTGCGTTTCTGGGCAATTTTCAGAGTTTCTTCCGTCATCCATTATGGCCGTTTTTTCTTTTTTTTACCTTTTGTAGAGACTTCTCGCTTTCTTCCAACACAACCTTCTTGATGTCATTCCATAACTCTTCTGGAACTCTATCATTTGTATCTAAAGCAGCAAATCGATTTTGCAGGCAGTCTTTAAATTCCAGTGGTATATTCTCAAGGTCATATTTTGCTGCATTCATGAGTGGCTTGCTCTTTTTCAGCTTTAGCTTGAGTTTGCATACTAGTAGTTGATGATCTGTACCACAGTCAGCTCCAGATTTTGTCTTTGTTGATGTTATAGAGCTTTTCCATCGTTGACTTCCACAGATGTAGTCAATTTGATTTTTATAAATCCATTGGGTGAAGTCCATGTGTACAGTCGCCGCTTGTGTTGCTGGAAGAAGGTGTTGGTGATGAATAGATCATTGGTCTTTCTCCAGCTTCATTTCTGTTGCCAAGTCCATATTTTCCAACTACTTTGTCATCTTCTTTGTTGCCAACCTTTGCGTTCCAATCACCCATGACTATCAGGATATCCTGTTTGCATGTTCTGTCAATTTCAGCTTGTACTTGTTCATAGAACTCTTCAATTTCATTCTCTTCTGCAGCTGTTGTTGGGGCATATACTTGAATTATAGTTGTGTTGATAGGCATTCCTCGTAGACGAATAGAGATTAAGCGTTCGCTGACTGCATTGTATTTCATTACAGTTCTTGCAAGTTTCTTCTTTATTATAAATGCAACACCATTTCTTCTTTGTCTTTCATTTCCAGCATAGTAGACCATGTGATCATCTGATGCAAAGTGCCCGATGCCAGTCCATTTCAGTTCGCTGACACTCAATAAATCAAGTTGTACACGTTCCATTTTATTCTTGACCACCTCCAACTTCCCTTGGTTCATGCTTCGTACGTTCCATGTTCCAATGTGTAAGACATCTTTACAGCTTCTGACTCTCATTTCATCTAGTGTCTTGTATAATTAAGACGTAAGGTAATCTGAGGATAAGATGTGTGATATCTTGAATATGGTTAGCAGAACCTTGTATTTTATCTGCTTTATTGTAAGAAGCCAGTGTAACTGTTTTAGTATGGGTGTCATATTTTCAGATCTTTGATACACCATAAAGAATATGGGTGGCAGCATTATTTGCCATTTGTGGAGGGTGAAGTGCATACTTTGCTATTCCCTATTACAATAGTAAAAATGTAGGACTGCTAGAGCCTAGGGTCCAACAAGGGGCACGACACCATGTACCAGAGCATTCCAACAAAAAGACGTGGATGGCTAGAGCCTGGAATACCATTCAGAAGTTGTGGATGTCGAGTGATGAGTATAGGTGTTGCTGTACTCTCATTTTGTGGTATACATGTTTTATAGAATTAGCTGTTAAATCTTCGACTTCATCTGCAAAAGAAATATTGATGACACAATCAGCAACCTTAATACAACAACCTCACCACTAGATCCATGCCCTATCAGCTGGATCAAGATGACTAAAGCTGAACTGTCTTCCTTCATCTTCAGACTTGCACAGACTTCACTAGAACAAGGTATCCTCCTACTCTGCTGTTCAATCCAGCTTCAATCCGACCAATACTAAAAAAAACTACAGCTGACAAAAAATATCCTGCTTCATACCGATCCATCAGTAGCTTTTCCTTCATCTCCAAAATCATTGAAAAAATAGTGCTCCAGCATCTCCAAGCCCATGTAGACAAACATACCCCACTAGGTCAACATCAGCATGGATTCCGATCACACCATGGAGTTGAAACCCTCATCACATCCCTAAATGACACAACAGCAAGAGTCATTGAGAAGATCAACCATGCATTTATCCTAATCTTCCTAGACATCATCACAGCCTTCGACTCCATTCCTCACAACCTTCTACTCGCTAAATTAAAGTCCATGGGAGTTGGAGGCACCCCCCTCAAATGGATGCAATCGTAACTCTCAGATTGACATGTATGCATGGGAACAAACACCTCACACACATAAAAACAACACAAGGGAGTCTCACAAGAGTCTGCATTATCTTCACTTCTATTCAACATTTTCATCCAACCTATATGTACCATCTTTCACAAGCACAATATTCAGTACAGAATTTATGTAGATGACATTATGATGTTCACGCCCTACGAAATCCACAATCCTAACTTTCATAACATTTCTTTATGCTTCCAATAAATATCACAATGGCTGCTCAAACACAGACTACAGATCAGCCACCAAGAAAACAGACGTCCTACATAGTTCCAGAAACAGATCACTCTCACCCTCCAAAGCCATCAACATTCATAACACCAAACAAACAACCAAAAAAGAACAAAGATACCTGGACATAATATTCAACCAACATTTCATCTTCACCCCCCACATCAACAAAACAACACAATCAATATACTACAGAATAAGAATACTACGCAATCTACATCCTATTTTAGCAGCTTCTGACTTCTGCTCTGTACTCCAAGGGCTCATATTCCCCATACTGGACTTAGTATGTCATAGGGGTATGTTTACTAAACCACGTTAATTTCCATGGTAATGTTACAGATGCCCATATAAAGGAGTGGGCAGTGCATCGTTAAAGCAAGACATGTCAGGTAACGTGCATTACAAGGCACTTAACGTGCGGTACAGTGCACGATACAGTGCGCCATGGACCCACCGTTTGTGAACATCACAGCTGATGGGAAGCCGCAGCACATCCAAAGGGGTTGCAATCTAAGGTGTGCAGAAAGTAGAAGACGCGCTGAGGGATGTGCAGACATGGTGCCTCATGAGAAACGGAGCCGTAGGTGTAAGGCCATAGACCACAGGCAGCTGATATCACAGTCTGTAATGGGGACATGAGCCACAGTTAACACATGCACACACACCTTGAAATGGTGTGCAGTGAACACAGCATGCAGAGGAATAAACAACAGTAAAGGAAAGGGTGCCAGGGGTTGGTCTGAAGGACCAGCTGTGAGAATGGTGTGTGTATAAGGGAAAAATGGGCAAGGAATCCAAAAAGGAGTAAGCGGGGAATCAAACTGGTACACTGAAGAGCCCAAACACAGCTCCCCAACACCAATACCAAACCACTGACCCACCTACCCCCCAGACAACCTGAAGAAAGAGAGCATATGCAACAACTAGCATGTGATGGATAGGCTGCATGGAGGGGACACTGCAGTGTACAGTGAAGAGAAGAAAGGGTGTTTGGAAAAGAGACGAAGCCAGAGGCATTATATGGTAAGGAGAGCAGAACAGATGAAAATAAAGGAAAAGGAACCTGTGGGACCCAAACTCACAACCTATGTTGGCTCCACGCACATCTGCAACCACTATACCAAACAACCACAACAAGCACAATGCAAATATGTTCCACCAAGTGGCCATCGTGTCTGCTAGATTATCATGCAGTAGTGCGTCTTACATGTGTTGCATCTTATGCACGTTGCAGATAACGCACATAGAAGGGCATCTGACGCGCAGCGTGCACAATAACGTGGGTGAGGTTACAGACCGTCCTACGTGTCTTATGAGATACATCTAAGTGCCTTAGAATATGTGGTCTGAATACAGCGCATAACACCACGCTTTCCAAACAGACATCACATGCAGTGTTATCAGCACTGCAACACATGTTCACGCAACACACATAAGATGCAATACCGCACACTACAGTAGACTACCTGTCCATTGCCCTTCTTTGGTGCTCTAATCAGTTCTAGGACTATAGCTCTTCCCAGCTCCCAACCACGGTCAGACATTCACCAGCAGACATAGTCAGAATGTACCTGCTGCACCATGCCAGGTTCTCCAGCCATGCTTAAACTAACCACAGACACTCTGCACTAGCCAATCTATCTTGCATGTTCACAGTGGAACTATGCACAGGCACCAGTGATTAGCCCTCCAGAACAAGAAGCACACATACATCACTTAAGACAAATACTATATAGCACTGTGTGGTAACATAGCCGTGCCATGGTCACTGTTTGGTCAGTATGAGAGTGCCCTAACAACAAGACGTGCTGTGGCTACCTTGTCCATGCAGGTGGTGGTTAGGCGCTACAATGTCCAAGCCATTGCCCTACACCCTCTGCTGATGCATCTTGCCCAGTCTGCCCTGCCTGGGCCATACCCACAATACCTTACTCCTCATTATGCACATTTGCAGGCTAACACTGGTAATAGTGGGACATTGTGGGCCCAGTGAAGTGTAGGCAGCACCAAAACAATAGATAGACATACACACAAACCTAGTCCTATTGCATCAAGGCACAAAGATAAGGGTGGTTGGCAGCCCTGCCTGCCAAACTGGTCCTGATCACAGTGCCGATATTGCCACACTGTGCAGGAGGTAGTAGTAGTGCTCCGGTGGTGACTGCAGCTCCGTGCTGAGGCCAACAGCCTAACTCTGCATGGAGTTTTGGATAGTGGAGCCTGTGTGAGTGGGTGTTTGTACCCTGTTGGCTGCTGCTTTGGGGATCACACATGTTGATGTTGTATCTGCATTGTAGGGTAAAATATAGGGACATGATCTGCAGGATCCACAGCTGGGACCTGAACCTGTAATTTGCTGCTCCTGTGACTTGCTGCTCCTGGACACATTGGCTGTGTGTACTTCACCACACTGTTGCCACAGAAGCCCAGCAGTCCCTGGGGCTGCCTTTGCTTCTCCTCAGCCAGACCTCATCTTTTGTACTGCACACCACGTACTGGTACAGGGCATAGAAACATAGAAGTATGACAGAAAAAGACCTCATGGCCTATCTAGTCTGTCCTTCCATATCAACAACTACAACAGTCCCCTTTTTACCTTTAGAGATCCTCTGTGTTTGTCCCATGCTTTTTTGAATTCAGTTACTGTCCTCATCTCTACCACCTCCACTGGGAGACTATTCCACGGATCCACTACTCTTTCCATAAAGAAATATTTCCGCATATCACTCTTGAATCTATCTCCCTTCACCCTCATCCCATGTCCCCTCGTAGGAGAACTTCCTTTCAATTGAAAGAGGCTCTCTCCCTGAACATTTATGCCACGGAGGTATTTAAACATCTCAATCATATCACCTCTATCCTGCCTTTCCTCTAAGGTGTACATATTAAGATCCTTCAGTCTGTTCTCGTATGCTTTATAATGAAGACCACTAATCATTTTAGTAGCCACTCTCTGCACCGACTCCATCCTGTTTACATCCTTTTGAAGGTGCAGTCTCCAGAATTGCACACTATACTCCAAATGAGGTCGCACCAAAGACTTATACAGAGGCACTATCACCTCCTTTTTTCTGCTAGTCATTCCTCTCCGTATGCACCCAAGCATCCTTCTAACTTTTGCCGCCACCTTTTCTACCTGTTTAGCTACTTTACGATCATCAGACACAACCACGCCTAGGTCCCGCTCTTCTTTAGTGGACAAAAGTACTTCACCCCCTATACTATATTGATCCCTTGGATTGCTGCAGCCCAAATGCATGACCTTACATTTTTTAACATTAAATCCCAGCTGCCAAATTCTAGACCATTCTTCAAGCATAGCTAGATCCCTCCTCATGTTATCTACACCTTCCTGGGTATCTACTCTATTGCAGATTTTGGTATCATCCGCAAAGAGGTAAACCTTACCCGACAGCCCTTCCGCTATATCACTAACAAAGATGTTAAAAAGAATCGGACCAAGGACAGATCCCTGGGGCACACCACTGGTAAAAATCTTTCTCCTCAGAGTGAGCTCCATTTACTTGTACTCTTTGTCGCCTCCCACCCAACCAATTTCTAACCAAAGCAGTAACTTTAGGGTCCATCCCTAGGGTGCTCAGTTTGTTTATAAGTCGCCTGTGAGGAAAAGTGTCAAAGGTTTTACTGAAATCTAAATACACCACATCTAGGGCTCTCCCTCGGTCCAACTCCCTGGTCACCCAGTCAAAGAAATCAATCAGATTTGTCTGACAAGACCTGCCTCTGGTGAATCCATGCTGCCTCGGATCCTGTAATCCGCTGGACTCCAGAAACCTCACTATTTTCTCTTTCAGCAGCGTTTCCAATAATTTACTCACCACCGAAGTTAAACTAACCAGCCTGTAGTTTTCAACCACATCCTTACTTCCGCTTTTGTGTAAAGGCACCACATGAGCCTCTCTCCAGTCCTTTGGCACCACTCCCGACCCCAACAAGGCATTGAAAAGGTCAGTCAGTGGAACTGCTAGACCGTCCCCACGTTCCCTCAGTATTCTAGGGTGTATCTCATCCGGTCCCATTGCTTTGTCTACTTTAAGTTGAGCTAGTTTCTTACTAACACAGTCTTCTGAAAATTGTTCAAGATGTCCCTCGCTTCTGTTCCTGTTTGTGGGTGTTTTCTGAAGTCTTGCTCCTGGTTCTTCATCTGTGAACACAGAACAGAAATATTTGTTAAGCAATTCCGCTTTATCCTTACCAGCTTCTACATATTCCTCCCCTGCACCCTTGAGTCTGACAATACTACTTTTTCCCTTCCTCTTCTAACTAATATATCTGAAAAATGTCTTATCCCCCATTTTATTGCATTGGCTATTTCCTCTTCCTTTTGAATCTTTGCCTTCTTGACTACTTTGCTTGCTTCTCTAAGTTTTTCCAAATATAGATGCCTGTCTTCCTCTCTCTGTGATCTCTTGTATTTCATGAAGGCCTCCCTCTTTTTCTTCCCTTTTTCAGCTACTTCTTGGCATGGCCAAGGTGCACTGCAGGCAGGTGCCTCTGCCCCTTCCAGCACAAAGACATGCTCCCTGCCATGCTGCCTGGCCATATGCTGTTGGTGCTGGTAGTGCGCAGTCCCAGGCCATCCACTGTGCAGGTAGGCGGTCACTTAGGGAGCAGGGTCTGGGGTGGGGAGGCATACATGGACATCCATACATCCCCCCATCAATGCCTACCACTATTATGTCCCTTCCACATGGGGGTGATATGGCTGGGGGGATGTCAGGTCAAGTGCCCTAGCAACTGTTAGCTAGGGTGGACCAGGTAGATGTAGGTGGATTGTGTTTGGCCTTGGTTGGCTGCTGTCCTGCTGATTTCCAGTTTCTCCACTCCTACGTGCCACCTAGGCAACAGCCTAGTCCACCCTGTGCCCCAGCTTCCCCCACTACATGTCCCGCTTGCAGCCCCATATGCCCCATTTGCACCATCGCCATAGTGGCCTTTCATACTTGGTAAATATGCTGTTGCTGCAAATGGATCACTACTATCACTTTTCTAGGGCTTCCTGCCTATGTTGTACATTGCTGACGCTGAAATTGTTTCACCCTCCTGCAAATGTGCATCTAGCAACAGGTTTTCAGTCCTGGTAATGTTCAGCCATTCAGTTCCCTGCGTTAGTGTTGCGGGAGCATCTCCCCGCCCACTCCCTGCCCATTGACCCCTTCTCTCCGCCCTCTGTGGGATTTACTGCAGATGGTGACATTAACGCACATTAGGTACCCTTAACGTGCGTTAACATTACCTAATGCGGTTTAGTAAACATACCCCTTAGTGTGTCGTAATAGATGACGGCAGATAGAGACCAATATGGTCCATTTAGTCTGCCCAGCAAGGCGGTAAGAGTAGGTGCACCTGCCACTCCACGCAGGTCACCCCTCCCCGTGCCTTTGTTCACTGGGTTGTTGAGGGAGAGTGTAGGTCACTCCTATTTGTTGATACATTTTGATTTTATCCTGTTGCTATAAAGGGATCCACTGTATCTGTCCCATGCCATTTGGAATTCTATCACTGTATTTGCCCCCACCACTTCCATCGGGAGGGCATTCCACTGTATATAGCCCACATTGTACATAGCTCAAACCAATCCAGCACACAATACAACACACACTAAACAAAATCCTCACCCTCACTGCATGTATAACACACTCACACTACCAGATTGTTTGCTGTGATACCACCTTGATTATTATGATAAGGCGGTTTAGAAATACTGTTAAATAAAATAAATAAATAAATAAATTCCAAGCATCCACCACCCTTTCAGTCAAAAAGTATTTCCTGACATTGCCTTTCAGTTTACCACCTTGCAGCTTCATGTTATGCCCTCTAGGTTTACAGCTTCCTTATCTTTAGAAGAGATTTGTTTGTTCATTAATACTCTTTAAGTATTAAATGTCTGAATTATATCTCCCCTGTCCCTCCTATCCTCCAGAATGTACATATTTAGATCTTCAAGTCTCTTCTTTATAAGTCTTCTGATGTAGGCTCCAAATCATTTTGGTCACCTTCCTCTGAACCATTTCCAGTCTTTTTATATACTTTGTGAGATATTGGTCTCCAAAACTGAACACAATATTCAGTGAGGCCTTTGTGCAGTGGCATTAGTACCTCTTCCTTTCCGCTGGTAATTCCTCGTTGTATGTAACCCAGCATTCTTCTGGGTTTTGCCACACCCTTGTCACACTGTTTTGCCACCTTGAGATCCTTAGAAACAATCACTCTGAGGTCCTTCTCCTGGTCCAGGCACACCAACCTCTCACCCCCTATCGCATACAGTTCCCTTGGATTTCTGCTTCCCAAGTGCAGGACATTGCACATTAAATCTTAACTGCCAAGCATTAGACCATTCTTCCAGCTTTTGTAGATCTTTCCTCATGTTATCCACTCCCTGAGGGGAGTCCACTCTGTTGCACATTTTCATGTCATCTGCAAAAAGACAGACTTTTCCATTCAGTCACTCACAAATACATTGAACAGTACTGGTCCCAGGACCGAACCCAGGGACACACTGCTAATCATCTTCCTTTCAACCGAGTGAGTTCCGTTTACCATCACCTTCTGTTGTCTATCAGTCAACCAATTTCTGTTCCAGTTCAGCACTTTAGAACCCATCCCCAAGCTGTTGAGTTTATTGATGAGCCTCCTATGAGGAACAGTATCAAAGGCTTTGCTGAAATCTAGGATCACATCCATTGCATGGCCTTGATCTAGTTCTCTGGTTACCCAGTCAAAGAATTCAATCACATTTGTTTGTCAAGATCGTCCTTTGGTAAAACCATGTTGCCTTGGATCATGCAACCTGTTGGTTTCAAGAAAGTCCACTATTTTCTCTTTCAGGAGTGCCTTCATTACTTTTCCCGCCACTGAGGTAAGGCTTACAGGCCTGTAGTTTGTCATTTCTTCCCTATTACCACTTTTGCGAAGAGGTACCATATCAGCCTTTCTCCATTTCCATGGAACTTCTCCTGTCTCCAAGGATCTATTAAAAACATCCTTTAAAAGCCTTGCAAGAACCTCTCTCAGCTCTTTCGTATCTGTGATGTATCCCATCTGTTCCCCTGACCTTGTCCACTTTCAGTTTTGCAAATTGTTCAAACACATCATCTTCTGTGAATGGTGTGGTATCTACTCCATTCCATTTGTATATTTGTCAATCCTTCTCTAGGATTTTCTCTAGTAAAACCAGAAGTATTTGTTTAGCATTTTCACTTTTTCAATGTCACTTTTCACAAATCCATTCCTGGCACTTTTGAGTCCTACAATTCCCCCTCTGATCTTCCTCCTCTCCCGAATATACCTGAAAAATGTTTTGTCTCCACACTTCACATTTTTAGCCATTTTTTCTTCTGCCTTTGATTTTGCTATCCTTATTTCCCTTTTTGTCTATTTTGGTTTGATCCTGTATTCTTTTCTGTGTTCCTCTATTTGCGAGTTTCTGAATTTTGTGAAAGCTGTGTTTTTTGCCTTTATTTGTGGAGCCACTTCTTTGGAGAACCAAATAAGTTTCCTTTTCCTCTTGTTTTTATTTACTTTCCTTACATATGTATCTGTTGCCCCTATTATTGCCTCCTTTAACTTAGCAATAATATATATCAAGGACTCCCCAAGCACGTCCTTCACAAACTGCAACTAGCCCAAAACACTGCAGCACGCTCTCTTACCAATACAAGAAAGAGTGACCACATCACCAATTTTGCAAAACCTTCACTGGCTTCCTGTACACAGTAGAGTCACATATAAGTCATCCATGATCATCTTCAAGGCATTACATGGACAATCCTCATCATACCTGGGGTTTCTAGTCCCACAGGTGCTCCTTGTGGTCTTGGGCAAGCCACTTAACCCTCCATAGCTCATGTTCCCTGTAAAATAGTTCTCTGTGTGCTGTGCTTTCCTGTCTAATCAATGTGTTTATACCTCAAAAATTTCCTGTCATGATTTGACAATTTCCAATCTGTAATCAAACCGCTGCTGATCGCTGGAAGTAGCGGTATACAAATGTATACTAAATAAATAAATAAATAAAATACCTACAATCTCTCACCTACACATCGACCCCAATCAGAATGAGACGGAAGTGTAACGCCAGCAGAAATAGCTTGGATAAACAAGAACACCCGCAACTGTGCCTTCTTCACTTATGCACCAGACCTGTGGAATGAACTCCCCAGAAACTAAGAGAAACTCAAGAGCTAAAGAAATTTCACAAGGACCTCAAAATGCATCTTTTTAAGGAACATTTTACACCTGAGCATTGCTTCCCTTAGCATCACTCTCCCTCAACAACCCAGTGAACACTCATGTATGTCCTCCTCTCCAGTCTCCCACCCCCCCACCCCCAAACCCCTTCCCTATACATAGGGGTATGTTTACTAAACCGTCTTAACGTGTGCCCGGCGATAGTGTGCAGGCTGCCATAAAAGGAGTGGGCGTGTCGGTCTTAATGTAGCAAAACGGGATTATCGCACGATAACGTGCGCTATGCACATTATCGTGCGAGACACCGCTAAGCACGTTAACGCGCGGTAATCCTAAGTAGGCGCGCAGACATAGCAACACAGAAACAGAGGTGTAGCACAATGGTTAATGTACTGACTGATGGTACAGGGGTCATGAGTTTGATCCCCCAGTGTGCCTAATGCATATGGCTGGCTGAAGCATTAGCTGTTATGTGTAAGTATTGCTTTTTGAGGCATGTTATGTATATTTTAATTAGTGCTGCCAGCAAACACACCCTCACGTGCTGTAACCGAAGGTGCCGCATAAGGCACTCTATAAGGCACTCCATAGGGCACATTATAAAGTGCACTGTCCGCCAAGGCACCCTATAATGTCCTCTATGGGGCACCCTATAAGGCACTTTATAGGACACCGTAGAAGGCACCTTATAGGGCTCCGTATAAGGCACCTTATAGGGCGCCATATAAGGCGCGCCATATAAGGTGCCTTATGGAGCACCTCATGGCTACAGTACTCTGAGGGTGTTTTTGCTGGCAGCACTAATGTACATTAAAAATAGACAATGCCTCGGACAGCCCTATCAAATAACTCCACTGTGGGTGTGAACCCATGACCTCTGGTTCTACAGGCAGTGAAGTATCCAGTGGGCTACAGCTGCTAACAAACCCCTGGCTGGCTACAGAAGTACTGCAGGTCACCACACAAACTGTCTGCTGTGGTTAAAAGGATGATGCACTGCACATGCAAATGATGCAGTCTACAGGTGATCACAAGATGGGGTATGCACCCCCACAGCACCTCGGGCTGGTAGGGGGTACTGACCGTGTGTGTTACTGGCACAGAGTAGCTACAGACCATCACATTGTGCGGGTACTGTGCTCACCCTGAAGGGTGAGGTGGGGCGCCAAGCACCAGGTCCACAGCACCTTTCATGGCTGATATACGCCATGCTGCAGGTCCCCATTAGTGCTACTGTGTGTGATAGGTAGTTCCTGCAGACACACCTAGGATACATCTGTGTCCATCTGTATTTCTCAGTCATGTCTAGCCCTATGGGCTATGGGCTATGATGCACCCAGAATAGTGCATATCCTGTGTTGGTGCCATGGTTACATGAAGGGGGGCGTGTCTGGACCCATAGGCAGATTATGTACCACCATCCAACCCACCCTCTGTGGCACAGGGTGGGAAACAGGATCTCCCACCAACAAATCCACATTCTACCCCCCTGCAATGGTGGCAGTAGAGGGGACCATCAACCCCCATCCTGCTGGGGAACAGATACCCTAAAGGACAGTGAACACAGATCTGTACACATTCATAAAGCAATAGCAGACAAACAGTAGGCCTGAAAATGCTCAGCTGCCCCCCACCACAATCTGACATTCGCCAGCAGCTGCAACCTGCAAGGTGTTCCAGCAAGACACATACTAGCTGCAGACAGTCTGCTAGCTAGTCCATAGAGCATGTTCCTGGAGAAGATGCATGTACCCAGAACTGGGATGTCAGCATACACAACAAGCAGATAACCCAGTGATTGGGCCCCAAAAGGTAACCCATAAACATCACATGAGAAAAATACAGCACATCACTATGGGGGAACCTAGCCATGTCGTGGTCACTGCTCAGTCAGGGTGAGAGTGACCTCCCAGCAGGACATGCTTTGGCCACCCTGTCCGTGCAGGTGGTGGCCAGGCACTACAATGTCCGAGCCATTGCCCTATGCCCTGTGCAGATGCAGCCAGGCCAGGCCACCCTATCCAGGCTATTCCCAAAGTACCTTGCTCCTCATTATGCACATTGGCAGGCCAATACTGGCAACAGTGCTAGCAGTCTGGGCTGTGGAGGTGTTGGCAGCCACCACACACTAGATAGACAGACACATACTCCACACACCTATGCCAGCATTGTGCAACTAAAGAGGTGTTTGGCAGCCCTGGCCACCACACCAGTCCTGTGCACAGTGCAGGCATGGCTATTGTACGCAATACTGTTGGGGTCACTCTGTCAGACACCAGACCTGAGGCACACTCCACAGACATCAGAAAGGTTGCTATGATGCAGCTCAATCAGCCAATTGTGCTTAACGTAGGAATTGCTATCTGCCAGTTATCATAGCATCCTTTTGATAGCTGTGTACAGTTTTCCCATGTTTAGGGTGGCATTGTTAAGGTATGCAAGTGCTAGTGTTGGGAGATGCATGTAGGGCCCACCATCCTGCCTCTCCAGGAGGCTTGAGATAATGGAGCCTGCGGGTGCGGGTGTGTCTTCCCCTGTTGGCCGCTGCTCTAGGGCAGAGGTTCCCAACTCCAGTCCTGGAGGGCCAAACACTGTTCAGGTTTTCATGCTGTCCCTAATGAATATGCATGAGATACATCTGCATACCATGGGGGCGGTGCATAGAAATGCAGCATAGCCATATTTATTAGAGGCAGCATGGAACCTGAATGGTGTTTGGCCCTCCAGGGCTACATTTGGGAGACTCTGCTCTAGGTAATGCACATGTTTATGGTCTCTGTGCTCTGTAGGGTAAAACGTAGGTGTTTTGGGCATGTCTACGTCATCTGCACTAAAGGTTCTGTATTAGCAGTGGGTAAATTATGGGGGCCAGGTTGGCAGGAACCACAGCTGGGACTTGAACCTGTGACCTTCTGAACACACTGGCTGTGTGCACTGCACCACTGTGTTGCCACAGAGACAGTGCATTCCCTGGGGATACCATGACTGTTCGTCAGACAGGGCTTGTCTGTTGCAGTGCATGGCACCCATCTACACAGGGCTAGGCCACGATCTGCTCTGGGCAGCTGCCACTGCCCCCTCCACCACCAGTACCCCTCTGCCACCCTGATGACATGCCCTTCTGCTGGTGGTGCTGGTGTAGCGCAGTCTCAGACCATCCAGTGTGCCGGTAGGCAGCTGCCTATGGTGCAGGATCTGGGGTAGGGGTGCCTGCATAGCTGTCCATGCTTCCTCCCAGCACTGCTTGCCAATGTTCTGTTGGGTACTATCCCCTGTGACACTGTGGGAAGCACACTCATGCCCATGTTGGGCCCTCATCAGTTGCTGTCTGACTGCACTACTGTTTAAGCATTCCTATGGGCTACCTAGGCATCACCCTAGTCCGCACTGTGGCCCAGCTGCCCCACAGCATGTGCCGCCTGCAGCCTTCTGTGTCCCCTTTTCAAGCATCTGTCCAGTTGCCCATTCCGACATGCCCGCCCAGCTGTTGCAGAACATGTGCATGCCATAGGAAACCTGCCCAATGGAGAGGGGAAACCCTGCTCAGCGCAATTTCACTGTGGGCTCATTCACCTTGTATGGGGACGGAGCATGAACCCTTCCAAAATTCATATCTTTTTTTTTTGGAGCTTTCTTGGGACTGTTTTATGATGTTTCCCATTAAAATCACTACTGGCCAGCATGGTTATGTTTTTATTACATTTTCTGCTGGTCATTTTCACTGTTTATTTGCCCTTTTGTTCTGTGAACATATATCACACATCACTTTTCTTAGGTTTCACTGGTTTTGCCGTACAATGCTGATGGAAATGGTTTCTTTTCCCTTTAAATCAGCTCTAACACCAGGGTTTCACTGGCGTTAGTTTTCAGCCTTGAATTTCACAGTGTTAGTGTGCAGGGAGCCTCTCTCCTCCCACTCTCTGCCCATTGACCCTCTCTCTCCGCCCCTGGGGAGCCTTACTCCGCCCTCTGGGAGCCTTTCTCCACCCTCAGAGCTCATTTGCGCCGATGCGCATGTTATCGCGTGCTTAGGTACCTCTGCGCCCGATAAAGCTCCATTATTGCGCAATAAGGTACCTTATCACGCGATAATGTGGTAAAGCGCACAAAATTAAGATGGTTTAGTAAACATACCCCATAGTTTGCTGTATTTAAGCTCAACTGTCTTTAAGTTTCTACTGTCAGTTATCTAAATGCTTGATATAAACCTGTTTAAGTGCTTGTTCCTTGTAAACCACCTTAATTCCCAGATAAACAGTTAAATAATTAAATAAATAAATAAACAAACACTACTGCGTGACTGCAGTGTCAGATGCTGGTCTAAAGGGGTATATTTACTAAACAGCGTTAACGTCGCAGCGGTGATGTTATCACGCAATAAGTGACGTGATCGTGAGATAATGGCACATTACCGTTCAAGAACACCACGTATTATGCAATAACGGCTCCGCCGGCGTTGAGGCACATAGAGGGTGGAGTAAGGCACCCCAGGGGCAGAGATAAGGGGTCAATGGCGGAGAGTGGGGGGGAGAGGCTCCATGCACACTAACGCCGTGAACTGAAAGTCTGAAAATTAGCGCCAGTGAAAACCTTGCGCTAGAGACACATTTGCAGGAGAGAGAAACCATTTCAGTCAGCAATGTACAGTAGAGGCAGGAAGACCAAGGAAAGTGATAGTAGTGATACATGTGTAGTAACAAAACATGCAAAAACCAGAGAGATAATGACCAGAACCAAAATAGAAATACAAAACACCGAGCTGGCCAATAGAAAAAACAATAATAAACCATAATCAACACTACCCATAAAGAATAAAACGGAAGATGTCACTTTTGGAAGGAGCAATTTTGATTCCCCCACAAAGTGAATGTTCCAACATTGATAGTGTTGATGAGAGTTTGCTGTGGTGTATATTGGGCAGCTTGCTTATGTGGCTTTCACATGTGCAGCAACAGCAGAGTGGCCACATAGGAAAGGGCACTATGGTGATGGTGTAAATGAGGTACAGGGGGCTGCAGGCAGCACATGCAGTGGGCCAGCTGGGGCACACGGTAGACTAGGCAGATGCCTAGATGACACATAGGAATGTAGAAACAGAAAACCAGCAAGACAGCAAGACAGCAACTGACCAAGGGCAAACATATCCACGAGTGTGTGCCCTACAGTATCCCAGGGGACAGTACCCAGCAAGTACCCCAAAGGGCACAGAACATTGACATGCAGTGTCGGGGAAAGCGTGGATGTCTAGGCAGGCACCCCAACCCCATATCACGTACCATAGGCAGCAGCCTACTGATGAACAGTCATGGTATCCCCAGGGAATGACCAGAATCTGTGACAACAGTTTGGCACAGTACGCACAGCCAGTATATTCAGGAGCTAGAAGATCACAGGTTCAAGTCCCAGCTGTGCCTCCTTCAAACCATGTGCTTATATGTTACCCAATACTAAACCATGGTAATAATGACAGAACCTTTATTGCACAAAAAATAAACACGCCATAAACGCCTATATTTTACCCTACAGAGCACATATACCATAAACATGTGCAATCCCTAGAGCAGAGTTTCCCAACTGCAGTCCTGGAGGGCCAAACACCATTCAGGTTTCATGCTGTCCCTAATAAATATGCATGTGATGCATTTGTATGCACCGCCCCTATTGTATGCAAATGTATCTCATACATATTCATTAGGGACAGCATGAAAACCTGAACCGTGTTTGGCCCACGGGGGCCAGAGTTGGGAACCTCTGCCCTCAAGCAGCAGCCAACAGGGGCACAAACACCCATACCCACAGGCTCCACTTTCCAAAGCCTCATGAAGAGTCAGGCTGTTGGGCCCTGCGAGGAGCAGCAGCTACCAGTACTAGCACCTGCATTCCTTAGCAATGCCGTCATGTTCCACATATATCAAAAGGTTGCTATGATTAATGTCAGATAACAAATGACAGGGATTCCTCATAGTAATCTTTCTGATATCTGTGTAGTGTGTTTCAGTTCTTGTTTCTGACAGTGTTTTTACCACTCTGGGGAGTGAACCTAACAGTACTGAATACCATAGCAATGCCTGCACTGTGCCCAGGACTGGTGTGGTAGCCAGGGTTGCCAACCACCTCTATATTTGCACAATGCTGAAATAGGTGTGGGACTGTGTGTATGTCTGTCCAGAGTGTTATGGCTGCCTACACCTTACTGATCCCACAATGCTTGCACTGTTTCCAGTGTTAGCCTTCCAATGTGCATAGTGTGGGTATGGCCCGGATAGGGCAGCCTGGGCAGGATGCATCTGCACAGGGCATAGGGCAATGGCTGGGACATTGTAGTGCCCGACCACCAACTGCACGGACAGGGTGGCCACAGCATGTCATGCTGGGGGGGTCACTCTCACCCTGACTGAGCAGTGACCATGGCATGTCTAGGTTCCCCCATAGTGCTATACAGTATTTCTTTTAAGTAATATCTATGAGTTCCCTTTTCTGGGGCCCAATCCCTGATATACCTGTTTGGTGTGTGTGCTCACATCCCAGTTGTGGGTGCACAAAGTTTCTCCAGGAATATGTACTAGCTTGAAGACTGTCTGCAGTTAGCATGTGTATGGCTGGAGCACCTTGCAGGGTGCAGTGGGTGGAGACTGATTGTACCCTCTGTTGGTGAATGTCAGATAGTGGTGGGGGGTAGCTGAGCTTTTTCAGGCCTACTGCCTGTCTGCCATTGCCTTATGTGATGCATACAGACTGCCCTGTAGGGTGCTCGTTACCCAGCAGGACTGGGTTTGATGGTCCCTTCTACTGCCACCATTGTAGAGATGTAGAATGTGGATCTGTTGGTGGGATATCCTGTCCCCCACACTGAGCCACAGAGGGCAGGTTGGGTGGTGCTACATAATCCGCTTTTGGGTCCAAACCCAACCCTTCTCTTATAACATGTGACCATGACAACCACACAGGATATGCACTATTCTGGGAGCATTATAGTCCACAAGGGCTAGACGTGATTGGGAAATACAAATGGCCACAGGTGCATCCTAGGTGTGTCTGCAAGGACTACCTATCATACACTGGTACTGATGAGGATATACAATGCTCTATATGAGATTGCAGACCTGCTATTAGTAATCTGTGAACTATCATTACAATCATCTCTAATACCTGAAGATTGGAGGATTGCCAATGTAACACCAATTTTTTAAAAAAGGGTTCCAGGGGTGATCCGGGAAACTACAGACCGGTGAGCCTGACGTCAGTACCGGGAAAAATGGTAGAAACCATCATAAAGAATAAAATTACTCAGCATGTAGATAGTCATGGCCTAATGGGAGACAGCCAACATGGCTTTAGACAAGGAAGATCTTGTCTTACTAATCTGTTATGTTTTTTTGAAAGTGTGAATAAACAGGTGGACAAAGGTGAGTCGGTTGATATAATGTATCTGGACTTTCAGAAAGCCTTTGACAAGGTCCCTCATCAGAGACTTTTGGCAAAACTAAAGAGTCATGGGATAGGAGACAGGGTACTACTGTGAATAAGGAACTGGTTAAAAGATAGAAAGCAGAGGGTTGGGCTAAATGGCCAATTTTCCCAATGGAGAAAGGTGAATAGTGGTGTACCCCAGGGATCTGTGCTGGGTCCGCTCTCTTTTTGACATATTCATAAATGACCCGGAAAGTGGAATAATGAGTGAGGTTATCAAATTTGCAGATGACACAAAACTATTTAAAGTTGTTAAAACCCAAGAGGATTGTGGAAAATTGCAAGAGGATCTTGATAAATTGGAAGACTGAGCATCAAAATGGCAGATGAAATTTAATGTGGACAAGTGCATAGTTATGCATCTAGGGAAGAACAACCCAAACTATGGTTACACGATGCAAGGTTCCACCATCCAGGAAAAAGATTTAGGCGTCATTGTGGATAACATGTTAAAACCCTCGACCCAGTGTGCAGCGGCGGCCAAGAAAGCAAATAGAATGCTAGGTATCATAAGGAAAGGAATGGAAAATAAAACAAAAGATATTATAATGCCTCTATATCGTTCCATGGTGAGACCGCACCTTGAATATTGTGTGCAATTCTGGTCACCGTATCTTTAAAAGGATATAGCGTTATTAGAAAAGGTTCAGAGAAGAGCCACCAAAATGGTAAAGGGGATGGAAGGATACTCCTATGAAGAAAGGCTAAAAAGGTTAGGGCTCTTTAACCTGGAAAAGAGACGGCTGAGGGGAGATATGATAGAAGTCTATAAATTAATGAATGGAGTGGAACGGGTAAAAGTATATCGATTGTTTACGTTATCAGAATATAGAAAGACTAGGGGACATGCAATGAAGCTACAGGGTAAACTATTTAAGACTAATAAAAGAAAATATTTTTTCACTCAACGTGGAATCAAACTCTGTAATTTGTTACCGGAGGATGTAATAAAGGCTGTTAGTGTAGCTGGGTTTAAAAAAGGTTTGGACAAGTTCCTGGAGGAAAGGTCCATAAACCATTATTAAGAAGGGACCCAGGATATCAATGCTTGACCGAGTACAAGCATTGTGGAACATGTGTCTTTTGGGGAAACTGCTAGGTACGTATGACCTAGACTGGCCACTGTTGGAAACAGGATACTGGGCTTGATGGACCTTGGTCTGACCCAGTATGGCATATTTTATGTTCTTATGTTCTTATCCATATTAGAGTTGGTGGGTTGAAAGTTGTTTCTATAGTTTTACAGAGAACGTCTGTTTTCTTGAAGTTTATGGATAATTTGTGTTCAGAGAGCCAGTGTGCACCTGCTTTGAAGCATTTTATTAATGACATTCAGATGGGTTTTGCACTGGAGAAAAGTACATAAAGCATGATGTTATCCACATATATGAGATAGAAGATGTTGTGAACCTCTATAATGGAGCATACTGGTTGCTGATAAATGTTGAATAAGAGTGAGGGTAATGGAGAGCCTTTTGAAACTCCTTGTTGTTAAGGCCTTTCCACTCACGTTTACTCCAGATACTTCTGTGTCATTTTTAATATTGCTTTTCTATCCCTTGATTGGTATTGCCATAGTGGGGTAGGAGGGTAGTAGGGTGTGGCATTGGATAGTGGTATCTCATAAAATCAGAATTCTTACAGTTTGTACTAGGTGTTGATGTGCAGCAAAAATAACTGTACACTGCCTGTTTGATTATGATCTCTTTTCAATAAAGAAAGTTACAAATGGTTCTGTGCCATTTTTTTACAGTCTGATTCAATTTGATGGACTGGAAATTACATTTTTGTCATAACTGAAAAATAATTTATAAGTAATCCGATAGGACAAAGATATGATTGTGTACTTATCTACAAAGACATTTTAGTGCATGAAGGAATTTGAGGAGCAGATATTGAAGGAAAGGAAAAGTTAAATATGATTTTAATTAAATATCTGCAGAACTATTTTGATGCAGGGACTAATTTTACTTGTCTGCAGTCCTATTATTAGTCTTAAGGTCCTGTTTTAGGAAAGACAAGACAGACATTTTCATGCTCTGCTGTAACTTATACTTTACTGGCTCTTCTGGACCTTTACAAATAGATTTCTAGGAAAAAAATCTTAATTATTTTTACATTAACTTTTCAATCTTTATTTAAAAAAAAGGAAGATCAGTCTTCTTCTGCTTTCAGGATGGTGAATATCCTGCCAAGTCTACTCTCCTTGGAACTTGACATCATGTTCTAGAAATTCTTTCTACAGAAAATGTTTGCTTCTTAACATAAGAACATAAGATATGCCATACTGGGTCAGACCAAGGTCCATAAAGCCCAGTATTCTGTTTCCAACAGTAGCCAATCTAGGTCATATGTACCTAGCAGTTTCCCCAAGGGACAGAGGTTCCACAATGCTTGTATTGGTTCAAGCATTGATATCCTGGGTCCCTTCTTAATAATGGTTTATAGACCTTTCTTCCAGGAACTTGTCCAAACCTTTTTTAAACCCAGCTACACTAACAGCCTTTACAACATCCTCCAGTAACAAATTCCAGAGTTTGATTACACGTTGAGTGAAAAAATATTTTCTTTTATTAGTCTTAAATAGTTTACCCTATAGCTTCATTGCATGTCCCCTAGTCTTTCTATATTCTGATAAGGTAAACAATCGATCTACGTTTACCTTGTTTATTATTTATACCTTTGAGGTATCAGAATGTCTCTAAAAGGGACAAAAAAGCCAACAGTGCTATTCAGTTATTAATTATTGTAAAATTATCCATGTGAATACTTGAAAAACATTAAGCAGGTTATCTTAGAAGCCTTATTCATGATTTCCACATGTAAAATCAAGTATTTACATATGTAAATGGCATCCATGTGTAAACGGCCATTTTAGAAATGGCTGACTTTACGTATGGATGTATTTACTACATAGAAGTTCCAAGGGACATGGCAGGGCAAGGCTAGGGAGTAGTTATGAAGGATCAAGCACTTACACATGCATTTCCCATTGTATGTAGGTAAAGTAAGCATTAGGATTTACACTTGCTCCCTGGCACATTTAGGTTATACAAAAGTGCTTGATTTAACCAGCTCTTTACAGGAGGGATTAAAGGGATTATCTTCGTAATCCTCCCTTGTTTATTTCTCCCTCAAAAGTTAAATTAGATAGGTAAATTGTTGTTAATTGGTGACTTTTACACATATGACTTACAAAATATCTGTCATACACATGTAACTGCTAGCACTTACACTTGTAAGCTATGAAAGCTGATACTGATGTACTGTATGTAGAGCAGCTATGTTTGCTCTGTTGAGTTTTCCTACAAGCGCCTTTGCGAAATATCCCTCTGGTTCCACATATTGGTACATACACATGCGTCCCTCCACCTCCTTATTCTGAATTCTAGAAAATGCCCTATGCTTAGCTGTGCCTTTTCAAAAATACCACCGGAGTTGTGATCATCGCAGCTTCGACATCTGCATTCATATCTTCACATCTTTTCTAAAATGTGACTTCACAGCTGAGAAGCAGCATAAGTTACTATTTTTTGTTGAAACTTTAAATTGTTTCTCTAGTTAATAATAGTATGTGAGGCTGATATATTAAGCAGAAAAAATGAACGAGGGAATAGCATTGTGTCATAAGCGGATCAGTTTTCAAAGGCTCTTATGTGGTCAGCATTAGGTGCTAAGGGCCTGAAACGTACGCTCTACAGTCAGCATTTTCTAAAGTGACAGCTGCAAAAAGACCATAAGAACTGCCACACCGGGTCAGACCAAAGGTCCATCGAGCCCAGTGTCCTGTTTCCAACAGTGGCCAATCAAAGTCACAAGTACCTGACATATCCCAAAAGTATTCAGTTCCATGCTACTTTGTGATTTTGCCACCTAATCCATGCCCAGTGGCATGGATTAAGGTGGCAAAATCGGAACTCGCCCCATACATATTGAAAGTAGTAAATCAATCTCTACTTCAGGGCGTCATGCCAGATGACCTCAAGTATAAAGCAATTCGCCGTCTACTAAAAAATAAAACTCTTAACAACAGTGACCCCTCCTCATATTGCCCCATTGCTAGTATACCCTTTTTAGCTAAAATTATAGAGAAGGTAGTTCAGATTCAGCTGCAGGACCATATCGACACATCCTCCCCTTTAGAAGAGCACCAGTATGGCTTCCGCTCATATCATGGGGTAGAAACTTTATTTATAGCTCTTTTTGACTCACTCATCAAAGGCATGGATAATGTTAAACAAGCTTTTTTGCTTATTTTCCTTGATATCTCCTCAGTGTTCGACAGTGTAAACCATAGCACCCTCATAGCCAGACTAACGCAATTAGGTTTAAAAGAGAAAACGCTCGGCTGGTTTAAATCTTACATATCTAACCGATTCCAATATGTTCAAATAGATCAATATCCTTCCCTACCATTCCCACAAGAGAGGGTATTCCACAAGGATCTGCTCTCTCTGCTTTACTCTTTAACCTTTATCTTCAACCTATCTGCACCATTTTCAAACACCACAATATAAACTACTTCATTTACGCGGATGACATCATGTTGTTCGCCCCATGCGACATAGATAATTCCAGTTATGACAAAATTGCAACCTGTCTCTCCGAAGCCAAACTTTGGTTCCGCTCAATACACATGGATATTAACGTCAAAAAAACGGAAGCGCTTTTTGTTTCCAGAAACCCAAATTTCATCCCCCCGTCTGTTGTTAATCTGATGAACATCACCCTTCCAGTCAAATCCGAAGTAAAATATCTAGGAGTTATCCTTGACAAAACTCTAAGCATGACACCTCATATAAAACAGACTGCTAAAACTATATTCTTTAAACTTAGGACCATTCAGCAACTCAGACCCCACAATGACATTGGTGATATCAGAACGGTTGCCCAGGCACTTATAATACCACACCTAGATTTCTGCAATGGTTTATTTCAAGGTACATCTAAGAAAAACCTTTACATACTACAAATGGCCCAGAATGTTATTGCTCGGATTATTTTCAAAGCCAAGCTATCCGACCACATCTCTCCAATTCTATATGCTCTCATCTGGCTACCTGTTGCCAGTAGGATTCAATATAAAACATTAGTCACTATATTCAAGCTCATTAACGAAAGAGCCCCTTCTCATCTAGCAACCCTAATCCAGACCCCCTCAGAAAACAGAATGAGAAGAAGGGTGAACCATAACATGCTTCTCATCCCTGACTCTGTAAGAAAAACGAAGCAGGTAACAAGCAATACTCCCTTCTCTTATAATGCACCCAGTCAATGGAACAAACTACCATGCAACCTAAGAGAGATTAAAGACCTTCTAACCTTCAGGAAGGAACTTAAAACATACCTTTTCACCCAGCACTATCACAACTTACAGCTCACCCCCAAGCAGATGTCACAAGAGTACACAAATCACCTAACACAAGTTTACTCTACCTAACTCATGTCCCACTTTTCCTTGCACTTTCCCACTGATAACCCGCTATACTCCTTCCACTGAACTATAGTCAGACCTGTTCTGGCTGTTGTAAATAGTTAATATGTTTATTATCGATGTGCATATTTGTCCTACTCTCTGTAAATAATGAATATGTGCTCAATCTATGTAAAATAGTTAATATTTTCTCTGTAAAATAGTTATTATGTGCTCAAAAATGTTCTATGTAATTGATGTTTATCATGTTCTCTGTAAACCACCCCTGATCTCTGGAAGGGGCGATATAGAAAAGCGCACAAATAAATAAATAAATTAAATACTTATTCCCAGGGATAAGCAGTGGTTTTTCTCTTGGACTACCTTAATTACTGTTCGCAGTGTTTAAAAATGAAAGTGGATATTCAGTGCCAAATGAATATCTGGTTTCATTTTGAATGCTGGCAATATGGGGGTCATTCCCATTTCGTTTAGCAGAATGTATGCCAGGGATAGAGCTCCCTGCACAAGTCTATAAATTAAAGAATGGAGTGGAATGGGTAAACGTAGATCGATTGTTTACGTTATCAGAATATAGAAAGACTAGGGGACATGCAATGAAGCTACAGGGTAAACTATTTAAGAATAATAAAAGAAAATATTTTTTCACTCAACGTGTAATCAAACTCTGGAATTTGTTACCGGAGGATGTAGTGTAGCTGGATTTAAAAAAGGTTTGGACACGTTCCTGGAGGAAAGGTCCATAAACCATTATTAAGAAGGGACCCAGGATATCAATGCTTGACCCAGTACAAGCATTGTGGAACCTGTGTCTTTTGGGGAAACTGCTAGGAACGTATGACCTAGATTGGCCACTGTTGGAAACAGGATACTGGGCTTGATGGACCTTGGTCTGACCCAGTATGGCATATCTTATGTTCTTATGTTATATTGCCGATTTGTGTGGGGAGCTCTGTTCATGGGTGGGAGGGGGTGGGCTGAGGGTGACGCGAGGGCAGGCAGTGGGCAGCGACTGACACCGGACATACAGAATCAATGGTCATGTAAGCGGAATATTTATACCACCTCAGAGGTGGAATAAGTCCCCCTGGATGGGGGCCGATGCATAAGCTAGGGCCAGAAAAAAATGGTAAGGGGTATAGGGATGCCTCCTGCCTGATCCTGGCCATTATAGGCCTGATCGGGGATTAGGCGGCAGGGAAATAGGAATTGTAGGGCTGCCGAGGATCGCAATTTTTGAAAGGAGTCACACTGCCATGGCAACTGCAGGCAATTTCAATATACCAGATGTTGATTGGCACATTCCTGCTGCAGTATCATCTAGAAGTAAGGAGATCCTGCATTCTCTAGAGGGAGAACTATTCAGGCAATTGGTAACAGACCCCACACGTGAAGGGACCATACTGGACTTGGTGCTTACCAATGGTGAAAGTGTTTCTGATGTTGTAGTGGGAGATCATTTTGCCTCCAGTGATCACCAGATGGTGTGGTTCAGTATTAGGACTAGGGCTGTTAGAATCCATTCCAAGGTGAGGATCTTAGACTTTAGGAAGACTAACTTTGCGAAGGTGGGCCAATACCTCAGGGAGTTGTTAGTGGGATGGGAACAGCTGGGGGATGTAGAAAAACAGTGGGCAAAACTGAAAGGGGATATTTTAAGGGCAACCGACCTTTTTGTTAAAATGGTAAATAAAGGCAAAAGGAAAAGGAGACTGCTATGGTTTTCTAAGGAAGTAGCTGAAAAAGTGAAGAAAAAGAGGGAGGCCTTCATGAAATACAAGAGATCACAGAGAGAGGAAGACAGGCATCTGTATTTGGAAAAACTTAGAGAAGCTAGCAAAGTAGTCAAGAAGGCAAATATTCA
This sequence comes from Ichthyophis bannanicus, assembly GCA_033557465.1. Taxonomy (NCBI): domain Eukaryota; kingdom Metazoa; phylum Chordata; class Amphibia; order Gymnophiona; family Ichthyophiidae; genus Ichthyophis; species Ichthyophis bannanicus. The sequence goes on along the minus strand of CM066033.1, from coordinate 1,239,273,158 downwards.
AAAGAAGGAGGAAATAGCCAATGCAATAAAATGGGGGGATAAGACATTTTTCAGATATGTTAGTGAGAAGAGGAAGGGCAAGAGTGGTATTGTCAGACTCAAGGGTGCAGTAGGGGAATATGTAGAAGCTGATAAGGATAAAGCGGAATTGCTTAACAAATATTTTTGTTCTGTGTTCACAGATGAAGAACCAGGAGCAGGACCTCAGAAAACACCCACAAATAGGAACAGAAGCGAGGGACATCTTGAACAATTTTCAGAAGACTGTGTTCTTGAGAAACTAGCTCAACTTAAAGTAGATAAAGTGATGGGACCGGATGGGATACACCCTAGAATACTGAGGGAACTTGGGGACGTTCTAGCAGTTCCACTGACTGACCTTTTCAATGCCTCGTTGGAGTCAGGAGTGGTGCCAAAGGACTGGAGAGAGGCCCATGTGGTGCCTTTACACAAAAGCGGAAGTAAGGATGTGGTTGAAAACTACAGGCCGGTTAATTTAACTTCGGTGGTGAGTAAATTATTGGAAACGCTGCTGAAAGAGAAAATAGTGAGGTTTCTGGAGTCCAGTGGATTACAGGATCCGAGGCAGCACGGATTCACCAGAGGCAGGTCTTGTCAGACAAATCTGATTGATTTCTTTGACTGGGTGACCAGGGAATTGGACCGAGGGAGAGCTCTAGATGTGGTGTATTTAGATTTCAGTAAAGCCTTTGACACTGTTCCTCACAGGCGACTTATAAACAAACTGAGCACTCTAGGGATGGACCCTAAAGTTACTGCTTTGGTTAGAAATTGGTTGGGTGGGAGGCGACAAAGAGTACAAGTAAATGGAGCTCACTCTGAGGAGAAGGATGTTACCAGTGGTGTGCCCCAGGGATCTGTCCTTGGTCCGATTCTTTTTAACATCTTTGTTAGTGATATTGCGGAAGGGCTGTCGGGTAAGGTTTGCCTCTTTGCGGATGATACCAAAATCTGCAATAGAGTAGACACCCGGGAAGGTGTAGATAACATGAGGAGGGATCTAGCTAAGCTTGAAGAATGGTCTAGAATTTGGCAGTTGGGATTTAATGTTAAAAAATGTAAGGTCATGCATTTGGGCTGCAGCAATCCAAGGGAGCAATACAGTATAGGAGGTGAAGTACTTTTGTCCACTAAAGAAGAGTGGGAACTAGGCGTGGTTGTGTCTGATGATCTTAAAGTAGCTAAACAGGTAGAAAAGGTGACGGCAAAAGCTAGAAGGATGCTTGGGTGCATACGGAGAGGAATGGCTAGCAGAAAAAAGGAGGTGATAATGCCTCTCTATAAGTCTTTGGTGCGACCTCATTTGGAGTATAGTGTGCAAGTCTGGAGACCGCACCTTCAAAAGGATGTGAACAGGATGGAATTGGTGCAGAGGGTGGCTTCTAAAATGATTAGTGGGCTTCATTATAAAGCATATGAGGACAGACTTAAGGATCTTAATATGTACACCTTAGAGGAAAGGCAGGATAGAGGTGATATGATTGAGATGTTTAAATACCTCCGTGGCATAAATGTTCAGGGAGAGAGCCTCTTTCAATTGAAAGCAAGTTCTGCTACGAGGGGACATGGGATGAGGGTGAAGGGAGATAGATTCAGGAGTGATATGCGGAAATATTTCTTTATGGAAAGAGTAGTGGATCCATGGAATAGTCTCCCAGTGGAGGTGGTAGAGATGAGGACAGTAACTGAATTCAAAAAAGCATGGGACCAACACAGAGGATCTCTAAAGGTAAAAAGTGGACTGTTGTAGTTGTTGATATGGAAGGACAGACTAGATAGGCCATGTGGTCTTTTTCTGTCATCATGTTTCTATGTTTCTATGCAGCTCCATTCAGGAGCCTGACTGGGCTAGCCAGTTAAGTGCAGGACATGCAGACAATCAGAATTGTAGCCCGGTCTGCATGTCCAGTGCTTTCCCTACAGCCCAACCCCTGATCTGGCCTCCCAGGAACAGGGTCGAGCTGCAGGGAATGCCCTCTGTACACACAGCCAGCATGTCACAGAGCAGAGGGTCACAGATTCAGGTCTCAGCTGTGGCTCCTGCAGGGCACATCGCTACATTTTTCCCCACAATGCAGATACAACAGCAACATGTGCTCTCCCCAAATCAGCGGCCAACAGGGGTGCAAACACCCACTCACATAGGCTCCACTATCCAAAGCTCCATGGAGAGTCGGGCCATTAGCCCCAGCACGGAGCCACAGTTAGTACCAGAGCACTATTACTACCTCCTGCACAGTTTGGCAATGTCAGCACTGTGATCATGACCAGTGTGGCAGGCAGGGTTGCCAACCACCCCTATCTTTGCACAATGCTGCAGTAGGTGTGCATGTGTGTGTATGTCTTTCCATTGTTTCGTGGCTGCCTACACCTCTCTGGGCCCACAATGTCCCACTATTACCAGCACTGGCCTGAAAATGTGCATTATGAGGTGCAAGGTATTGTGGGTATGGTCCAGGCAGCACAGACTGGGCAGGATGCATCTGCATAGGGCATAGGGCAATGGCTGGGACAGTGTAATGCCCAACCACCACCTGCATGGACAAGGTGGCCACAGCACGTCTTGCTGTTAGGGCACTCTCACACTGACCAAACAGTGACCATGGCATGGCTATGTTCCCACATAGTGCTACATAGTCGCTGTTTCAAATGGTATATGTGTGCCCCAGTTCAGGGGGACCTGTGCCATACAACCCAGGTCTGGGTGCGCACAGTTCCACTGTGAGTATGCCTGCTAGATTGGCTAGTGGAGTTCCCACAGTTAGTTCATGCATGGCTGGGACACCTGGTGTGGTGCAGTAGGTACAGGCTGCCTGTGTGTGCTGCTGGTGAATGTCAGACCATGGTTGACAGCTGGGGTACAGCTGTAGTCCTAGAACTGGTGGGGGCACAAGGGAGGGGCAATGGACAGGTGGTATACTGTATTGCAAGGTATGTGCGTTGCATCTTATGCGTGCTACAGTACATCCGTGTTGCATTGCACACAATAGTGCGAGTGTTGGGTGTTTGGGACATGCCTTGTTACATGCCATATTCTGCCCACATATGCTATGGCGCCTAGTCATATCTTATAAGACACGTAGGATGCTCTGTATGGTCACGCGCGTCTAACACTCTGCTGCACGCGTTCTCCGCAATGTGCGTACGACGCACTACTGCATGATAATCTAGCAGACACAATGTCCACTTGGTGGAACATATTTGCATTGTGCCCATTGTGGTTTCCTGGGATAGTGGTTGCAGTTGTGTGTGGCACCAACATAGGATGTGGGTTTGGTTCCCACAGGTTCCTTTTCCTTTCATTTCATTTGTTCTGCCCTCCGTACCATACAATGGCTCCAGCTTTGTCCCTTATCCACACACCCTTCCCTCTCTGCACTGTACACTGCGGTGACCTCTCCAAGCTGCCTATCTGTCACATGCTAGCTCTTACATATGCTCCCATTCTTTGGGGTTTCTGGGTGGGCAGGTGGCTCAGTGGTTTGGTATTGGTATCAATGAGCTGTGTTTGGGCTCTTCAGTCTACCAATTCAATTCCCTCTTACTCCTTTTTGTATTCCCTGCCCATTTTGCCCTTCTACACATACCATCCAGAAAGCTGGCCCTTCAGACCGACCCCTAATGCCCTTTCCATTATATTTCTTTACTCTTCTGCATGCTGTTTCACTGCACACCATTTCATGGTGTGTGTGCCTGTGTTACTTGTGGCTCACGTCCCCATTCCAGACTGCGTTCTCAGCTGCCTGTGGTCTATGGCCTTACACCTACGGCTCCTTTTCTCATGTGGCACCATGTCTGCACATCTCTCAGTGTGTCTCCTTCTGTCAGTGTGCCTTAGATTGCAACCCCTTCGAATGCGCTGCTGCTTTCTGTCCGCTGTGGTATCCACGCAAGCTGGGTCCATGGCACACTGTACCGTGCACTGTACCACACGTTAGCGCCTTGTAATGTGTGTTACCTGACACGGCTTGCTTTAACGATGTATCACCCACTCCTTTATATGGGCATCCGTGCCATTACCGCAGAACCTACCACAAGTACCATTACCGTGGTTTAGTAAACATACCCTTATGTCTACCTCTTTATTCACATTTTCAAAAAAACATAACAGATTAGTGAGACAAGAACTTCCTTGGCTAAAGCCATGTTGGCTGTCTCCCATTAAGGCATGACTATCTACATGTTCAGTAATTTTGTTCTTTATAATGGTCTGTAGTTTCCAAGATCACCATTGGAACCCTTTTTAAAAATTGGCATTACACTGGCCATCCTCCAATCTTTGGGTATTACAGATGACTTTAATAATAGTTCACTGATTACTAATAGTAGGTCTGCAATCTAATATTTCAGTTCTTTCAACACCCTCAGATGTATATCATCCGGTCCAGGTGATTTGCTACTCTTCAGTTTATCAAATAGTTGTAATACATCTTCCTGCTGTATCAATATTTCTTTCAAGTCTTCTGTGGCATCACCTTTAAATACCATTTCAGTCATGGGTAACATCCCTATATCTTCCTCAGTAAAGACTGAAGCAAAGAATTCATTCAGTCTATCCACTATAGCCTTGTCCCATCTTAGTGCCCCTTTTACCCCTCTATGATCTAATGGTCCAACTGACTCTCTCAAAGTTTTTTTGCTATGAATATACTTGAAAAAGTCTTTATTATGCATTTTTGCTTCCACAGCAAGCTTCTTCTCAAATTCTCTCTTTGCCTGCCTTATCAATGCTTTCCATCTAACTTGTCAATGCTTGTGTTGTTTCTAGTTTTCGTCATTTGACTCCTTTTTCTATTTCCCGAAAGATGCTTTTTTGGCAACAACAACCTCTCTGACCTCACCCTTAAACCATGCTGGCAGTGTTTTGGCTTTCCTTCCAATTTTCTTGAAGCATGGAATACAGCTGGTCTGGGCTTCCAAAATAGTATTTTTAAAGAACACTCATGCTTGATGTAAATCTTTAACCTTTGCAACTGCTCCTTTTAGTTTTTAATTAACTATTTTCTTCATTTTTTCACAGTCTCCCTTTTGAAAGTTAAAAGTTAGTACAGTGGATTTCCTTACCATCCCTCCTCCATTAATTAAATCAAACACAATCATGCTATGATCACTATTGCCAAATGGCCCCATCACCCTTATCTCTTCCACCAGATCTTATGTTCCACTAAGGACTAGGTCCAAAATGGCTTCCCCTTAGATTGGTTTATGAACCAGCTGCTCCAAGAAGCAGTCATTTTTTTCATCTAGAAACTTTATCTCCCTTGCATGTCCTGCCGCAACACTGACCCAGTCGATACCAGGGTAACTGAAATCAGCCATTATTATTACTGTGCTCTAACGTTTGTTAGCTTCCTTGATTTCTTTGAGCATTTCATCATCTATTTGTTCATTCTGGCCAGGTGGTCAATAGTACACCCCCACTGCCAGCGCCTTCCCCTTCCCCTTTTTACATGGAATTTCAATCCATAGAGGTTCTGCAGTGAATTTTATTTCCTGCAAAACTTTAATCATTTGTGACTCAATGCCCTCTCTAACATAGAGTGCAACCCCTCCACAAATTTGATCTGCTCTATCGTTACAATATAGTTTGTACCCAGGTATCACAGAGTCCCACTGGTTGTCCTGCTTCCACCATGTCTCTGAGATACCAATCATATCTAACCTCTCATTTAGTGCTATATTTTCTAAATCTCCCATCTTATTTTTTAGACTTCTAGCATTTGTATTCAAGCATTTTAGAGGCTGTATTCATCTTAATCTGGCTATCTGTAAACAGGAGTAATTTGGAATCTTTAAACTCTGTCTGCTTTGTGCTCAAGGGCATTTGGGCTACTTTTGTCTTTATCGGAACCTCTCTTCTGATATGCCCTAACTTCAATCTTTTGCTAGTATCCTTCAAGGATACATTGTTCCAAACCATGCACTCTTGGGCGACTGTCGGCTCTCCCCTTTTATCTAGTTTAAAAGCTGTTCTATCTCCTTTTTAAAGGTATTATTCACTATTGTTGTTATTGCTGGGATTTTGAGGAGTGGGGCAAAATGTTCTATAAACAGCAAGGTTTATAGAACAGTCATTTTTGGAATGTGGTAATATGAGCATGATGAGGCTGGCGGAAGATTAGCCATGCAGCAGAGTATTGAATAGATTGAAGGGGAGAGAGATGATTCAGAGGGAGACCAGCAAGCTAAAGTGGATGGGTCAAGAAAAGAGCAGTTGGATTAATACTGACGCAATGCAAAGAATGACTTTTTAACTATGGGGATGATGTGCTACAAGAATGACAGGTCAGAATCCAATCCTATATCAAGATATTTCAAGGTGGAGGTGACTTGAACAGGTGAGTTGTCAATTGAAGGCACAAAGGATGGGGATAAAGAGCCTTTAGTGAACCAAATAGCAGATGTTTTTTATGGGTTCAATTTGAGTCGATTAGTGCAGAGCCATGTTGCGATACAGTTCAGTGTGTGACTGACAAGAAAGAAGTCAGGCCTAAGGGAGTCCAGATGATAGAGAAGCAAGATATCATCAGTATAATAATAAGTACTGATGTTCAAGTCTTGACAGCAAAAATATAATTATTTCTAAAGAATGAAGATATCTTTTTGGTAGACCTACACAGATAATATTACAATATCAAAATTAACATTCACGCCATTGGTCAATAGTCAGTCTCAATACAAGTGGCATATACATGAAAGTATAATCAGCATAAAGTTAGCATCTGACTGAGAGAGCATCCAAAAATGTACAAAAGGACTGTAAATGCACATTAAATAAGGCTGCCAAGAGAGAAGATCTTTGGGGAACTCCTGATGGCCAACAAAACAAATTAGAAACATACTCCCCTAATTTCACCATAAATTCTCTACTGGACAAAAAAAGATTTAAACCATAGCTAAACTCTTCAGAAGTTAGATTGTCCTTATGATTGCTCCAGATGCTGACTAGAACTAGAAGTTATTTCTGTGGCTAGTCCAGAACTTTGGAATAATTCGCCTCCTGTTCTTAGACAGGGGCATAATATTATGGGCCTAATATTCAAAGGCATTTATAGGGTTTGCAGACTGAATACCCTTGGGTGTCGCCGATCGGTGCCCTGATACTAACTGCATTTCACTTTTACTAAACTTTGGTTGCATTTTAGTTGTATGTACTAATGTAACTAATTGAATGTTCCTTTTCTTATGTGCATGATGATTTGTGTTTATTGAAATTTGATGAAGATGTGATATATAAATGTTATAATAAATACTGTATACCTTCCAGCATGCAGGTACTTGTCCGTGTTAGCTTCTTGACAGTATTGAAGAGCTCCTTAAACCTACTGAGGCATCCTAGGATCTCATTTCTACATAGGGCCATGTTTACTAAGCTGCACTAGCTGTAAAGGTGGGCTTGAGTATGCTAATGGCCTTCACTGAATTAGTGTGCATGCTAAACAGACAGCATGGGGTAAGTTTGCTGCTGCTGCTGCTTCCACATGGGGGCGTCAGGGCGAACCTCCACCACCACCACCATGGCAACAATGTGGGGTCCTCAGCAAACGTTTGCTTGGGGGCCCTCATTGTAAATTACACCGCTGTATAAGCCCCATCTTTTAGAAGTGCTTAGAGCTGAAATAATATAAATAAAAAATATAGTTCTGATAAAGCGAGAATAACATTTTCTAAGCTGCAATACAAAAACTGTTGTCCAGTGTCTCTGGGCTTAATTTACTATGCTTCTTTCCTCTGTGAACAGAGAATGGAAGACAAAAAAGCCTTAGTAAATCAGGCTTTTTGTATGTTGTCTAAAGTCCGTATAAGTTCAAAGCCTTTGATACTAATCAGAAAAATCTGTCTTCAGTAAGAAGAGGTTGCATACTTTTTCCCAAAGAAGGACAGTAGCCAGTTTCTTAATACAAAGAATACTTTCTTTTTGAAAGCGTTACAAGTACAAATATTAGACAACTTTGGAAAATAAGAATGTTGGGTGTCAAAATTCTGTCTGAGTAGCAGTACCTCAAAAGGACAATATTAGGACCTGGGAAAATCTGCTTGGGAAAGAAACCATGGAAGACAGAAAATGAGCTTTGTGGCCCACAAGGTGTATGGGAACTGGTGGTCTATAAAAAATCTGTAAATGAATTTGATTAGAAGAACCTAGGCCTCTATAGAGTGCCACACTGAATCTACTACTTCCTGGAAGGTACACTGAAAATATATATCTGTGATGTTTATTGTAATGTACTGATTAAAAGATGTGCTGTTCACATATTTACTGTGAATACTAAGTAGATTAGCCTTCAAGAAGGCATCCAAAAATATGTTCATGGTAATTTCTTATGAGCTGCCAGTATCATTTAGTTCATCAATTGCATGAGCTTAATTGTTTCCTTTACCTATGGTGGAAAGTGTGGAAATACATTTTGCATGAAAATACAAAAGAAATACTTGGCATTTGAGTTATTTCTTTGCTTAATAATCTATTTGCATGGAAACTATACATATTATCCCTTCTGTGTTGACTATAAAAAATGTTCTTCCCTCTATAATCTGCAAATGTTAAATTCCCTTCTGTTTCAAGCTTGTTTAGCACTGAAAAAAAAGGTTTAATCATTAGTGTTTCTAAGTTCAGTCATTGAATGGCCCAAAATCAGGGATGCGCATTAGTTAGTGTGGATTCACTTTGTTAGCATCTCCTCTACCGCCATTCTGCTCTCAGTTGGTGTACCTCAGGGCTCTGTCTTGGGACCTCTCCTTTTCTCTCTCTACACTGGGTCTCTTGGTGCACGTATTTCCTCTCATGGTTTTTCAGTATCATCTTTATATGGAAGACCCTCAGATCCTCCTTTCTGTGCCTGAAATCTCTCCAGGAATCCAGGCCCGGATCTCTACCTGCCTATTCGACATTGCTGCCTGGATGTCTCACCACCATCTGAAACTGAACATGGCCAAAACTGAGCTCCGTATCTTTCCCCCTAAACCCATTTCCCCTTTCCTCCCTTCTCTATTTCTGTGGATAATACTACATTCCTCCTTGTTTCCTCAGCTCGCAATCTTGGGGTCATCTTTGATTCTACTCTCTCTTTCTCTGCACACATCCAACAGATAGCTAAAACCTGTCACTTCTTTCTCTATACCCCTAACAAAATTCATCCCTTCCTTTCTACACACATTACTAAGACACTTATCAACACTTTAGTCACTTCCCGTCTAGACTTTTGCAACCTCCTCCTTGCTGGTCTCCCTCTGAATCATCTCTCTCCCCTTCAATCTGTTCAAAACTCAACTGCATGGCTAATCTTCCACCAACCTGTACATGTTCATATAACCCCCGCTTCTCTGGCTCCCTATCAATTTTCATATCCAGTTCAAACTTCTCCTACTGACCTATAAGTGCACTCATTCTGTTGTTCCTCACTCACTTTCCTCTCTTATCCCTCCCTATAGTCCTCCTTGGGTGCCCTGTTCTTCTGGAAGATCCCTTCTATCTGTGCCCTTCTTTTCTACTGCCAACTCCAGAGTTTCATCCTTCCACCTTGCTGCTCCTTATGCCTGGAACAAACTACCTGAGTCTGTGCATCAGGCTTCATCTCTGGCCTTTTTCAAATCCAGCCTGACAACTCATCTCTTCAAGTCTGCTTTTCGATCCTGATTCTCTTAGGGGAATGTTTACTAAACTGCGGTAATGTCATTCGCGTTAGGATCTGCGTTGATGATACAGATGCCCATTAAAGGAGTGGGCAGGGCAGCATTAAAGCTGTGTCAGATAAGGCGCGTTATAAGTCGCGTTATAAGGCACCTTAGGGAGGCGCAGTACAAGGCACGTTATAAGGCACCTTATTAGGCGCAGTACAAGGCACGTGCCTTAATGCGCCTTGCGCTGTGCCTCATAAGGTGCCTTATAACGTGCCTTGTACTGCGCCTCATAATGTGCCTTATAATGCGCCTTGTACTGTGCCTAATTAGGAGCCTTGTAACGCCTTATAAGGATTGTTGCCAACTGTGGTGAGGGTACAATGGGCTGGCAGCATAGATCTGCAAAGATATGACTGTCACAGGCAAGCAAAATATCTGCCTTGGACAGGAGGGAACAACAAGGAATTGAACCCATGACTTCTGCCTAGAATTTATTTATTTATTTTATTTATTTAACAGTTGCTTATATACCGCTACCTTCCACAGATCAGGTGCGGTTTACAATGAACAAAGAATGAACAGAATAACAGGTCTGTTTTACATGGAACATTAATTAACTAGGTACAATGTTGCTAAGTACAATGTCAGCATACTAACCAGTAGGCTATACCTCTATGGCTTGTTGCATAGCAATGGCTGGGTACAGAAGGACTGCAGGTCACCACACAAACCATTTGCTCCATGCACCAGGATAGGGTAACCCCACCAGCACCCATGATGCATTGCAAATGCAGAACAGCAGCCTACAGCTGACCACCAAATGAGGTCTGCACCTCTCCGGGGCTGCTGTGTGGTAAGATGCACTGACAGTTCGTGATACTGGCACAGAGCAGCTATAGACCATGCCATTGTGCAGGTTCCGTGTTCACCCTGGGGGATAGGATAGGTGCCCAGCACTAGGTCCGCAGTACATGTGGTGCTACAGATAGGTTTTGCTGCACATCCCCAGCACTGCCAGTGTGTGACAGGTGTTACCAGCAGTGCAGTCAAAGGCACATCTGTTCCAGCTGTGTGCTACAGTCATATGTGGCCCTGTGGGACCGGACACCACCCAGATTAGTGCGTACCTGGTGTTAAGGTCTGGCTGCCATGGGTACCTGTTATCAGGGCAGTGGGGAGTCCATACTCGCATGAGGGCTATGTAACACTTCCACTATGGGTCTAAGTAGTATGCATTATATACCCCAAAGGGCCTCAATCACCTTGGTTGTAGATGAGGGTGTGATGGGACAGGTGGCTGCACCCTGCAGAATAGCTGTAGTACTAGCAACCACAGTCCTGCTGGCAGATGACATCCCTCCAGGGCTGCTGGGCCAGTGCCATACTTGTGACCATTGCAGACCAGCAATGGTGCTTGGGGTAGGCCCAACTGCCCCACGCCAAAGTCTGCCATCCATCAACAGACAGCACAGTCAGACTGCACCTGCAGCATCCTACAAGGTGCTCCCACCATGCACAGGCAAAGTGCAGACAGCCCACTAACCAGTCCATAGTGCATGCTCACAGGGGAACCCTGTGCACCCAGAAGTGGGATGCACAACACAGACACCAAGCAGGTAGCTCCATGATTGGGCCCCAAAACCAGGAACATGCAAGCATCACTAAAAACAAATAATGTGTGGCACTATGTGGGAACATAGACATGCCATGGTCACTGCTTGGTCAGAGTGAGAGTGACCCCCCCCCAGCGTGACATGCTGTGGCCACCCTGTCCATGTAGGTGGTGGTCGGGCACAACAGTGTCCCAGCCATTGCCCTCCACCCTGTGCAGATGCATCCTGGCCAGTCTGCCCTGTCTTGGCCATACCCACAATACCTTGCTGCTCATTATGCACATTTGCAGGCTAATGCTGGAAGCAGTGTGAGCAATGTGGGCTCAGTGAGGTGTTGGCAGACATAAAACAATGGAGAGACATACGCACACTCCCACACCTATCTCAGCATTGTGCAGAGATGGTGGTGGTTGCCAACCTTACCCCCTGCACTGGTCCTGATCACAGTGCCGACATTGCTAATCTGTGCAGGGGGTAGTAGTAGTGCTCTGGTGATAACTGCAGCTCTGTGCTGGGGCCAACAGCCTGACACTCTATGAAGCTGTGGATAGTGGAGCCCTTGTGAGTGAGTGTCCGTACCCCTGTGCACCACTGCATTGGGGTTTGCCCATTGTGTTGTTGTGGCTGCATTGTGAGCTAAAACTATGGGGAGATGCTCTGCAGGATCCACAGATGGGACCTGAACCTATGACCGTCTGCTCTTGGACCTGCTGGCTGGGTATACTGCACCACACTGTTGCCACAGCAACACAGTGGTCCCTGGGTCTACCCTTACGTTCCTCAGCCAGACCTCTTCAGTTGCACTGCACACCACATACTGGTACAGGGCATAGCCTAGGTCCACTGCAGATGAGTTCCACTGCTCCCTCCAGCACAATCACCCATCCCCTCTGCCATGCCACCATGACCATATGCTGTGGGTGCTTGTGGTGCGCCATCCCAGGCCATCCAAGTGGCAAGTAGGCAGCTGCCTAAGGTGTGGGTTCTGGGGTAGGGGTGCCTACATAGATGTCCACGTTTCCCCCGGCACTGCCTGTCAATGTTATGCACCCCTTGGGGTGTCTGCTGGGTGATGTCCCCTGGATGGGACACTGTGGGACACAGACTCAAGGGCATGTCTGTCCCTGGCCAGTTGCTGTCTTGCTGGTTCCCATTTTCTGCGTTCCTATGTGCCACCTCGGCAACCGCCTAGTCCACCCTATGCCCCAGTAGCCCCCACTGTATGTCCCACCTGCAGCCCCCATGCCCCATTTGCACCATCACCATAGTGGCCTTTCATAAAAGGGCACTATGCTGTTGCTGCAAATGGAGCACTACTATCACCTTTCTTGGGCTCCCTGCCTATGCTGTACATTGCTGACACTGAAATGGTTTCTCTCTCTTGCAAATGTGTGCTAACGCCAGGTTTTCAGTTGCGTTAGGATTCAGCCCCTATTTTCTCCGTGTTATTGTGAATGGGGCCTCTCCCTGCCCACTCCCCGCCCATTGGCCCTTTCTCTCCACCCTCTCTCCTCCCTTTTCTGGCCTTAATGCGGCCGGGAACATTAAGGCACATTAGGTGCCATTAAGGCGCCTTAACATTACAGAATGTAACATTAAGGTGCCTTAACGGCACATAACGCACCTTAACATAGCTGCTGCTACATTAACGCAGTTTAGTAAACATGCCCCTTAGTCTCCTATGTGTTTCCTTGCCACTCCCCTAGATGTATCCTTGTCCTCAGCTGTTGTGTTGTCTGTCTTGACTAGATTGTAAGCACTGATGAGCAGGGACCATCTTTTACATGTGTTTGTACAACGCTGTGCATGCCTTATGTTGTTGTTAAGTGCCGTCGAGTCGGAGTTGACTCATGGCGACCCTCTGGATAGCTATCCTAAATTGTGTTTGGTCTTCAGTCAGGCGGCTCATTGTTGACAGACTGGTACCCATAGCTGTTGTTATTGTATCGATCCATCTCATTGCTGGTCTTCCTCTTTTGCGTTGACCTTCTATCTTGCCAGGCATGATGTCTTTCTCTAATGATCTCTCTCTTCGCATGATGTGTCCAAAGTATGAAAAGTCAAAGTCTTGTCATCTGAGCTTCTAAAGAAAGCTTAGGTTTGATCTTCTCTAGTACCGACTGGTTTGTTCTTCGGGCAGTCCATGGTATACACAGTATTCGCCGCCTGCACCATAATTCAAAGGCATCAATTTTCTTCCTGTCTGTCTTTTTCATTGTCCAGCTTTCACATCCATATGATGTTATTGAAAATACCATGGCTTGAACAATGGCTACAATTGTGAAGGGAGGTGTCAAGAATTTTTTTGGATATACTGTATTGGGGAAAGGACAAAGTCAAGAGTTGGAATTGCAGGACACAAAGATGCTGAGGCTGATTTGTGGAAAGTGATAGGGAAAAAGTAGAATTGCTAGACAAATACTTCTTGTCCATGTTCACAAAAGAAAATTCTGGAGAAGGGCTGCGTGTGACTAACAAGGAGAATTTATTTATTTAGCTGTACTTATATCCCGCTTTTCACAGGGTCAAAGCCGTTTAACATAAAAGGGGGGAGGGGTAAAGTAATCAGTGTGACGGGTGGGGGGGGGGCAGCACCAGGGAAGCCAACATTAAGGATCAACACAGAATGTAACAGTACTAGACTTTAGACGCGCGTCTCTCAGTTGGTAGGGAAGGTCAGATTCAGTTTGAGATGGGAGATTGTCAGAGAGCAGGCAATTAGTGAGAGATGTCCATACCAGGTCCAAGGTATTCACAAATGGAGTGCATTAACACTATTTATGGAAAAAGATGTTTTTGAACAGCCTGCAAAACTGAACGTAGACAAGGCCAAGGGTCTGGATCAGATACATCCCAGGATATTGAAGACATTCAGGGAAGTTCTAGCAGGACCTATGAAAAATGTGTTTAATAGATCTCTGGAGAATGGGGGGTACTGCAGGATTGGAGACGGGCTGACCTAGTCCCTCTTCACCAATGTGGTAGCTTAAAAGAGGTAGCAAACTAAAGACCGTTAAGCCTTACCTCAGTGGTAGGAAAAGTAATGGTGATATTGCTGAAAGAAAGGATAGTGGTTTTTTTCTGGAAGCCAATGAATTGCAAGATCCAAGGCAACATGGATTTCCCAAGGGGAAATTGTGCCAAACAAATCTAATTGATTTCTTTGACTGGGTGAACAGAGAACTAGATCAAGGGCATGCAATGGATGTGGTCTATTTAGATTTCAGCAAAGCCTTTGATACTATTCCTCATAGGAGGCTTGTGAATAAACTGAGCAGCCGGGAATGGATCCCAAGGTGGTGAACTGGCTCAAGAACTTGTTGACTGACAGATTACAGAGGATAGTGGTGAATGGAACTCACTCTGAAGAAAGGAGGGTGAGTAGTGGAGTGTCTCAGTGATCAGTCCTGGGACCACTGCTGTTCATTATTTTTGTGGATGATATTGCTGCATGATTAAAAGGAAAAGGTTGCCTTTTTGCAGATAATACAAAGATTTGCAACAGAGTGGACACTTCAGAGGGAGTAGACAACATGAGAAAAGATCTACAAAAATTAGATTTAATGAAAAGAAGTGAAGATTGAAGCCCTTGGCATGCAAAAACCCAAAGGAGCTGTACGTGATAGGGGACGATAGACTGGTGTGTATGGACCAAGAAAGGTCCCTCAGGGTGATAGTATCTGAGGATCTCAAGGTGGTGAAGCAGTATGACAAGGTGATGGCCAAAGCCAGAAGAATGTTAGGTTGCATAAAGAGAGCACTAACCAGCAAGAAGAAGGAGGTATTAGTGCCCTTGTACAGACCAGGCCTCACTTGGAGTAGTGTGTTCAGTTTTTGGAGACCGTACCTTACAAAGGATATAAAAAGACTAGAAATAGTTCAGAGGAAGGGGATCAAGATGTTATGGGCCATGCGCCAGAAGGCATAAAAAAAGAGACTGGAAGACCTAAATATGTATTCCCTTGAGAAGAAAGAGACAGAGAAGTAATGATAGAGGTGTTTAAATTCTTAAAGGGTGTTAATGATCAAACAAACCTTTTTCAAAGATGGGGAAGCTATAGGATTAGAGAACATGAAATGAAGCTGCGAGGTGATAAACTTAAAAGCAACATCAAGAAATACTTTTTCATGGAAAGGGTGATGGATGCCTGGAATGCCCTCCCGAAGGAGGTAGTGGGAGCAAAAACAGTGGCGGAATTCAAAAAGCCATAGGGCAGACACACAAAATCATTATAGCTAGAGAATGTAATAAAAATAAACAAAAGTAACTTCTAAATTAGTGGGCAGACTAGATGGACCATGCTGGTCTTTACCGCCATTCATTATGGGCCCGATATTCAATTAGGCAGCTATGTGCCACTACGGTGCATAACCGTGCCTATTGGCATTGAATATCCAGGGTTTGCTGCACATGCTGGAAGCTGCATTAGCTAACCAGGCAGCAGAGATATTGCATGCTGCCCGGTTAGCTCCTGTGCCTTAAAGGTGTTTTCCTCACCTATCTTTTCAGCGCAGGTCACTAACCAGTCAGCATGCAATATCGCTGCTGCTCGGTTCTTGCTTGTCGCTACCTCTGCTCCTCCCTGAAACACCCCAACATGTCCCGATGCTAAGCGGTTAGCATTGGGGGATGTAAGGGAAATAATCGAGGATATTACGTACCATTGAATATCCCTCTCAGAGGCAGTTACACAGTTAACAGGAAGTTACACGGACTGTCCTTCAAATATCGGGCCCTCTTTTACTGTTTCTATGTTATAGGCAGAGAGTGTGTGTGTGGACTGCACATTTTATTAGCATGCAATCCTTACCCTTTGCTCTTAATTTTGTAGTTAATGTGGATGCATTTAACGCCTCCTCAAAAGGAGGTGTTAGGCGCATCCCTGTTAACTGTGAACGAGCCTAATATGTGGTAAGGGATTTCTCAGTATAGTAACTGCAAGGGACATGTCGGCCATGGCCTTTGCACTTACCACACATTAGCGTTTACTTCTCAGTGAAGTAAGTGCAAAACCTTACCGCGCTTTAGTAAACATGCCCCTTAGTACACATTAAATTGATTTCATGCACTCACAAATAAACCAAACTTTTTTTATGCACATCCCTACTTGAGACTATACTATTTTGATAGCCTGACATTTTCCAGCAATACATATAACTTAAATTGACATCTCAAATGAATACAGTATGTAACCAACAGAATGACTCCAAACTCAGCAGGATATTGCAAAACAGTCTGCCCCAGATACCAAGCTATCCACCGCATTCTGTACTTGTTGCAAGCTTTTTAGGTACTTCTGTAGAAAGCCTGGGAGGATATTCAAAGTGTTTTAGGTGGTTGACAGACCTGCTAAGCAGTCGAAATGTGCTCAGCCCATTATTCATTGGCACTAGTGAGTTAGTGCTGCTGAATATCCCCAGACTGTATAAAAAATGTTCAGTTATGACCAGGGCGGTCTGTGGGTGGATCATGTGTGGTGTCGATCACTATCCAATTCGCGATGATATTCAGCCATTAACCAGATAGCTAAACCACTTAAAGTTAGGTAACCTGAATAGCTGTCCTCACATTAGCCAGTTTTCGCTTTCTGGTTAGCGGCTGAATATCAGGGCTAACCGGATAGTGATCCTGCTGTCCAGCGAACACGGATATTTTAGCACTGAATATCCAGGTGTAACTAAAGCAGAGGCTGGGTGCTTTAAAGAGCCTGATTATTGCAGCTGAATATGCCCGCCATCCCTCTCCTCCCATATATAAATCACGACAGTAAGCCAATACTGAAATAAACAAACAGAACAAAACAACAAAATCCAGTGCATGAAACTGATGGCGAACTCAAGACATTAAATACACCTGCCCAAAAGCCTTCTTCACCACCACAGAAAAATGATATTCAAGAGAAAGAGACTGGTCTAAATATATCCCCAGATCTTTAATTTCAGCCGTCACCACTAACTCAATTTTAGAAAATGTGCAGTTGAAGTGAGCTCTTTTCCAATTAACCCTATGCTATCCATCACAAATGGATCAGAATCAGAAGGATTAATCCGTGTCACATAAGTCTTTGGCTAGATATTCAAAGGGATTAACACGACTAGCAGAACCTCTAACCTTGTTAGTCCCCTTGTTCGTGATATTCAGCAGCATTAACATGGTTAGTGCTGCTGGATTATCTATGGGTGTCCCTCCCGCACACCCCAATGCTAACCAGTAATAGGGGAGTTCTGGGGACAGCACCCAGTGATAACCAGGCAACAGTGAAATTGAGCTGCTGTCCAGTAATCACAAAATGGTGAAAGTCAGGCACAGCCAAGGCTGACCTAACTTTCACCGCCGAACCTAAGCAGGCAGCGACTGAATATTTCCGCTGGCCAGTTAGCTTCATTACTATCTGGGTAACCCAAATACTAATGCAGTGTGCTCTCTGTTGGGGGCATGTATAGCTTTCCCAAGCAGATAACACATCAAAATTGCAGAGAGCATGTCCCAGCAGCACCATAGATGCACATAACACCACCCATTGAGGTAATGAGGTGGTGTTATCTGCATCCATACTGTCTGCAACTTTGACGTTACCATGCACTGTTGATGCTCGCAGTAAACCTGTATTGAAGACACACCCACTCTCCACCCATTTCCCACCCACTCTGGCAACACATTTTGAGCAGATAGCACAGAAAATAGCTGTGCTATCTGTATTTGCCCTGTGCTATCTGTTAATGCGGCCATATTGAGTGCAGTATCTGCTGTGTTAACGAGTAGCACTGCTTAGTAATCATGCCCTTAGTCTAAAGAAGAAACAGACCTGATGCAAGAGTATCAGGTACCCTAGGAAACCTTCAACCTTCCATCCCCTCAAATAACTTTCAGTATTCTAAACCCCCATCCTCAAGATTTTGATATCTAAACTCAACAATCATAATCATCCCAACACTAGTCCTCCCAGAATAATCCTGAAAAAAATGCATATTTGGACATCATACTATCAAAATATTAATGAGACCAATTTCCAAAAGTCAAATAGGCTATATGAAAATTGTGTACCCTCCCTGCAGGTAAATGAACACCCTGATGGTTTATTTAGCTATCAAGATCTTTTGTTTTGTTTTAACTACAGCTGCCCTTTGCCACCTACAAGAAGATGGTGATCCTAGGTATTGAAAAAACACCAATCACAACAATATAGATTCAGTGCCGACCCAATCACAAGGCAAACTAGAGAATTGCCCAGGGTGGTAACCAACAGGGGGCAGCAAAGAACATGGCATTCAAAGTTAAACAATAGATTCTTACAGTCAGGGGGGTATAAGGCTTAAGTTTTGCCTAGGGTGCCAGCACCTTGAACCAATTCTGGGCCTGCCCTGCATAGCTATACCTTTTACAAAGACTGTACCCAACCTCTTTCTTCTGAGTTGCTTGGAGAGTACATAAAAACCTACTAAACACATTGACAAAAACAATATACAAGGACAAAAACAACAATGACAAAAACAACAATAAATTATAAAAAGATGGAAGTATTACACTGGTCAACAAATTTTTACAAAAGTCATGTTACTGAAATAAAAATAGTCATTTCTTATCAATTTTTATATGCTGAACACAAATATGACAGTGAAATTGCAAAGTTGGTTCTAGTTTTTTTGTAATCTACAAGAATTAATGTTTACATCATGAAATGCATGTCAATAGTAAATAGGTCTTCGTTAATACCTGTAAAAAACCAAGTCATAGACTACTTCTTAGATTTTTTCGCCTGTCTCTTGTACAGCTGTTCGGGAGCTTCTCTGGGGAGTGTCCAGCAGTATTCAGCCAGCATTGTAGTGGACCATTTTCCCTGGTATCTTTGCTCCATCGTTGCGATATCCTGGTGAAAACGTTTAGCCTGTTCATCACTAACCATACCACAGTTGTCAAGAAAGAAATTGAGATGAGAATCAAGGAAATGGATCTTTAGAGACATATTGCAGCCAAGTTTCTAATACTGCATCAGCATGTCTTCTATTAGTTCCTTGTAGTTTTATGCCCTAACATTCCCGAGAAAGTTTGTTGACACTAGGCAAAAAGCATTCCATGCTTGTTTCGCATCACCCTGCAGTAAGTTGTTGAACCGGTCATCTTTGAAGAGCTCTCGAATCTGAGGACCCCAAAAACTCCCTCTTTAATCTTTGTTTCGCTGAGTTGAGGGAATTTTTCATACAGGTATCGGAAAGCTGGCGAAGTGCAGTCCATGGCTTTCACGAAGGTTTTCATCAAACCTAGTTTGATGTGAAGGGGTGGTAGCAGGATTTTGTGAGCCTCAACCAGAGCTGGGTGCTGGATATTTTTCTCTCCAACTGTTACATTTTGTCTGTGATTCTATTCCTTCCGCAAGTAGTGCCAATCCCTTGTTCGGCTATCCCACTCAGATAAGAAACACATGTATTTTATATATCCCTGCTGCAGTCCCATTAAAAGGGCAACTACCTTCAAGTCACCACAGAGGTGCCAGCTGTACTTGTTATAGTTAATGGAAGTCAGTAGATGCTTTAAGTTATCGTATGTCTCTTTCATGTGGACGGCATGCGCTACTGGAATAGATGGAAGACGGTTTCCATTGTTCAAAAGCACAGCCTTCAGACTCAGTTTCGAAGAGTCTATATAGTCTCCAATCTTGTGGGTCATGAGTGATTTTTAAGGCATTCATGAGGCTTTCAATATCGGAACAGAATACCAGATTACTTTCCTTTCTGAAGAAAGGCTCCAACTGCTGGTGGCGCTTTCAGTATGGAGTAATGTTGACATCTTCTTCTAGAAGATTCCATTGTTGGAGTCTTGATCCTAGCAATTCTGCCTTGTTCTTGGATAAGTCCAAATCATGAACCAGGTCATTTAGTTCTTCCTGTGTTATTCTGCCTGGAGTTGATAATGCATCCCAGTGAAAATATGGGTCACTGCATGCTGACAGAGCAGGAGAAGAACAGGTCAGCTCACCCTTGTCCTCATCAGATGAATCAAGAGAATATTCTGATGGAGGTTCTGGAATAGGAAGTCCCTCACCATGTGGAACTGGTCTCAATGCAGATGGAATGTTTGGGTAGACTATGCTCAACTTCTTTTGCTTAGTTATTCCGCTGGAAAGAGGAGGAACCAAGCAGAAGTAACAGTCATTTAGGTGGTTGCTTGGCTCTCTCCACACCATGGGGACTGCAAACGGCATTGATGGTCTTTTGCAATTCAACCACTGTGAAAGCTGTGTTGTACATGTAGCGCAGCATATATGCGGGGCCCAAGGATTTTCTTGGTCACCAATCTTGCATCCGAAGTAAAGATGATATGCCTTCTTCAGTTGAGAAGTGATACTTGTCTTCTGGTTGACAAATGTCATTTCCCCACAAATGTAGCAGAAATTGTCAACGGCATTAACGCACTTTCGCAGCATTACTGTTCGTATTGTATCTAAATGGCTAAAATTATATGATTAATAAAAGTTACATGTAACAGTAGCTTAAACTGTCTCACACACAGTCTGAAATATTGGTTTTCGAAAGAAGTAGCTGAAAAAAAGCTTTTCGAAAGAAGTAGCTGAAAAAGTGAAGAAAAAGAGGGAGGCCTTCATGAAATAGTAGAGATCACAGAGAGAGGAAGACAGCCATCTGTATTTGGAAAAACTTAGAGACGCTAGCAAAGTAGTCAAGAAGGCAAAGATTCAAAAGGAGGAGGAAATAGCCAATGCAATAAAATGGGGGGATAAGACATTTTTCAGATATATTAGTGAGAAGAGGAAGGGCAAAAGTGGTATTGTCAGACTTAAGGGTGCAGGGGAGGAATATGTAGAAGCTGATAAGGATAAAGCGGAAAAGCTTAACAAATATTTTTGTTCTGTGTTCACAGATGAAGAACCAGGAGCAGGACCTCAGAAAACACCCACAAATAGGAACAGAAGCGAGGGACATCTTGAAAAATTTTCAGAAGACTGTGTTCGTGAGAAACTAGCTCAACTTAATGTAGACAAAGCGATGGGACCGGATGGGATACACCCTAGAATATTGAGGGAACTTGGGGACTTTCTAGCAACTCCACTGACTGACCTTTTCAATGCCTCATTGGAGTCAGGAGTGGTGCCAAAGGACTGGAGAGAGGCTCATATGGTGCCTTTACACAAAAGTGGAAGTAAGGATGTGGTTGAAAACTACAGGCCAGTTAGTTTAAGTTCGGTGGTGATTGGAAACGCTGTTGAAAGAGAAAATAGTGAGGTTTCTGGAGTCCAGCAGATTACAGGATCCGAGGTAGCATGGATTCACCAGAGGCAGGTCTTGTCAGACAAATCTGATTGATTTCTTTGACTGGGTGACCAGGGAGTTGGACCGAGGGAGAGCTCTAGATGTGGTGTATTTAGATTTCAGTAAATCCTTTGACACTGTTCCTCACAGGTGACTTATAAACAAACTGAGCATCCTAGGGATTGACCCTAAAGTTACTGCTTGGGTTAGAAATTGGTTGGGTGGGAGGCAACAAAGAGTACAAGTAAATGGAGCTCACTCTGAGTAGAAGGATGTTACCAGTAGTGTGCCCCAGGGATCTGTCCTTGTTCCGATTCTTTTTAACATCTTTGTTAGTGATATAGCGGAAGGGCTGTCGGGTAAGGTTTGCCTCTTTGCGGATGATACCAAAATCTGCAATAGAGTAGACACCCAGGAAGTTGTAGATAACATGAGGAGGGATCTTGCTAAGATTGAAGAATGGTCTAGAATTTGGCAGCTGGGATTTAATGTTAAAAAATGTAAGGTCATGCATTTGGGCTGCAGCAATCCAAGGGAGCAATATCGTATAGGGGGTGAAGTACTGTTGTCCACTAAAGAAGAGCGGGACCTAGGCATGGTTGTGTCTGATGATCTTAAAGTAGCTAAACAGGTAGAAAAGGTGACGTCAAAAGCTAGAAGGATGCTTGGGTGCATACGGAGAGGAATGGCTAGCAGAAAAAAGGAGGTGATAATGCCTCTCTATAAGTCTTTGGTGCGACCTCATTTGGAGTATAGTGTGCAATTCTGGAGACCGCACCTTCAAAAGCATGTGAACAGGATGGAGTCAGTGCAGAGGGTGGCTACTAAAATGATTAGTGGTCTTCATTATAAAGCATATGAGGACAGACTGAAGGATCTTAATATGTACACCTTAGAGGAAAGGCGGGATAGAGGTGATATGATTGAGATGTTTAATACCTCCGTGGCATAAATGTTCAGGGAGAGATCCTCTTTCAATTGAAAGCAAATTCTGCTATGAGGGGACATGGGATGAGGATGAAGGGAGATAGTTTCAGGAGTGATATGTGGAAATATTTCTTTACAGAAAGAATAGTGGATCCATGGAATAGTCTCCCAGTGGAGGTGGTAGAGATGAAGACAGTAGCTGAATTCAAAAAAGCATGGGACAAACACTGAGGATCTCTAAAGGTAAAAAGGGGACTGTTGTAGTTGTTGATATGGAAGGACAGACTAGATAGGCCATGTGGTCTTTTTCTGTCATCATATTTCTATGTTTCTAAATGCTCAACCTTTCCGACTGCGTATAGTACACAGCTGACGTCAGATGGCTTCAGCAGCCGTCTGGCAGTAGTATTGCATTGCATCAGAAAATGATGCAATCAACTCTGGATGATGTGCGCATGCTGGTATTATGCAATGTGAATCAATATTACACCATTCAAGGCTTATCTGGGATGTTGTTGATGTCCTACTGGATACATTTACACTTAAAAATGTGAAAAATGAATTACATGCAATATCTTCAAAACGAGAGCAAATAACATTTTTTTTAATGTTATATTCATGTTCAGCTCACCAAGATACTACAGATTAGGGCCTTTTAAAGTCAGTAATGATTTCAATGTTGACCAGTGTTATTTACCACCATCCTCATTTACCCCATCCTCCACATTACAAGTTAGAGAAGCAAATCTGGTAGTCAAACATGAGGTGAGATATCTTGAAATAACACTTGAGAAGAACCTAAACACCCACATTGCAAATATGACCAGAGCAATTTATAAAAAGATAAGAACCCTTCAATGCCTAAGACCACTCTTACTGCCCTAGGATTTGCACATAGTATTTCAAGCCATGATTTTCCCACAGTTTGATTTGTGTAACAGTATACTCCAAGGTCTATCAAAACAGGCTCTAAACCAATTACGGATGGCCCTACATGCCACTGCATGAATCATCCACAAAGAACCAAAATCAGAATGAATCATATCTATCCTATACCAAGTACACTGACTACCAGTTGAAAGCAGAATAAAATGTTATGTCTTAATAACCATTTTCAAGATTTTACACAATTTTCTGCAACCCATCTAGAATCCCTTATACAGAAAACCCTGATAAGCATAACAGGAAGAGGCTACAACCATGACACTCCAACAATACCTACGGAATTTAGAAAGACGAATCAAGCTACATCCAAAAGGGCTTTTTCTCTTCACTGACCACCAGATACATTAAGAAGCATATCGGACTTTGCAACATTCCGAAAATGACTTAAAACACACCTATTCACTGAGTACTTTGGAGAGAATTGAGAATGCCCAAACGCCAGCCCAACATAATCAATAAAAGAGCTTGTACAATAAAATCCTACATTATCCATACCCACAATTATTATGAACTAGTTTGATTTTCACCTGGATCTTAAGTTGTATTGCACCAATATCAGAGACAACTTGACTTACTGTATTCTAGTTCCACATTCAGTTCAAGTTACTTTCTATCAAGTCCTTGCAATTGTTACCTGCTTTAAATTATAATTATTTATTTATTTACTTAGTTAACAGCATTTCTATACCGCGTTATCCTAAAGTCAAAGCGATTCACAGCAAACAGAACATTATACAGTACATAGAACAGGATATTTAACTTGGAGAAAACTTGAAAGAGAGTATAGATAGAAATGGAAATCGAGGGAAAAGGGTTAGGGCAGGGTAGAGGAAGTGGAGGGGGCAGTGAACAGAGGTTTATAGGCAGAGATAATATGCTATATTACATCTTCAGAGAAGTATAATGAAAATAAATGAGTCTTTAAAGCCTTTCTAAATGAAAGCAGCTCCTTTATGGCCCGGAGCTTGTGTGGAATTGAGTTCCAGAGCAAAAGTGTACAATGATCAAGTTCTGTTGGAGGGGACATATGATAGAGGTCTACAAAATTAATGAATGGAGTGGAACGGGTAAACGTAGATCCACTGTTTACATTATCAGAATATAGAAAGACTAGGGGACATGCAATGAAGCTACAGGGTAAACTATTTAAGACTAATAAGAGAAAATATATATTTCACTAATCAAGCTCTGGAATTTGTTACCAGAGGATGTAGTAAAAGCTATTAGGGTAGCTGGGTTTAAAAAGGTTTGGACAAGTTCCTAGAGGAAAGGTCCATAAACCATTATTAAAAGGGACCCGGGATATCACTGCTTGATCCAATACAAGCATTGAGGAACCTGTGTCTTTTGGGGAAACTGCTAGGTATTTATGACCTAGATTGGCCACTGTTGGAAACAGGATACTGGGCTTGATGTACCTTGATCTGACCCAGTATGGCATATCTTATGTTCTTATGACAAAGTGGAATTGGATTTAGTAAAGAGTATTGGTACATGTAGAGTGTTTTGAGATCCAGTTCATCTGGAACGGTTGTCCTTGGTCTCATGTATTAAGGTTTGGGGGTAAGTGGGTGAAAGTTTGTTAAAAACTTTGAAAATGGTGAGGATAGCTCTGAATCTTCTATGCTCAATGATAGGCAGCCAATGTGGTTCTTTACTGCAATAAAAAGCCACCATAGAAATAAACCCACCAAAAAATGTAAATTTTGTTTTGTCGAAGCCCACCGAGGGGAGGCTAGAACTGTTCCCCTAGCCTCCTCCAGATGGTAGACTGCTTTTATTTTAACAAAAATTCACCACAGTGTTATTAAAACAAGTACTTATCTTCTGAATCACAAGACTCCTCATTCATTTTCAACCATGTTGCTAATCGTTGAGGTGCAGCAGACGTGGTTACCCACGGCTGCAATGACGGCGTTTCTTCGTTGCACTTTTGAACGGTTTGAGAGCATTTGAAGCAGGGTGCACACCCGAAACGTGCACGTCTGCTGCACCTCAACGATTAGCAACGTGGTTGAAAATGAATGAGGAGTCTTGTGATTCAGAAGATAAGTACTTGTTTTAATAACACTGTGGTGAATTTTTGTTAAAATAAAAGCAGTCTACCGTCTGGAGGGGGCTAGGGGAACAGTTCTAGCCTCCCCTCGGTGGGCTTCGACAAAACAAAATTTACATTTTTTGGTGGGTTTATTTCTATGGTGGCTTTTTATTGCAATTTGGATTTCCATCATTGAAGAGGGTGTTTTTTCCAATGTGGTTCTTTAAGCATAGGAGTAATATGTTCAGTTATAGATGCATTGTAAAGGATATGTGCTGTTGTGTTAAGGTCTAATTGGAGTGAGCGAATTGCTGCATTCGGTAATCCTTGAAAGATGATATTACAGTAGCCTATATGCAATAAGGGCCTGAAGAGCTGTACGAAAGTGTTCAGTAGTTAACAAAGGCTTGAGAAGCTGTATAGTCTTGAGCTTAAAGTAGATGCTCCTGGCAGTGTTTTTGATTTGTGTAGAAAATGTCAGATGCTGATCAATGATAACACCCAGGTAACATACCTCTCATTGTACTTGAATTAAGGTACCATTCAGGTTTATGGCGTCTGGAGGGGTGAAGATGATGTCTCTGCTGATAAAAGGGGCTTCAGTTTTTATAAGGTTTATAGTCATATTTTGGGTGGTGAGCCATGCATTAATGTTAGTGAAGCAGTTGAATATTATCTTGATGTCAGGATTGAGTGTACTGATAGGTACATGGAGCATGATGTCATCAGTATATATGTGGTAGTGAATATTGAGTGCTTGTATGACTGAGCAGAGTGGTTGAATATAGATGTCAAATAATAAAGCTGAGAAGACTGATCCTTGGGGAACTCCTTGATTTTGTGTAAATGGCTTTGATGTTGTTACACCAAAGTTCACCTGAAGTTGACGGCCTGACAAGTAGGATTTGAACCATTCTAAAGGGATCTCAGTTAGACCAATTGCTATCAGTATTTTGATGATTGGTGCATGAGATATAGAATCAAATGCAGCCTTAATGTCAAGAAAAATGAGTAAGTATCCTGAGTTTGGCTTATCGGTACCTGTTATAAGTTTATCAAGGAGTGAAGTTACAGTGTTTCAACTCCATGGCAAGGTCAATATCCATATTTTTGAGGGGCAAGGGGAGAGTGTTCATCAATATGATCTTGTAGCTGTTGGAGTACAATTTTTTTCTAATATCTTAGTTATGAAGGGAAGACTAGCTATAGGTCTTATGTTATAGTTTTGCTTTGTTACATAATATAGCTATGTAGTTAAGTTATATGTTATTTGTATCTCCTTCTTCTTGTTCCTTGTAAACTGCTTTGATTCATTGATAAGCGATATATAAAAACAAATGAATAAATGGACTAATGGAAATATTCAGGAGGCGTTTCCAACAATCCAAAACGCTTATGCACACATTGGTTAAATTCAAACAGAAGGTTATATTCTACAACAATAGTATCTTGTTTCTTTCCTGCTCAACTTTTTCCATATGCTGCCCAGATGAGCAAACGTCCCAATTTATTCTTTTCTTCAGCTTGTGTTATTTTCTCTCAGCACAAGTTGTAGGCAATGGAAATAGTTTTGGTTTTATACAGACAGCTATTCATTTGGCTAAAATACTAAACTACTAGTTTCAAGTAGGAATGCACTTTTACACTTTGTTTAATACCAAATGCTTGAATCCTTTGCTATTTACCTTTATAGTCTCGATAGTTGATGAAAAAATAATTTCATTTTGTGAAAAAAAACCACAAACGATACTAATCCAGTGTATGAAACAATTTGCCTGCTCTAAATGGTATCAGAGGTACTGCTGCACAAATGTATAATACCTTCTGCTAAAAATGTTAAGGGCCCCTTTTACTAAAGTGCAATATTTGTTTGCCCCTAATGTGCATTTTCAGCCAAAATCAGCATGTGTTAGATGCAACTGCACTGCAGTAATTATCAGGTGTGATGCCAATATGTGTCTGACAGTTACCCCACAGGCAATCTGCATTATGCCCCTTGACAATTACTACAGGTGCACCTAATGCCACTTATTGAGGTGTCATTAGTTGAACATAAAAATGATATGCCATACCGATACCAATGATCCATCAAGCCCAGATTCCTAAGAACATAAGATATGCCATAGCGAGTCAGACCAAAGGTCCATCCTGTTTCCAACAGTGGCCAATCCAGGTCACAAGTACCTGGCATAGTGGCAGAAATTCAAGTTGAGGGCCCCCAAACAAAATATTTGAAAGGGCCCCCCAAGCAGTGTGAATCCACCTCAAAAGGTATGAGAGCAGCTATAAAATGGCCCTCTTTTTTCTGGGCCCCCTTGTAGCACAAGGGTGGCATGGGTGGAACTTTGGATGGCAGAATCCCGAAAGTTAGACAGATTCCATGCTGCACCCATTCTAACTGCAACATTGCCAATTAGCGATAGCTGTTGACACCCATTCTAGCTGCAATGTGCAGTCAACACCTGCTTTCTGCCTCAATCCCACCCCATCACATGATGAGCAGTTAATGTGGATTTCAGTACATGGTAATTGTCCTGCCTACATGGTAACAATTGCCATGGACCACATAACACATTTTAGTAAAAAGGCTCTTAAGTGAGTCTTAATTTGGAATGTTATAAATGGGCAACTGTCCATCTCTGCCCTTGCTAAACAGGACTTCTATATTACACCATTCCTATTTTTCCTTTGCATACATAAACTTTCAATAGTACCTTTTCTAAGAATTTAAAACTATAAGACCATAAATACAATGTGGCAAACACTGGCTCATGATGGATTGTACTATAGAGGTAACTGTTAACTCTAAGGGGTATGTTTACTAAACGGCAGTAAAGGAGCAGTCTTTTCTGTGCGGTAATGGCAATGATAAGGGGTTACCGTGTGCTATGTGTGCTGGGCATGTTAGAGGTGTTCCGGCATTAAGGGGTGTTATGGACACTTAGCAGGCGGTTACAGGACATGCTGCATTAAGGGGTGCTAATGGACACTTAGCGGGTGGTAACAGGACATTAAGGGGTGGTAGAGAACACTTAGTGGGTGGTAAAAGGACATGCTGTGTTAAGGTGTCTTGCATGAACCCTAATGCAGGAAAGCCCCTAAAATGTTGAAAAAGGGGCAGGGAAGTCATTGGAGAAGGTATGGATGCAAACACAATTAGTAGCTAATGGAATTGATTCACCAGATGCCTGGCTATGTGGAAGTATGTGTGATGAGCATGTATGACCATACAGCAGGCCTGTGCTGTTGACTAGGTGAGATAGGCAGCTGCCTAGTGATGCTGGTAGTGGGTGTTGGCAGTGTCATGGGTGGGTGGTTGTGGCAGCAGAGTCAGCGGAGGTGATGCAGCAGCGGTGGGCGCTGGGACAGGTGTGCAGTCCTAGATGTCCCTGAAAGCATACACTGTGCTGTAAGTTATATTATAGTGTCTGTGAGTTGTGGATGTGTAACCAGATATACAGTCAGTGTGTGGCATGCCATAGGCCAGGACAGTGTCTGGGTGGAGGCAGCATGTTCCTGATGTGGGCAGCAAAGAGAGGATTGTCCATGAGTGCTCATGTGGAGCAGTCATAGGAGAGGTCTGCATGATATGGCTAACTGCTGCAAATGACCCCTGATGACCATGGTGGGGCAGCTTGAATCTCCCTGAATCTCTCTGATGAATCTCCCTGATGGTCAGACAGTAGATGCAGGGCTGTGCCATGGATCTTCCAAGCAGAGAGTTTGCAATTTGTGAGGTGAGTGGATGTATGAGATCATACATGCCAAAAGCATTTGGTGTGTGTGAACCAAAAGTAGCAGTGCCATCGGGTATATGAAACACCATTTGTGCAAGTGGAACTGATGCCTCAGCCTGTGCAGCTGCAAGTCAATACACCTGACAGAGTGGCATGATAGAAAGGGACAAGTTGAACCCATTTGCCCCATCTGGGGCAAGTAATGATGGCAGAACAGTGCAGGGGATGGCTATGCAATGAGTGTTAGGTGCTTGAATGTACAAGATATATCCTCTTTACATAAATCTGGGAGTTCACAATCATGGCAAAACCAGAAACGCATCTATACCAGTTGACCCATACATCTGTTGCATATACATCACTGACCCACTGCAATGTGCCATTGCAGAGCCACTAAAGCCATGCTCACAGATGTCCATGATGGGGAATGCTATGTTGGGCCACCCAATGTGTGGCCATAATGCTTAGAAGTGTAGAAGAATGATTGTCTGCAGGTCACAGTAGAACCAGGACTATGCGAGCTGGGCAAGCGCACCCAGGCACAAAATGAGCAAGTGAACCTTTAACCATGGAGACATCGTATCAACCAGTAGGCTATACCTCCACACAGCTCTTCCCAGCCTGCAGATCTCTGAACAAACTGTTTGCTGTCTATGCAGGTATAGGTTGGGCCCTCCACTACCCATGAGGCACTGCACATGCAAAACAGTGATCTGCTGTTGAAAAATTAGTGGAGAAGGCACTGATCTGACATATCAGCTCACTAAGATGCACTGTCTGTGTGTGCTACATGCAGCAAGCCATGCTGCAGAATGGTTTCAACTGTCACCCTGAGGGTGAGGAGGGGTGCCCATCTCCTGGTCCACTGAACCTGCACTATTAGAGATGGTCTCTGCTGCCGGTCAATATCACTGCTAGTGTGTGACAGGTGCTATTTACAGCATGTTAGCTTTTTCTCCTTGTTTTTCTGCATGCTATAAGTGACAGCAGCAGCAGCTTGGCCATGTATTCCACCCATGTTGGACATCACTCTCTGGTAACAGTGTAGGCTAGTGGATAGTGTTAATATACTGTGGCTATAAACAGCTGCTGCAGTGGTGTATAGGCTGGTGTGGAGCGCTGGCTGCTGCGCCAGCAATTGAGGACTAGCAATTAACTACAGCAGAGCAGAAAAACTGCCCCTCACTGGGCTGTGCTGGTCAAGCACAAACCAACTACAGTACATCTGCTGGTTAGCATGCATGTGCATGTGCATAGACCAAACATGAGCACACCACCTTGAGATACTCAGTGATTAGCACCCCCAGGCAAAGAACGTATCCACATCACTGGAGCCAAACAATATAATAGAGCTATGTGGATACATAGCCTTGCCATGGTCACTTTTTTGTCATAGTGAGAGTGCCATCTCAGCATAACATACAGTGGCCACCCCGGCAATGCACGTGACAGACGGGCACAATAGCAACTCAGCCAGTGACCCTACCATTGTGGCAGACACATCCAGGCCAATCTGCGCTGTTTCAGGTGATACCCACAATCCTCTGTTTCACCTTATTCACATTTTCCAAACAGGCTGGAAAAAACTCAATGTGAGCCAAAATGCAATGTAAAAAGCCAAGGACAAAGGAGAGCTATACACACATGCATACACTCTCATTGGTGTACTGAATAAAAATGGAGATGATTGGTATTCCTGCTTGACACTCCTGTTTCAGTGTCAGCTAAACTTCATCCACAGGGATATGCAATACAGAAACCCTAGCAGGGACCTGAATCAGTGACCCTCCACACACCAACTGTGTATGCTGCACCACAGTACTGCCTTACTGGGGTAGCAGCTCCTGTGGCTAACATGCTTCCTTTCAGCTGACCTTTGGAATATTCTACAATGCACATGACCAGGACAAGGCTTCTGTCTGCTGAAGGATGGTGCCACTTCCCACAACACCACCAACACCACACCATGCAGACATGTCCATGCACTGTCAGTGGTGGTGGTCGCAGTCCCAGCATGTTAAACATGTGGGTTTGGTGGGTACCTTGGGCAAAAGTCCAAATGGGGAGGGGGCAGGGGCACACATGGACAGCCATGCAGCCCCCCAACCACCAGTTGCCTATGCAGGGACCCCATCACCACCTGCCACCAATATGTCTCGGGGAGAGGAAGGCGGCCACTGCTGTAGTATTTTTCCAGGTACCTGCAGTTTCCAGTTACCTGGAGGGCTACAGCATCTGGCACTATCGGCCTCTTCCCCCATAGCTGGGTTCTGCTGCAGCAGCAGGGGGGGGGGGAGGGGAGGCAGCCTAGATATCTGCCTGGGTGCCAGGACCCTTGGATCACCTTATATGGCACATTGCCTTTCCGCAGCAGTAGCAGGACTGTGTGCTGCCACTGTCACTGTGGGATCATGATGAATATCACAGATGGTTCTGCGCATGGCAGAATACCCCTTTGTGGAGAGGCTAAAAAGGTTGGGGCTCATCAACCTGGGGAAGAGATGGCTGAGGGGAGATATGATAGAGGTCTATAGATTATTAACTGGAGTGGAACAGGTAAACAAGTCACTTTTTTATGTCATCAGGCTGTGGACAGACTAGGGGACCTGCAATGTGGATACAGTGTAACCCATTTGGATCTTCTAAATTAAAAAAATGTTTTCAGTCAACGCGTAATCAAACCCTGCAATCCATTACTGGAAGCTGTGGTAAAAACTATCAGTGTAACTGGGTTTAAAAAAGGTTTGGACGGGTTCCTAGGTAAAAGTCCATAAACCATTGCTAAACAGGATCTGAGCTATGCCCTGCTTCCCCATTACAGTTATTGGGGATCCTGTGTGCCTTTTGGGAAACTGCTAGGTACTTGTGACCTAGATTGTGCACTGTTGGACACAGGATACTGGGCATGATGGACCTTGGTCTGACACAGTTTGGCATATTTGGTAATGTTCCTATGTGCCATCTAGGCAGCTGCCCCCACTGCATGACCCATGTGCCACCTCCTTTGCCCCCATTTGCACTATCAACATAGTGCCCTTTCATACTTGGGCACTATGCTGTTGCTGCTAGTGAAGCACTACTATCACTCTTTTGGGCTCCCCCTTCTTTGCTTTACATTGCAAACATAAAATAGGCTCTCTCTCCTTAAAAAACACCCTTTCGGACAGGTTTTGAATTGTGTTAGGGTTCCTGCCATTACAGTGCCTGCGTTAAGGGAGCAAGCCTTGTTCCTGCCCACTCCCCACTCATTGACCCTGACTCTTCACCCCATGCACGCCTTCTCTCCACTCACAGGGCACTTTACACTGCTGGTACCATTAACACCCGCTAAAGTGCCTTTTTGCATGCGTTAAGTGTGCACCTGCACAGTTAGCACCTGTGAACGGCACACTTGCTCCTTTACTGCCGTTTAGTAAACACACTCCTAAGTCTCAACATGTAAAAACTAAACGGATGTACATGGGGTCTGCTGGTTTTCTCTGTGGTGATGCAATCATGTTGACTTCTTTATCTTTGACTTTCCATCTAAGAGTCAGAGAACGACAGCATCCTCTAGCTTCAGTGCATTCAACCTGCAATGAAAGCTGCAATAATACAGACTAGTCACCTGCAAATAGTTTATTACAGTGAACAGAGATATAAAGCATAATCTTACAATCTGAAGGAGAAAGGAAAAAGTGATGTTCTCATTGAGAACAAAGTCATGCAGTACAAAAAGGATTCAAGGAATTAGGAGAAGATCTCAAGTATATCTTAATGTTTTCTGAAGTGCCTCCTCTATATGGCAATTTATTTATTTTATTTATTTATTTATAGTCACTTCTATACCGCGCTATTCAGCATCAGTGCGGTTTACAATAAAACAATGAACTTACACATTTCCAATAGTACTTTGTGTTTACAGATGAACAGGACAAGGGGGAAGATTGAATATGCCACAGAATATCTTGAACAGATGGTTAAAGAGCAGTGGCAGTGAAAAAGGAGTTTTGCATGGCTATAACTAGAAGCAGGTGAGAAGGTCTGAAACAAAAGTGTGGGTTGGCAGAGGATGAAAAGTTTGGAAGAATATTTCTCTCCTCTTAACATCAAGGTAGGGGAGCATCAGGAAGAGAATGAAAGGCTCACAGGAGAGGGTATATAGGGAGAGAGGCTTGGAGAAGTGGGTAGAGGAAGTGCCATAAATATGCTTACCTGCCCTGGGTGAAGAAATGCACTATAGGTATGAACAAAGAATTTTCATGTCATTTGCAGACCTTTTTCCCCATTTTTACACTTTTTCATCGCACGTTTGTGTTAATAAAAATGTTTTAACAAAGGTTAGAACCTTTCAGTATACATTAATTGATGTGAAAGCACATTTTATGTAGTGCATGGAGATTGGAATAGAGACATCGAGGTTAGGAAAAGCTTAATTCCAACGGTATTTTAGAAATGGCTCTGCTAAAAATGGGAGGTGTTTCTAAAATACATAGAAGGAAGTACAAGAATGCACCACATGCAACGGGAGGGTCCATTTTACAGGTCAGAGAAAATCAACAACATTTATTTATTTATTTTATTTATTTAACATTTTTTATATACCGTCTTTCTACGAATCAAAACGGTTTACATAGAACAATAAAAGCAGTGTGTTTCAACTGTTTACAAGGAACGAATAACTGAATACAGAATAAACATGAAGAACTAAATTATTTAATAGAATAAATGCTTTATTGCTTAGATCACAGCACTAAGGGAGTCAGTAGCAAAGATGCTCTGTCAGTCTTGTGCATCTCTAGCAGCTTTCTAAAGCAAAATTAGTATTATCCTAGAATACCACTAAACATACAGGGTTATATTGTCACTTCTATGCAGTCAGAAGTTACTAAGGGGTATGTTTACTAAACTGTGGTAACGTTACATAACGCACGTTATGTAACGTTACTGATCGTTAAGTAACGTTAACGCGAGATAACGTCTCATAACGCGCGTTAACGTTACTTAACGATCGTAAAGTTCCGCAGCGCGGTAAAACACCGCAGAAGGTGGAGAGAGGGCGGAGAGAAGGGGTCAATGGGCGGAGTGTGTGCAGGGAGAGGCTCCTTTCACACTAACGTGCTGATCTGAAGAGCTGAATCTTAACGCGATTGAAAACCTGCCGTTAAATGCACATTTCAGGGGAGAGAAACCATTTCAGTGTCAGCAATGTAAAGCATAGGCAGGGAAACCTAAAACAAGTGATAAGTGTGATACATGTGAACAGAACAAAAGGGCACATAAACATTGAAAATGACCTCAACAAACTGGAAAAAAAACATAACCAAGCTGGCAAATAGTGATATTAATGAGAAACATCAACCCCCCACCCCAGAGAAAGCTCCAAAAAAAAGATATTAATCGTGGAAGGGTCTATGCTCCGTCCCCATACAAGGTGAATGAGCCCACAGTGAAATTACGCTGTGCAGGGTTTTCCTCTCCATCAGACAGGTGTCCTATGGCATGCACATGTGCGGAAACAGCAGGGTGGGCATATCGGAATGGCAACTGGACAGATGTCGGAAAAGGGGATACAGAGGGTCACAGGCGGCACATGCTGTGGTGCAGCTGGGCCACAGTGCGGACTACGGTGATGCCTAGGTGGCCCATACAAATGCTGAAACAGCAGAGCAGCCAGACAGCAACTGCTGAAGGCCCAACATGGGCACGACTGTGTTTCCCACAGTGTCACAGGGGATAGTACCCAGCAGCTACCCCCAAGGGCACGAAACTTTGGCAGGCGGTGCTGGGGGGAAGCGTGGACACCTATGCAGGCACCCCTACCCCATAACCTGCACCATAGGCAGCCGCCTACCCACACACTGGATGGCCTGAGACTGCGCTCCACCAGCACCACCAGCAGAAGGGAATGTCAGCATGGTGGCAGAGGGTTACTGGTGGTGGAGGGGGCAGTGGCAGCTGCCCAGAGCAGACCGTGGCCTAGCCCTGTGTAGGTGGGTGCCATGCACTGCAACAGAAAGGCCCTGTCTGATGAAAAGTCATGGTATCACCAGGGAATGCACTGACTCTGTGATAACATGGTGGTGCAGTGCACAAAACCAGTGTATTCAGAAGCAGAAGGTCAGAGGTTCAAGTTCCAGCTGTGGTTCCTGCCAACCCAGTCCCCATATTTTACCCACTACTACAACTTGCTAATACAGACAGCACCTTTATTGCAGATGATGTAAACATGCCCAAAACACCTACATTTTACCCTACAGAGCACAGACACCATAAACATGTGCATTACCTAGAGCAGAGTCTCCAAAATGCAGTCCTGGAGGTCCAAACTCCATTCAGGTTCCATGCTGCCTCTAATAAAGATGCCTGTGCTGCATTTCTATGTGCCGCCCCCATGGTATGCAGATGTATCTCATGCATATTCATGAGGGACAGCATGTAAACCCGAACAGTGTTTGGCACACCAGGACTGGAGTTGGGAACCTCTGCCGTAAAGCAGCAGCCAACAGGGGCAGAGACACCCGCACCCACAGGCTCCATTATCCAATGCCTCCTGGAGAGGCAGGACATTGGGCCCTGCGTGCATCTCCCAATACTAGCACTTGCATACCTTAGCAATGCCACCCTAAACCTGGGAATACGGTACACAGCTATCAAAAGGTTGCTATGATTACTGGCAGATAGCAATTCCTAAGTTAAGCACAATTTGCTGATTGAGCTGCATCAGAGCAACCTTTCTGATGTCTGTGGAGTGTGCTTCAGGTCTGGTGTCTGACAGTGTTTACCACCCTGGGAAGTGACCCCAACAGAATTGCTTACCATAGCCATGCCTGCACTCTGCCCATGACTGGTGTGGTGGCCAGGGCTGCCAAACACCTCTATAGTTGCACAATGCTGGCATAGGTGTGGGGAGTGTGTGTCTGTCTATCTAGTGTGTCGTGGCTGCAAACACCTTCCACAGCCCATACTGCTAGCACTGTTGCCAGTATTGGCCTGCCAATGTGCATAATGAGGAGCAAGGTACTGTGGGAATAGCCAGGATAGGATGGCCTGGCCTGGATCCATCTGTACATAGCATAGGGCACTGGCTCGGACATTGTAGTGGCCAGCCACCACCTGCACGGACAGGGTGGCCACAGCATGTCCTGCTGGGAGCTCACTCTCACCCTGACTGAGCAGTGACCACGGCATGGCTAGGTTCTCTCATAGTGCTATATACTGTTTTTTTCATGTGATATTTATGGGTTCTTTTTGGGGCCCAATCACTGGTTTATCTGCTTGGTGTGTATGCTGACATCCCAGTTCTGGGTACACGCATCTCCTCCAGGACCATGTACTATGGAATGGCTAGCAGACTGACTGTAGATAGTATGTGTCTTGTTGGAATACCTTGCAGGGTGCAGCTGCTGGAGACTGTCAGGTGGTGGTGGTGGTGGTGGTGGTGGGTGGTGGTGGTGGTGGTGGTGGTGGTGGTGGTGGTGGGTGGTGGTGGTGGTGGGTGGTGGTGGTGGTGGGTGGTGGTGGGTGGTGGTGGTGGGTGGTGGTGGTGGTGGTGGTGGTGGTGGTGGTGGGTGGTGGGTGGTGGTGGTGGTGGTGGGTGGTGGGTGGTGGTGGGGGCGGGGGGGGCGGGGGGGCAGCTGTGCATTTCCAGGCCTACTGTCTGTCTGCTATTGCTTTATGGATGTGTACAGCTCAGCATTGCCTGATCCCCAGCAAGTCTGGGGTGCTGGTCCCCTCTACTGCCACCATTGCAGGGGGGTAGAATGTGGATCTGTTGGTGGGAGATCCTGTCCCCACTCTGAGCCCCAGAGGGCGGGTTGGGTGGTGGTACATAATCTGCCTGTAGGTCCAAACACCCCCCTTCACTTAAATCATGTGACCATGGCACCCACACAGGATATGCACTTTTCTGGGTGCATCATAGTCCACAAGGGCTAGGTGTGAAATACAGATGGACACAGGCATATCCTAGGGGTGTTTGCAAGGACTACCTATCACACATTGGCACTGATGCTGACCTGCAGGATAGCCTATTTTAACAAAGCCAGGTGCTGCAAAAATGTTGCTGGGCACCCCACCTCACCCTCAGGGTGAGCACAGGACCCGCACACTGTGACGGTCTGTAGCTATTCTGTGCCACTAACACACACCGTCGGCATCCCCTACCATGCTGCGGTGCTGTGGGGTGCATACTCCATCTTGTGATCATCTGTAGACTGCTGATTTGCATATGCAATGCATCCTGGGTACGGGTGGGTTGACCCTATCCTGGTAACCACAGCAGAATGTTTCTGTGGTGCCATGCAGTCCTCCTGTAGCCAGCCAGGGGTTTGTTAGCAGTTATAGAGCTGTAGCCCACTGGTTTCTTCACTCCCTGTGAAGCCAGAGGTCATGAATGCAGCAAAATATGACCTTGGGAATATACCACTGGAATTTAAAGACTGCCTGCAAAATCGATTTGCTGCTTTAGATACAAATGACAGAGCTCCGGAAGTGTTATGGAATGACATCAAGAAGGTTGTGTTGGAAGAAAGCGAGAAGTCTCTACAAAAGGTGAAAAAGCAAAAACGGCCAAAATGGATGACGGAAGAAACTCTGAAAATTGCCCAGAAACGCAGAGAAACTAAAGCCAGAGGAGAAAGAAAGACAATCGCAGAACTCAACAGAGATTTCCAACGTGCAGCAAGACAGGACAAGGAAAAGTACTACAACGACGCATGCAAGGAAATAGAAGCAGAAACTATTAGAGGAAGAACAAGATTGGCTTTCCTAAAGCTACGAGAGTTAAAGGAAAAGTTTCAGCCTCGAATTGGAATGTTACAAGATGCTCAAAGTTCTATGTTGAATGATGCTGAGAGGATCAAGAAAAGGTGGAAGGAATATACAGAGTTTTTATATGATAAAGATCAAGTGGACCAACAGCCGTTTCAACCTGTACCTTATGATCGGGAACCATTGGTGATGAAAGAAGAAGTTGAAGCAGCATTGAAAGTCTTATCAAAGAACAAAGCACCAGGCATTGATGGCATTCCTATAGAAGTATTGCAGCAATCTGATGCAGCTGTTACCATACTTACAAGGCTCTGCCACGAAATATGGAAGACAACATCATGGCCAACTGACTGGAAAAGATCTGTGTTTATACCAATACTAAAGAAAGGTGATCCAACTGACTGTGGAAATTATCGAACAATCGCTCTGATCCCACATGCCAGCAAGATTCTACTGAAGATTATTCAAAAGAGACTACAACCATACCTAGAACAAGAACTACTTGAAGTGCAAGCAGGGTTCAGGAAAGGGCGAGGAACGAGAGACATCATTGCGGTTGTGAGATGGATCCTTGAAAAGACTAAAGAATACCAAAAGGATATCTATTTGTGCTTTATCGACTATAGCAAGGCTTTTGACTGTGTAAACCATGAGAAACTCTGGGCCACATTAAGAAGCATGGGTATACCAGAACACCTGATCGTTCTCTTGCACAATTTGTACATTGATCAAGAAGCAACAGTTCGAACAGAACAAGGAGAAACAGAATGGTTTAAAATAAGCAAAGGTGTAAGACAAGGCTGCATACTTTCCCCCTACCTGTTTAATTTATATGCAGAACAAATCATCAGAGAAGCAGGATTTTATGAAGACAACAGAGGTGTGAAGATTGGTGGAAGACTCATCAACAACCTTCGCTATGCTGATGATACTACATTACTGGCTGAAAGTGAAGATGATCTGAAACATTTGCTTCTCACAATCAAAGAACATAGTCTCAAAATGGGCCTGCACCTTGATGTAAAGAAGACAAAGATCATGACAACTGGCATAATCAACAGGTTCATCGTTGAAGGAGAAGAAATTGAAATTGTGAACAACTTTAACCTACTTGGATTAACTATCAATAAAGAAGCAACAAACAGTCAAGAAATCAAACGACGCATTGCTCTTGGCAGAATGGCTATGAAAGACCTAGATAAGATTCTCAAGAGCAGAGATGTCTCTCTCCATACAAAGATTTGACTTGTTCAAGCCATGGTATTTTCAATAACATCATATGGATGTGAAAGCTGGACAGTGAAAAAGACAGACAGGAAGAAAATTGATGCCTTTGAATTATGTTGCTGGCGGCGAATACTGTGTATACCATGGACTGCTCGAAGAACAAACCAGTTGATACTAGAGGAGATCAAACCTAAGCTTTCTTTAGAAGCTCAGATGACAAGACTTCGACTTTCATACTTTGGACACATCATGCGAAGAGAGAGATCATTAGAGAAAGACATCATGCTTGGCAAGATAGAAGGTCAACGCAAAAGAGGAAGGCCAGCAATGAGATGGATCGATACAATAACAGCAGCTACAGGTACCAGTCTGTCAACAATGAGCTGCCTGACTGAAGACCGAACACAATTTAGGATAGCTATCCAGAGGGTCACCATGATTCGACTCCGACTCGACGGCACTTAACAACAACCACATGGAGTGCCTTATGGGGTGCCTTATGCGGCACCTTAGGTTACGCCACCGTGAGGGTGTGTTTGCTGGCAGCACTAATTAAACTAACAGTAAAATGCCTCAACAATCACTACTTAAACATAAAGGGTGATGCCTTAACCAGCCTTATGCATTAGGCACACTGGGGAATCAAACCCATGACCCCTACACCATCAGTTAGTGTTGTAACCATTGTGCTACAGCTCTCTTTCTATGTTTGCATGTCTGCACGCCTTCTTAAGATTAACGCGCAGTAACGCACCATGTAACGCTCATTAATGTTAAGCGCCTTATAGCGCCAACCTGATTGGTTTGTGGCCCTCCAGGACTGGATTTGGAGACCCCTACCTTACACCTCTGTCATTTAAGATTGTGAGTGGGCAAGGTGCAGATGTCTTAGACATCAAAAAGGGTAGATGAAATTTGTCACATTCCGCCTCGATTCTCACCACCACCAAAATGTGTAAGGCAGGGGTCTCCAAATCCAGCCTCGAGGGCCACGAACCAGTCAGGTTGACAGGATATCTCTAATGCATATATATCTCATGCATATTCATTAGGGCTATCCAAAAAACCTGCCAGGATTGTGGCCCTCCAGGACTTGGTTGGACACCCCTGCTCTAGAGGAGGCTATCATGAACGCATTTCAATCAGGAAGTGGAAATAAACTAGAGGACATTAAGAAGCA
The DNA here is from genome assembly GCA_033557465.1 of Ichthyophis bannanicus. Classification (NCBI taxonomy): domain Eukaryota; kingdom Metazoa; phylum Chordata; class Amphibia; order Gymnophiona; family Ichthyophiidae; genus Ichthyophis; species Ichthyophis bannanicus. The sequence continues at coordinate 1,239,232,835 of CM066033.1, read as the reverse complement.
TAACTACTACTACTATTAATCATTTATGAAGTACTACAAGGCATATGCAGCGCTGTACAAGCACATATAAAAGACAGTCCCTGCTCATAGAGCTTACAATCTAATCAAGACAGACAATAAAGAACAAGAGAAACAAGGGGTTCATAGGAAAAGGAGACACAAGGAGAATAAGGATTTAGAATCCAAAAGCAGCTACAAAGAAATCAGCTTTTTTAGCATGGACTTAGAAGGGAAGGGAAGAGATTTGACCTAGAGATACCGGGAGTTTGTTCCAGGCATAAGGGGCAGCAAGGTGAAAAGACCAAAGTCTGGAGTTGGCAGTAGAAGAAAAGGGCATAGAGAGAAGAAAACCAGAGGAGGAACGGAGTTCACGAGGAAGGTTGAAGGGGAGAGGAGAGAGGAAAGGGGCTGAGTAAAGGGAAGGGAAGTCAGTGAAATGACTTTAGAAGATGGGTAATATGAATTTGATGGGGATGGCAGAAGATTAGCCAAGCAGCTGAGATCTGGACAGATTGAAGAGGAGAGAGATGAGATTGAGGGAGACCAGCAAGGAGAAGATTGCAATAGTCAAGATGGGAGGAGACCAAGGAGTGGATGAACATTTTAGTAGTATGTTCATAGAAGAATGGGAGACGTTTTTTATTGTTGTAGAGAAAGAAGTGACAAAGTTTTAGCCATTTGTTCAATATGTGAGGAGAAGGAGAGGGAGGAGTTAAAGATGACCACAAGATTGCTGGCAGATGTAACAGGAAGATGAAGAGTATTGTTTGCAGTGATGGAGAAAGGAGAAAGGTGAGAGGAGGGTTTAGGTGGAAAGATAAGAAGTTTAGTTATAGTTATATTCGGTTTCAGACAGCGGTGAGACATCCAGGCAGCAATGTCTGATAAGCAGGCAGAGATATGAGCTTGGAGAGAAGGACAAATGTCAGGTGTAGATACATAGATTTGAGGGTCATCAACATAAAAATGATATTGAAAGCCATGGGAAGAGATGAGGACACCAAGGGATTGTGTGTAGAGAGAGAAGAGGAGAGGGCCTAGAACAGACCTCTGGGGTACACAGAAAGGGATTGGGGGGGGGGGGGGTAGAGGAGGAGCCACCAGAACATAAACTGGATGGCACAGAGTCTCTGAAACTAAGAGACGATAATGTGTCGAGGAGGAGGAGATGATTGACAGTATCAAAAGCAGCAGAAAGATCAAGAAGAATCAGAACTGAGTAAAGGCCTTTGGATTTAGCCAGGAACAAATCATTGCAGACCTTGGCAAGAGCTATCTCAGTAGAATGAACAGGATAAAATCAGATTGAAATGGATCAAGGAAGGATTGAGAGGCGAGAAATTCAAGACAGTGGTGGAGAACTGCACGTTCAAAAACTTTAGAAGTGAATAGAAGAAGGGAGATGGATTGAGGGGGACAAGAAGGGTCAAACGAGGGTTTTTTTGAGGAGAGAAGCGACTACAGCATGCTTGAAGGCTGTAGGGAAGGTTGCATAATCCCACCCTAACCCCCCCCCCCCCCGGTAAAAGGCTAGCAGAAATGCACATTTTTTAACTACCTGCATGTGCCAGGGAGTATTAGTATATCCAGATGTGGAGAATTTCGGGATTATATGTACATTCCCTATATGAAATGGGGAATACATGTGTAGATTTTTGTCCTGTCCAGACCATGCCCCCAACATGCCCACTCAAAACTTCCACTGACTAAAGATATTCACATGTAATTTGGGCTTTCTGGAATGCCTATTTACATGTGGATGCGATTTATAAGTGTATCATGAATAGGGTTTCTAAAATAACCCTTTTCATGTGCTTTAATTCTGAGGTTCAGATACATGAATTCATTTAGACTGTACTAAAATTTTTTAAGGTGCTCTAAAGAACAGAATGCATGTTAATGAACGCACATTCCTAATGCCTAGTTAAGCCCTAGGCAGAGTCGTACCAAGGGCTGTGCGAGTGGTGCGGCCACACAGGGTCACAAATACAGAACGGGTGCTGATTTCATTATTGGGCTTCTAGGAAGCCCAATAAAAACAAGTTTCTCCACACAGTTGGGTGTGGGAGAGGGAGGGGCACCAGGTTCACCAGTCGCACAGAGCGCATTGCTAGTGTGGTATGGTCCTGGCTCTAGGGTTTCAACTTTTTGTGAACCAAAGCCATACTTGAAAGAATAAAAGCTTTCATAGCATTGACATGACTTTAAAGTAGGAGAGTAACATACTGTATATGAGTTAGTTGAATCATATTATCTCCTCCAAAAAATTTATGAAGTCGGGAAACACAAAATCCCTCAATGACAAGCAGAAAGACCAGGGAAGGCAATGAAAGCGGATATTAGGATAAACAGAAAGGAAATAAGGGAACAAGAAAAACCTAGGTGTTCCTACTTTATCACCTTGCATCCATCATACTTTAGGTGATACAATTCTAGACTTAAAGGTCTTACAGCAGAAGCATATATGGATATTGTTCTCATCATGGAGAAATGGAAAGGTATTTTGATTTAGATTGCACCTTTATTTTCAATAGTAGCTCAAGGCGAGTTACATTTATGTACAGTAGGTATTTTTCTATTTCCACAGGGCTTACAATCTAAGGGGCTCTTTTACCAAGGTGTGCTATGTTTTTGCACTTACAGTGCATTATGTGCAAAAATTGACATGCAGTAAGGACAATGTCTCTGCGGTAAATGCAGGGGATATGCCCAGCATCTGCCCTGCATTTACCACATAGGACAAACACTTTCCACATGGGTCCTGCATTACATGCAGCAGCAGATAGCACAGGTACACTCATGCCATCTGCAAATGCATATAACACAGTGTCCAATGCTGCCCAGTTTATAAAGAAAAAAACATGGTGGCAAGTGCCACTGAGAACACTCCTCTTTCACTATCCCCATCTCAAAGTGCATGACCAGGCATAAGAACATAAGAACATAAGAACATAAGACATGCCATACTGGGTCAGACCGAGGTCCATCAAGCCCAGTATCCTGTTTCCAACAGTGGCCAATCTAGGTCATATGTACCTAGCAATATCCCCAAAGACACAGGTTCCACAATGCTTGTACTGGGTCAAGCATTGATATCCTGGGTCCCTTTTTAATAGTGGTTTATGGACCTTTCCTCCAGGAACTTGTCCAAACCTTTTTTAAACCCAGCTATACTAACAGCCCTTACTACATCCTCCGGTAACAGATTCCAAAGTTTGATTACACGTTGAGTGAAAAAATATTTTCTCTTATTTGTCTTAAATAGTTTACCCTGTAGCTTCATTACATGTCCCCTAGTCTTTCTATACTCTGATAGCGTAAACAATTGATCCACGTTTATCCGTTCCACTCCATTCATTAATTTATAGACCTCTATCATATCTCCCCTCAGTCATCTCTTCTTCAGGCTAAAGAGCCCTAACCTTCTTAGCCTCTCTTCATAGGAGTACCCTTCCATCCCCTTCACCAATTTGGTGGCTCTTCTCTGTACTTTTTCTAATAACGCTATGTCCTTTTTAAGATACGGTGACCAGAATTGCACACAATATTCAAGGTGCGGTCATACCATGGAGCGATACAGAGGCATTATAATATCCTTTGTTTTGTTCTCCATCCCTTTCCTTATGATACCTAGCATTCTATTTGCTTTCTTGGCCGCCGCTGCACACTGGGCGGAGGGTTTTAACATGTTATCCACAATGACTCCTAAATCTTTTTCCTGGGTGGTGGTTTCTAATGTGGAGCCTTGCATCGTGTAACTATAGTGTGGGTTGTTCTTTCCTAGGTGCATAACTTTGCACTTGTCCACATTAAATTTCATCTGCCATTTGGATGCCCAGTCTTCCAATTTATCCAGATCCTCCTGCAGTTTTCCACAATCCTCTTGGGTTTTAACAACTTTAAACAGTTTTGTGTCATCTGCAAATTTGATAATCTCACTAGTTATTCCCTTTTCCAGGTCATTTATGAATATGTCAAAAAGCAGCGGACCCAGTACAGATCCCTGGGGTACTCCACTATTCACCTTTTTCCATTGGGAATATTGGCCATTTAGCCCTACCCTCTGCTTTCTATCTTTTAACCAGTTCCCGATCCACAATAGCACACTGCCTCCTATCCCATGACGTTTTAGCTTCGCCAAAAGTCTCTGATGGGGGACTTTATCAAAAGCTTTCTGAAAGTCCAGATACACTATATCAACCGACTCACCTTTGTCTACCTGTTTATGCACACCTTCAAAAAAACATATCAGATTAGTAAGACAAGATCTTCCTTGTCTAAAGCCATGTTGGCTGTCTCCCATTAGGCCATGACTATCTACATGCTGTGTAATTTTGTTCTTTATGATGGTTTCTACCATTTTCCCTGGTACTGACATCAGGCTCACCGGTCTGTAATTTCCTGGGTCACCCCTGGAAACCTTTTTAAAAATTGGTGTTATGTTGGCGACCCTCCAATCTTCAGGTATTACAGATGATTTTAATGAAAGTTCACAGATTACCAATAGCAGGTCTGCAATCTCATATTTCAGTTCTTTCAACACTCTGGGATGTATACCATCCGGTCCAGGTGATTTGCTACTATTCAGTTTATCAAATAGTTGTAATATATCTTCCCGGTATAGCGATATTTCTCTCTATTCCTCTGCAGTATCACCTTTAAATACCACTTCAGTCTTGGGTAACATCCCTACATATTCTTCAGTAAAGACCGAAGCAAAGAATTCATTCAGTCTCTCTGCTATAGCCTTGTTTCCTCTTACTGCCCCTTTTACCCCTCTATCATCTAATGGTCCAATTGACTCTCTCACAGGCCTTTTGCTACGAATGTACTTGAAAAAGACTTTATTTCGTGTTTTTGCTTCCGTAGCAAGTTTCTTCTCAAATTCCCGCTTTGCCTGCCTTATCAATGCTTTGCATTTAACTTGCCAGTGCTTGTGCTGTTTCCAGCTTTCATCGTTTGGCTCTTTTTTCCATTTCCTGAAGGTTGCTTTTTTGGCAGCAACAGCCTCTCTGACCTGAGGCAACCCCCACTAAATCCTGTGGCGACCCCCGTGGGGGTCGCGAAACACAGGTTGAGAACCGCTGTGTTAGAGTCACATTTGCAGGAGAGAGAAACCATTTCAGTCGACAATGTACAGCAAAGGCAGGGAAACCAAAATAAGTGATAGTAGTGATACATATGCAGCAACAGCAAAGTGCCCAAGTACGAAAGGCACTGTGGTGAGGCTGCAAATGGGGTACAGGGGGCTACAGGTGGGACATGCAGTGGGGCAGCTGGGGCACAGGGTGGACTAGGCAGATGCCTAGGTGACACATAGGAATGTAGAAACAGAAAACCAGCAAGACAGCAACTGACCAAGGGCAAACATGTCCACGAGTGTGTGTCCCATAGTGCCACAATGGACATTACCCAGCAAGTACCCCAAAGGGCACATAACATTGGCAGGCAGTGCTGGGGGGAAGCATGGATGTCTATGCAGGCATACCTACCCCATATCACGCACCATAGGCAGCCGCCTACCGGCACAATGTATGGCCTGGGACGGTGCACCACCGTCACCACCGGCACAAGGGCATGTCAGCATGGTGGCGGAGGGGTGCTGGTGGTGGAGGGGGCAGTGGCATATTCCCACAGCAGACCAAGGCCAAGCCCTGTTTAGGTGGGTGCTGTGCACTGCAACAGACAAGGTCTGTCTGATGAACAGTCATGGTATCCCCAGGGAATGATCTGCCTCTGTGACAACAGTTTGGTGCAGTACACACAGCCAGTATATTCAGGGGCAGAAAGTCACAGGTTCAAGTCCCAGCTGTGGCTCCTGCAGACCATGTCCCTATGTTTTACCCAGTACTAAACTGTGGTAATAAAGACGGAACCTTTATTGCAGATACAATAAACATGCCATAAACGCCTATATTTTACCATACAGAGCACAAACACCATAAACATGTGCAATCCCTAGAGCAGAGTTTCCCAACTGCAGCCCTGGAGGGCCAGACACCATTCAGATTCCATGCTGTCCCTAATAAATATACCAGTGATGCATTTGTATGCACTGCCCCCATTGTATGCAAATGTACCCATGCATATTCATTAGGGAAAGCATGAAAACCTGAACAGTGTTTGGCCCACCAGGACCGGAGTTGGGAAACTCTGCCCTAGAGCAGCGGCCAACAGGGGCACAAACACCTACACCCACAGGCTCCACTATCCAACGGCTCATGGAGAGTAAGGCTGTTGGGCCCTGCGCGGAGCAGCATCTACCAATACTAGCACCTACATACCTTAGCAATGCCGTCTTAAACTTGGAAACACGTTCCACATATATCAAAAGGTTGCTATGATTAATGTCAGATAACAAATCCTAAGTTAAACACAATTTTTTGACAGAGATTCATCATAGCAACCTCTCTGATATCTGTGGAGTGTGTTTCAGTTTTTGTTTCTGACAGTGTTTACCACCCCGGGGAGTGACCATAACATTATTGAGTACCATAGCAATGCCTGCACTTTGCTCAGGACTGGTGTGGCGGCCAGGGCTGCCAACCACCTCTATATTTGCACAATGCTGAAATAGGTGTAGGAGTGTGTGTATGTCTATCCAGTGTTTTGTGGCTGCCTACACCTTACTGAGCCCACAATGCTTGCACTGTTTCCAGTATTAGCCTGCCAATATGCATAATGAGGAGCATGGTACTTGGTATGGCCCGGACAGAGCGGCCTGGGCAGGATGCATCTGCATAGGGTATAGGGCAATGGCTGGGACATTGTAGTGCTCGACCACCACCTGCACAGACAGGGTGGCCACAGCATGTCATGCTGGGGGGGGGGGCACTCTCACCCTGACTGTGTAGTGACCATGGAATGGCTAGATTCCCCCATAGTGCTATACAGTATTTCTCTCAAGTTATATCTATGCATTCCATTTTCTGGGGTCCAATCGCTGACATATTTGCTTGGTGTGTGTGTTCACATCCCATTTTTGGGTGCACACAGTTTCTCCAGGAACATGCACTATGTACTAGCTAGCAGACTGTCTGCAGTTAGCATGTGTAAGGCTGGAACACCTTGCAAGGTGCAGTGGGTGGAGACGGACTGTGCCTTCTGCTGGTGAATGTCAGAGAGGGTGGGGGGCAGCTGAGCTTTTCCTCCTCCTGCCTGTCTCCTCCTGCCAGTGTCTTATGTGTTGTGTACATTTCTGCATTGACTGCTCTGTAGGGTGCCTATTCCCCAGCAGGACTGGGGTTGATGGTCCCTGCTACTGCGACCATTGCAGAGATGTAGAATGTGGCTCTGTTGGTGGGAGATCCTGTCCCCACCCTGACCCGCAGAGGGTGGTTTGGTTTGGTTTGTGCTACACAATCCACTTTTGGGTCCACACACCACCCTTCTCTTATAACATATGACCATGGAAACTACACAGGATATGCACTATTCTGGGTGCATCATAGTCCACAAGGGCTAGATGTGACTGGGAAATACAGATGGCCACAGGTGTATCCTAAGTGTGTCTGCAAGGACTACCTATCACACAGTGGCACTGATGGGGACCTGCAGCACAGCCTATCTCAGCCAAGCCAGGTACTGGGCCCCCCTCCTCACCCTCAGGGTGAGCACAGGAACTGCACAATGTCACGGTCTGTAGCTACTCTGTGCCAGTAACACGCACGTCACTTCCCCCTACCAGGCCAGGTTGCTATAGAGGCACATACCCCATCTTGTGATCAGATGTAGGCTGCTGATCTGCATGTGCAGTGCATCATGGGTATGGGTGGGTTTACCCTATCCTGGTAACCATAGCAGACAGTTTGTGTGGTGACCTGCAGTCTTTCTGTAGCCAGCCAGCGGTGTGTTAGATGTTATAGAGATGTAGCCCACTGGTTACTACAGTGACTGCAAAGGCAGAGGTCATGGGTTTTATCCCACAGTGATGTTATTTATTAAGGCTGTCTGAGGCTTTTTCTTTTAATTTAAATCAGTGCTGCCAGCAGAAACACCCTCACAGTGCCGTAGCCTGAGGTGCCTCATAAGGCACCCTGTAAAGCGCCCTATAGGGCACATTATAAGGTGCCTTGGTGGACAGGGCACTATATAATGTGCCGTATGGAGTGCCTTATAGGGCGCCTTATGCGGCACCTTAGGTTACGGCATTGTGAGGGTGTTTTTGCTGGCAGCACTGATTTAAATTAAAAGGAAATGCCTCAGACAGCCTTCTTACATAGCACCACTGCAGGATTGAACCCATGACCTCTGTATTCACAGTCATTACAGTAACCAGTGGGCTACATCTTTATAACGTCTAGCTCTGCGCTGGCATGAACTTAGGGTTAACGCGCGTTAACGTGCCACAGCATCCACTATTGCAGGATACTGATTCCTTGCAACCTTCCCTCTGGAACGCCTACTACCTTATATGGCATTCTTCACATTAACGCTGCAACTAGCACCAGTAACATTAAGACGGTTTAGTAAACATACCCCTGTGAGTATATTTTAGGAATTATTCTTATGGAGTCATTAACATGATGTGCACTTTGATGTTATATAATTTCAAAGTAAACAGTAATTTAAATAGCCTGTTATTCTGATTAATGACTAGTGAAGATAAATGAGCTGAACAATTGTTTTGCTGAATTCTCTTTCTCCATGCGGCAGCTTGATAGTGATTATAGGCAGTTCTGTTGTGTTACATATGTTCTCTTTGTTCGGGTATCTTGCCCCTCAGATTGGTTTGATTCTTGTACATTGTAGCTGCACTCAGTTTGGAAGACATGGACATAAGGTATACCATACTAGGTCAGACCTAGAGTCCATCAAGCCCGGTATCATGTATTCAACAATGGCCAATCCAGGTCACAGCTACCTGTCAGATTCCCAAAAAGACAGATTGCAACCCAGAGCTAAGCAGTGGGTTTCCCAGGTCCTCTTTAATAATGGTGTATGGACTTTTTCTCCAGGAACAAAAGGACAGATCACAAAGAGCAGCAGTGGGATTTGAACCCTGGCAATAAGCATGAAGGAACATAATTTTATTTTTCTGTATTTCACTCATGCTTTTCCAGTAATAGTTCAAGGTGAGTTATGGCATTTCCCTGTCCCTGGAGGGCTTTCAATCTAAGTTTGTCCTTTAAGCAATGGAACATTGAGATATTAAAAGATCAAATATTATGTTTTTTAGTATGTACTGCTTAAAAAACCATGCAAGAGCATTAAATTTGATTTGACATTCAATAGCTAGACAGTGCAACAAAAAGGCAAGATTGGAGAAATATGCTCATGCAAACGTTTTCCTGTCAACATTTGCAGCAGTATTTTATATTAATTGAAGCCACAGTAGCTGACTCTGTGGAAAGCCCCACACACAAGTAATTGCCATAACTTAGGTGACTAATAACAAGGGGGCATATAATAGAGACCAAATAATCGTGCAACAAAAGTGATTTCACATGCTGTTTTGGCATGTGAATTATTGTGTGAGCTTCCCCTGATATGCAAATGAATACTTTAATTTAAAAAATAATTTTGGAAACATTCTAAGCTGAAAAATATATTGCAGTTTTTAGGTGCATGGTTACTGGACCCATTGCATCACTATTTTAAGTAGGGGTGGACATTTAATACGCTATCAATATGAATAATGCATTGCAATTTTAAAGATTGTTAAACATTTTAATGTGGTAATGACATTAAGGCAGGGGTCCTGAAGCTGCTACCCATGCCACTGCCACCGCATTCTCCCCAACCCCCACTATGGACTTGCCTTTACAGTGAATTACAAACTCCGCCTCTTGTCGGTCTAAGAGTCCACGCTGCAGTGTCCTACACCAGCTGTAGGCAGGAAGTTGAGGCAGAAGGGGTGGGATATGGCAGAAGGAAGCCTACTTAGATAGCAAGATGCAGCATTTGTAGATTACTGCGACTGCCAGAGAGATCTGATTGTAAAGGGAAGTCAAAGGACTGTGGCCGGAGGGAGAGTGAGAGATGCTGGACCCATGGGAGGAAGAAAAAGAAGAGAGGGAGAGATGCTAGACCATGGGGGGAAGAGGGGAAGGGCAAGGGAGGGATGTTGGATTGTGAGGGAGATAGTTTGAGAGTGGGAATGGACCCTTTAAATTAATTGTGATTAATTATCATTAATTGTATGATTACAATTTTTCTAAAATGTATTTATTGAGTTGTATTATATGAACAAGACACGCTTGTAGAAAAGGAATATTCACAACAATCATATAAAAAAGAAAACGTTACTACACAAAAAACACTCCAAGTGAAAATCCTCGTAGCCCACATTGGCAAGGGGACTATAAGAAACAACAGTGGGACAGGAGGAAATCCCACTGCCTTAAAAAGAAAAAGTAACAATCATAAATTATAGATAGCTACAGAGGGCCCTAGACACAGTCAACAACCCCATTGTGGTCAGTAGCAGGCAATGTAATGGGCATCCTAGTGTTGATAAAGGCTAATAAATCATTAGGATGAAAGAAAATGAAGTCTTTGCGACTTATATACCACTAAACATTTACATGGAAATCTTAAGAGGCTCCCAGCTGCAAAACGCCAGATTTTAAGAGCAAAAATTGTTTTCGCCTCTTTTGAATCTCATGAACGATATCAGGAAAAATAGAGATCTTTACTAAATAAAAAGAGAGAGATCACTTCTTATAATACAATTTCAGCAACCAGTCTCTGTCCAAAACTAAGGCACAAGTAACAAGAAGCATAGAAACTTGCAAAACTTCAGAATTAGAACTCAAAAGATCAGAGAGATTGAGAAAGTCCATATTAGCATCTGCAGCTGTAGCTCCAGGCTCTTTTTTCCCAAGGGGCAAATAGAATGCCTTTGAAATTGGTGGAATCAGTTCTTGAGGCATTAAGAGAATTTCTATAAAGTATTTTTTAAACATATCTACAGCAGACATGCTGGCAATTCTAGGAAAATTTAAAACCCACAAATTTGTAGCCCGGGCTGAGTTCTCAAGCACCTCTACTTTAGGTCTAAGAGCTATGTTATCTTTAATAAGAGCCATAATAACCTAAGCACTGTTTTGTATTTTGGCATAAGGAAACAGTTTGATCAAGGTGGATTAAGAAGTTATAAGTTACAACATTAAGCGACGTGTTAAAGGTCATTGATGCAAAAGGGCACATAATTATCAGACATGTTTAAGTCTGAATAAAGCACCCATACAAGTCTGAGACCTTGTTGCTTGTAATGAACACAATTATTATTGAGATTTTTGATAGATAAATGTCATAAATTATTGATACAATATCACAATCTCGAAGATAATATTAGAACATGACAACTTAAAAAATCAATAGTTAAATCGGAAGCAGAGTCCAACTTTTGGGTGCTCTCCTCCATATTAAGTTTTAAATCATTAGTCCAACTCACATAAGATTCCATCTTCACCATATTCTGCTCTACTTTGGTTGATATCACAGCAGTATGTTGAGAAATAGCTTCTGACAAGTTGGTAATTGCATCCCAAATACTATCCAAAGTGATCTTTGAGCAAGGAAAAATAAAGGAAATAGGTGATAAAGTGGCTGAAGGAGCCTCAAGAACTTTATCCACACCAGGGTCACTGGCCTGGGGTACTTCCAACACCAGCTCCTCTCCGGGGGGGGGGGGGGGCTTCCGGGAAACCTGGGAGTAGCCGGTCCACTTTCAACTGTTGAACCCCCCTGCACTAACGCCGTCAAGATGCTGACCCTTGATGCTTCTGGTGCATGGGTAGTTGGAAGGGGAAGGTACATCCTTGGGAGTTGCGGCAGACACTGTGCCTCAGGAGACAGGGTGGTATCCAGGTCACCAAGATGCATCAGGACCTCCTTCCTTTCCACAGCAGGACCCGAGCAAATCTCCGGCTTGGCAGCCTCAGTAACTTCCACATATCGATCCACAGAACCGCGGTTCAATGCAGTAAACCTTAGCTTTTCCTTTCCTTTTCGGCATGGAACCAGGTAACAATGTTCAACCCTCATGTGGCCATCTTGAAAGAAAGCCATGCTCCTGGTTTATTTTATGTATTTATTAATTTGGCATTTTTTTTATATACCGCCTCTCAGTTTTATCAAGGCAGTTTACAATGAACATATAACAGTTTTATATGGAATGAGTGCATTCATCAACTATTTTACATGTAACAATTAACATTGTTTTTTAAATTTCAACAATCAACTGTGCAACATTTCAAAACTACAGAGTAGTTTTAGGACTTTGTTTGATGTAGTGTATGATTGTGCTTGAGGTGATTGGTAGGAGATCTTCAATGCTAAGGATGTGTGTTTGACAAGGTGGTGAAGTATTCAGTGAAGAGCTGCATTTTTAGATGCTTTCGGAAGTCTGTGATATCCATCGTTACTCTTAGTTGGTATGGGAGTGAGTTCTATAGAGTCAGGCTGTGATATTCAAATACTTTGTGAAGTGAAGTTTGTGAAATACTGGTCATGGTGGAAGCTGTTAAGAGGTTGTTTTGGTGTTGCTTCCTCTTTGATCGAGTATCTGGCACCCTCTGGACGAGATCTTTTAGGTATTCGGCAGACTGATCGTGCAAGATCTTGAAAGTCATCATTATTGTTTTGTATTTTATTTGTGAATGAATGGGGAACCAGTGTAGGGATTTTAGGAATGGTGTGAGGAGATCATGTCTTTTTGTTTCAGTAATTAGTTAGGCTGCTGTTCTTTGTGCAATTTGTAGGGCTTGAGTTGCATATTTGGGTAGTCCTTGAAGAATCAGGATGCAATAACTGAGCTGTGGGGTGATTATTGCCTGACATACTGTGCGGAAGTGGCTATGGTCAAGTAGAGATCATAAGTTTTGAATGCTCTTCATTTTGTAGTAGGATTTGGATGTGGTTTTCTTGATGTGTGATTGGAAATTGAGTCTTTGGTCCAGATTTATCCCAAGATATTTCACTTCGTTCTTCACAGGGATTGGTCAGCTTCCTATTAGAATATTATCTGGTGGGTTAAATGAGGTGCCTCTTTTGATTATGGGGGCTTCAGATTTGTTGTAGTGATTATGAGGTTGCATTGTGCTAGCCATTCTGTAACTGTTGTCATGCAGGCAGTGATGGTGGAGTAATCGGGTTTTCTGGTGTTGAATGAGTTGTAGATCATCAGATCGTCTGCATATAGGTGGTATTGTATATTGTGTTTCTGGATAATTTTGAAACTGGTTGTATGTATAAGTTGAATAAAAGGGCAGATAGAGCTGAGCCCTGAGGTATTCCTTGATGTAGAGGGAAGGGTCTGGAAGTTTGGTTCTTGATCCTGATCTGTGTCTGTCAATCAGATAGATATATCTGCAACCATGTCAATGAGGTGCCACTGATTCCTATCTCCATCAGTCTGTCCAGTAGTATGGAATGTATTATTGAATCAAATGCAGATGTTTTGTCTATGAGTATGAAGCCTTGCTTGACATTTTCAATCCCTTTAAGAACTGTGTTTGTTAGTGAGGTTAGTAACAATTCCACACTTCAGCTTCAGGCAGATCTACAATTTTTAATCACAAGATCATTTGCAATTAAAATTTTCAGTCAATGCCCATCTCTGATTTCGAGTGTTGTTTAGCTGAGGTGAGAGTATCTGTTGTGGAGAATGTTACTGCTGTCTGTCTATCTATTTCTATACATGTCTGTGCATGTGCCAGTGGATGAAGATACACACGGGTATGCAAAAGGACCATGGGCTGGCTCTGCTACCTAAAGATATCCCAATAATAGCCCAAAATTACCCATGAGGTGCCATGAAGTCTAGGCTCCCTTTCCTGAAGGTGCCCCAAAGTCAGCAAATTATGAAGCCATCAGAGACTGGAAGCCCTGGACCCCACCTCCTATTATAGATATTTCAATGGTGGCTCACAGGGAGCCCAGGACCCACTACACAAAGAGGAGCCCGCAGCAAGTGAAGTGAATCTGGTTATGGTAGACAGGTTCAGAGTGAGTAGAAGGGAAGGAAAAGAGACCAGAGAGAGGAGGAGGGGGTAGAAGGGGGAGTAAGGAAGAATAGGGAGCAGATAGAAAGAATGGGATAGGAGAGGATTACTAGGAAGGGTTATAGAACAAGGAGTGAGTGTGAAAGGGGGAAAGAATGCAAGCTACAGGTTTCCACTACAGTGACACACACAAACACACATCCCACATGCAGTGCCTCCCCATCCTATGTACATATACAGTACACACACACACTCACATCCTCTCCACATACCTCATAAACCAACACTCCTCCCTAAATATACCCCACATATATCTGACATATGCACACACATAGCTATCTCCCAAATAAACACTCTTTACATATACAAGCAGAAACACCCAAACAGCATGTACATACACTCCTCCCCTAAACTCCTCACACCCACACAGAGCCCATAGAAACACATTCTATATGCCTACCCATCTCCCTCCCCCTATTCTCAACTCCCCCCTCAGCAACTCATGTCCCCCAAACCTCTCAAATACACCTCAAGATTCCAAGGACATACACACATGTCAACAGCACAGACACCCAATTTACACATACACAGAGCTTTCCACACTGAAACGCCCACTTCAACACAAACACACTCCTTATACACCACCCAACCATTAACATAAACTCCACATACACACCGGCTCGGAATCAACATGGAGTAATGGGCAACGTGCCACTGTCGCACTGTTTAGTATGAACATTTCAGCTTGTTTTCCTTACTGATTCTTCTGTTTAATATATTTAATGACATAGGATGTGATATTAGAAATGGACCATAATATTAACATTTATGAAAGTGATATTGAACTTTGGGAATATAAAGTTGCATACTGCATTTTAGTGAACAAGTTTTTCATTTTTAAATGCCCATATACCCGGTTTCTAAAATGGCTCCAGGGATGCCCTTGTGAAACGGATATCTTCATATCCATTTTCAGATATCCAAAACACAAACAGGGCTTCTAAACTAACCTCCTTAATCAATGACATTTCAAACATGCAAACGTATGTAAAACAACTTATTATTATGAAAAATGAAAAATATAGCTTGCCTTTGACTTTTCAAGTCGTGTTATTCAAGATTATAAGCTCTGAAGAGCAGGAACTGTCTTACATCTATATGTACAATGCTGCATATGCCTTGTAGCCCTATACAAATGATAAGTAGTAGTAGTAGTAGTAGTAGTAGTAGTAGTGATAGTAGTGATAGTAGTAGTAGTAGTAGTAGTAGTAGTGATAGTAGTGATAATCCCAGTTTTTAACTTTCCTCCTAGGAACATTGTATCACTAATGCATGCCTGATGCTCATAGAGATCCTCTTAAAGAGGCTGGTGTAATCTGGAAACCATTCTACCCCCCTGCTCAAACCCACAACCCCTGAATCCCGCAGCCTCAGTAACCCCTTTCCCAAAACCAATCATGCTAGGCACCTTCCAGAGGGGTCGCTAGGTCTCCAACCTCTTCAGAACTCCTCTTCAAAAAGGCATCAAAATATTCTTAGCAATGTCCTAACTGCAAAACAGCTGATTTATTTATGGAGCCCCTTTGGAGCATGGAGGGGCTTGGTGGATCTTGAAGAGTTTCGAGAGGAGTTGGTTCTCCAGTGTGTATGGGCCCAAAGAGGAAGCAGAAAGGAGGAATGGTGGGGGGAGAAGTCAGCTTAAGTGACTGGACCCATATATCAGCATTTAAAAATTGCCACCAAGTCAACGGAGTTGCATCCTCTGTGAGTACTGACTCCCAACTAGACTCTCCCGCATTGGGCTTGGCTCCAATCATTTCTCCTAGAAGGGATGGGCTGACACCGGTCTTGGCCTCCTCTCCTTAGACTGATGGTTCATCTGTTCCCCTCGGGAAGGGGTCTTTTTTTAACTCTTCCTAAGGCAATAGTGTTTTCTTCTAATGGTTCATGTGGTACTGTCTCTGCTTCAAAGGACACATCCCTTAAGGATGTTTGGGATATTGTATCCCGAATGGAAGTTGCATAAAATATATTTTTTTTATGCAGTTCTCCAGTTTCTCTGCTAATATTATATCAAAACTTTCTGAGCATGATTCTAGGTTGTCAAATATTGAGCAAAAATATGTTGAATGGGATTCCCAATATTTGGCTTTCCAATCCGCCACTACTACCTTAGAGAAAGATTCTTTATTGATTCACAGGAAGTTGGAGAATATGGAGAACCCTGGCTAGGGCTAATAATCTTTGCCTACTGAATTTTCCA
Organism: Ichthyophis bannanicus; assembly: GCA_033557465.1. Taxonomy (NCBI): domain Eukaryota; kingdom Metazoa; phylum Chordata; class Amphibia; order Gymnophiona; family Ichthyophiidae; genus Ichthyophis; species Ichthyophis bannanicus. The sequence goes on along the minus strand of CM066033.1, from coordinate 1,239,216,623 downwards.
ATGACCCGGTATTTGACACTTTTGCTATTGTTTCATAAGTACCTTAAAGAAGTTCTACATATTGTGCAGCCCAAATCTATTATATTATCAATATATTTATTTAGCTGTATTTATATATATTACGGAGCCAATATTTGAGAGCATTTGCACAGTTTACAACCTAGTAAAATGCCTTAGATGAGGCTATTCAATGGCACATACACAGTTAGTGTCATTGAATATCCACGTCTATGTCTCCTACGCACCCTGATGCTATCCGGGTAGCAGCGGGGCATGTTAGGGGCATTCTAAGGCAGAGCAGAGGCAAGGAATGGTACTAACTGGACAGCAGTGATATTGCTGCCAGGTTAGCGATTGCTGTCTTAAAGATAGTACCAATTGCTAACTGGGCAGCAGCCAATATTGCTGCTGTCCAGTTAGCCTCGACAGCTTCCTGTCCCTGTGGTGATCACTGGATATTCAGTGCCATCACTGCAGCATTGAATATCTGGTTTAGAGGTCAGCTGGGAGGGCTGTGCTCCTCATCGGCGCATAGCCCTTCCAAATGGCGGGCAGCTGAAAATCGGGCCCTACTTGTCCAGGGCATTTGTAGCCCAGGAGGATGAGGGTGAGTTTGATCTACAATCACTAGTGGATAGTATTGATCTATGTGCATTTCTTGAGTCATCGACTGATAATATATTGACCCGTGTAAGTGCAATTTTCCCTAGAAACAGATAAAAATAGGATTTTGAAGTCATATTTCCAAAATAATAATGTCCTTTCCTGTGGGCAGCATATTAACTTTTCCCCAGAGGTCAGTAGAGTGACCCAGATGAGAAGGAAGTCCTTTTTGGGGCTAAAACCTATTGTTCTGGCCCTGGGGCCTTCCTTTTTTTAAAATTCTCCTGCAAATGTTTAGTGAATTATCAGGGCTTATGGAATGTGTTTGTTGACCTGATTAAGTTAGAAGAGTTTTTGAGGGGGGAAAGATTTTTGATTGACTTAAGTGTTATTTTGGTTTCACTAATGCAACTATGTATATGGGGTCATAAGAACATAACATAAGAACATAAGATATGCCATACTGGGTCAGACCAAGGTCCATCAAGCCCAGTATTCTGTTTCCAACAGTGGCCAATCTAGGTCATATTTACCTAGCAATTTCCCCAAGAGACACAAGTTCCACAATGGTTGTACTGGGTCAAACATTGATATCTTCGGTCACTTCTTAATAATGGTTTATGGACCTTTCCTCCAGGAACTTGTCCAAACCTTTTTTAAACCCAGCTACACTAACAGCCTTTACTACATCCTCCGGTAACAAATTCCAGAGTTTGATTACACGTTGAGTGAAAAAATATTTTCTTTTATTAGTCTTAAATAGTTTACCCTGTAGCTTCATTGCATGTCCCCTAGTCTTCCTATATTCTGATAAGGTAAACAATCGATCTACGTTTACCCGTTCCACTCAGTTCATTAATTTATAGACTTCTATCATATCTCCCCTCAGCCGTCTCTTTTCCAGGTTAAAGAGCCCTAACATTTTTAGCCTTTCTTCATAGGAGTATCCTTCCATCCCCTTTACCATTTTGGTGGCTCTTCTCTGTACCTTTTCTAAAATCGCTATATCCTTTTTAAGATACGGCGACCAGAATTGCACACAATATTCAAGGTGCGGTCTCACCATGGAAAGATATAGAGGCATTATAATCTCTTTTGCTTTATTTTCCATTCCTTTCCTTATCATACCTAGCATTCTATTTGCTCTCTTGGCTGCCGCTGCACACTGGGCCAAGGGTTTTGACATGGTATCCACAATGACGCCTAAATCTTTTTCCTGGGTGGTGGTTCCTAATGTGGAACCTTGCATCGTGTAACCACAGTTTGGGTTGTTCTTCCCTAGGTGCATAACCTTGCACTTGTCCACATTAAATTTCATCTGCCATTTTGATGCCCAGTCTTCCAATTTATCAAGATCCTCTTGCAATTTTTCACAATCCTCTTGGGTTTTAATAACTTTAAATATTTTTGTGTCATCTGCAAATTTGATAACCTCACTTGTTATTCCACTTTCCAGGTCATTTATGAATATGTCAAAAAGCAGCGGACCCAGCACAGATCCCTGGGGTACACCACTATTCACCTTTCTCCATTGGGAAAATTGGCCATTTAGCCCTACCCTCTGATTTCTATCTTTTAACCAGTTCCTGATCCACAATAGTACACTGCCTCCTATCCCATGACTCTTTAGTTTTGCCAAAAGTCTCTCATGAGGGACCTTGTCAAGGCTTTCTGAAAGTCCAGATATACAATATCAACCGACTCACCTTTGTCCACCTGTTTATTCACTCCTTCAAAAAAACATAACAGATTAGTAAGACAAGATCTTCCTTGTCTAAAGCCATGTTGGCTGTCTCCCATTAGGTTGTGACTATCTACATGCTGAGTAATTTTATTCTTTATGTTGGTTTCTACCATTTTTCCCGGTACTGACGTCAGGCTCAACGTTCTGTAGTTTCCCGGATCACCCCTGGAACCTTTTTTAAAAATTGGGGTTACATTGGCGATCCTCCAATTTTCAGGTATTAGAGATGATTTTAATGATAGTTCACAGATTACTGATAGCAGTTCTGCAATCTCATATTTCAGTTCTTTCAACACCCTTGGATGTATACCATCCGGCCCAGGTGATTTTCTACTCTTCAGTTTATCTAATAGTTGTAAAACATCTTCCCGATGTATCGATATTTCCTTCAATTCTTCCGCACCTTTAAATACCACTTCAGTCATGGGTAACATCCCTACATCTTCCTCAGTAAAGACCGAAGCAAAGAATTCATTCAGTCTCTCCGCTATCGCCTTGTCGCCTCTTAGTGCTCCTTTAACCCCTTTATCATCTAATGGACCAACTGACTCTCCCACAGGTTTTTTGCTACGAATGTACTTGAAAAGGTCTTTATTTTGCGTTTTTGCTTCCGCAGCAAGCTTCTTCTCAAATTCTCTCTTTGCCTGCCTTATCAATGCCTTGCATTTGACTTGCCAGTGCTTTTGCTGTTTCCAGGTTTCATCGTTTGGCTCTTTTTTCCTTTTCCTGAAAGATGCTTTTTTGGCAACAACAGCTTCTCTGACCTCACCTTTAAATCATGCTGGCAGTTTTTTGGACTTCCTTCCACTTTTCTTAAAGCATAGAATACAGCTGGTCTGGGCTTCCAAGATAGTATTTTTCAACAACACCCAAGCTTGATGTACGTCTTTAACCTTCACAACTGCTCCTTTTCGTTTTTTCTTAACTATTTTCCTAATTTTATCATAGTCTCCCTTTCGAAAGTTAAAAGGTAGTACCTTGGATTTCCTTACTATCCCTCCTCCACTTATTAAATCAAAGGCGATCATGCTATGATCACTATTGCCAAGTGGCCCCAACACCCTTATCTCTTGCACTAGATCTGGTATTCCACTAAGGACTAGGTCTAATATGGCTTCCCCTCTGGTCGGTTCATGAACCAGCTGCTCCAAGAAGCAGTCATTTATTTCATCTAGGAACTTTATCTCCCTAGCATGTCCTGACGTGACACTGACCCAGTCGATACCGGGGTAATTGAAATCACCCATTATTATTACTGCGCTGTAACTTTTGTTAGCTTCCTTGATTTCTTTGAGCATTTCATCATCCATTTGGTCATTCTGGACAGGTGTTCAATAGTACACCCCCACTGCCATTGCCTTCCCCCTTTTATATGGAATTTCATTCCATATAGATTCTACAGCAGATTTTGTTTCCTGCAAAACTTTAATCCTTTCTGAGTCAATGCCTTCTCTAACATAGAGCGTAACCCCTCCACCAATTTGATCAGCTCTATCATTGCGATATAGTTTGTACCCAGGTATCACAGTGTCCCACTGGTTGTCCTCCTTACACCATGTCTCTGATATTCCAATCATATCTAACCTTTCATTTAGTGCTATATATTCTAACTCTCCCATCTTATTCTTTAGACTTCTAGCATTTGCATAAAAGCATTTTAGAGAATGTATTTTATTCATGTTAATTTGGCTATTGTTAGACATGGGTAAATTGGGATCTTTAAGCTCTGTCTACTCCATACTTGAGGGCATTTGGGCTACTTTACTCTTTTGTGGAACCTCTCTGCTTTTGGTAGTATCCTTCAAGGATACATTCTTCCGAACCATCTGCTCTTGGGCGACTGTCGGCTTTCCCCTAATATCTAGTTTAAAAGCTGCTCTATCTCCTTTTTAAAGGTTAATGCCAGCAGCCTGGTTCCATCCCAGTTAAGGTGAAGCCCATCCCTTCGGAAGAGCCCCTCCTTTCCCCAGAATGTTCCCCAGTTCCTAACAAATCCAAAACCCTCATCTCTGCACCACTGTCTCATCCACGCATTGAGACTCCGGAGCTCTGCCTGCCTTTTGGGTCCTGCGCGTGGAACAGGAAGCATTTCGGAGAATGCTACCCTGGAAGTTCTGTATTTCAACTTCCTACCTAAAAGCCTAAATTTTGCCTCCAGAACCTCCCTACCACATTTTCCTATGTCATTGGTACCGACATGTACCAAGACAGCAGACTCCTCCCCAGCACTATCTAAGACCTTATCTAGGTGGCTCGTGAGGTCCGCTACCTTCGCACCAGGCAGGCATGTTACCAGGCGATCCTCACGTCCATCAGCCACCCAGCTATCTACATGCCTATTGATTGAATCACCAACTATAACGGCTGTCCTAACCCTTCCCTCATGGGCACATGGCCCTGGAGAAACTTCCTCCGTGCGAGAGGGTTTTACATCACCTGGAGGACAGGTCCTAGTTACAGGATCACTTCCTGACACACCAGGGTGATGCTCTCCTGTCACGTGACCTCTCTCCTCCATGGCAACAGGGGTGCTGCCAGACTGGAGGTGGGACTTCAAGACTATATCCCTGTAGGTCTCGTCTATGTACCTCTCTGTCTGTCTTATGTTTTCCAAGTCTGCTACTTTAGCCTCTAGAGAACGGACTTGTTCCCTGAGGGAAAAGAGCTCCTTGCACCTAGTGCACACGTAAGACCTCTCACCAACTGGGAGAAAATCATACATGTGACACTCAATGCAAAAAACTGGAAAGCCCCCATCCCGCTGCTGGACTGCTGTCTGCATCTTAGTTTTAAGTTTGTGTCTAGATCTTTAAGTTCTTACTTACTAGGGGTTGCTATGGGTATTTATACCAATAAAACTGTACCTAATATGAATTACTTTCTGATGTTTCATTGCTCAGCAGCTATCTCCGTGATGAGGACTTTGAAATATTAATTTTGCTGTGGGGGTCATTCAGTACAATGAATAGCAGGGATGGACGTCCGGAGTGGACGTCCATCCCTGCTATTTGCTCCTCTGCTGGACCCGACAGCTTAGATGGAGGGTAAGAGGAGGCATTAATGAGGCAGAGCAAGGGTGGGGCTAGGGCTAGCCTTGATCCCAGACATACAAGGCCGATTCTGAGGTTGGCCCTGTACATCCAAGGCCGTGAACATGGATGGGGGACTTAGTTCACCGCAGAGGTGGAATAAGTCCCCCTGCATTTTGGGGGATCCTGCAGTCAGTCCAGATCAAACAGGAAGGGGGTACAGGAGGATACCCATAGCTGGACCCTGGCCATGGGAGTCCGGATTGAGGCTCTGGCTGCGAGTAAAGAACAAAATCAGCAGCGGCCGGCATTCACAGCTCCTGATTGGAGCCGCATTGCCATGGCGACAGGACGCCATTGCATTGTGGCTCCATACAGGAGCCTGACTGAGGTAGCCGGGGATCTGCTGGGAGCAAAGGCCTACTAGAATCAGGGCCTGGCCTGCACATTCAGGCCATAGATCCAATTCTGACCCCGCAGGAATGTCTAGCCCCCACAGGATCGGAATCGAGTCTACCTCTGGTCAGCTGTATAAGGGGCTGGACAGCCAGGTCGGAATGTGTCTCTACGTGTTTTGAGTTTCCTTTTTTAATTGATTTCTTGATTTTCTGTTTTATTTTTTCATGGATTGTATAAGTTTATTGAATAATCAATAAAAAAAGTTTTGATTTATCACTTAATATGACTTGGGGTAAATTTATAATCGAGACACATGCAAATTTATAATTGTGCGCACATGTATGTGTATATCTTTCACTGTTTGTGTACACATGCCCATAATTCCATTCTGAAAATTACCCTAGCCATGACCCAGTGTCTTTTTTTCTCTTACAGCCCCCCAGCCATGATCCAGTGTCTCCCTCTCTCTTTCTCATAATCCCCAGCCATCAGCCAGTATCTCTCTCTCTCTCTTAGTCCCCCAGCTATCATCCAGTGTCTGTCTTTCTCTCTCCCTTACACCCCAGCCATCATCCAGTGTGTGTCTGTCTCTCTCAGCTCCCAACCATCACCCAGTGTGTGTCTGTCTCTTTCTCTCTCAGCCCCCCAGTTATCATCCAGTGTATGTGTGTGTTTCTCTCTCATAAAGTCCCCCCACCTTCACTTGGTGTCTCTCTCTCTCTTTCTCATTGCCCGTCCCAGACAATTCCCCCCCCACACACACACACAGCCAACACCCGAGGTTTCCAACCATGCCTGCACAGCCAGTATCCAATGTTCCCATCCCCTTGCACAGCCAACTCCCGGTGTGACTCTCTCTGTGTCTCTTTCTCATTCTCCCCATCCCATGCAGCCAACTCCCAATGCGTCTCTGTTTCTATCTCATTCTCTTCCCACCTTGGTATGTGCCAGTACTCAGCAGCTTACCCTTTCAGCATGCTCCTGCCAGATGGCCATCCCCCATAATCAGTTGGCATTCAGCTTGAGCCACATGGAGATGGACGTTATGCTGATCTCGCTGCTTCAAGTTTTGTGAGATCAGCATAACCTCCTCCATCATGCAGCTCAATCTACTATGCACTGAGCCAATCGTGATGATGGGCCAAAGAGCCCTTGAAAATCAGAGCAAGGCTTTAGAGCCCATGCACGCACTGCATGGGCTTCAAAGTCCTGCTCTGATTTTACTGCTTGTTTGCCACCTGCTACTCACTGCTTGCCTTCCCCACAGCAGGACCAGGTCAGATCCTTTGCAGATCATGCCGCTGCCCTGTGCGAGTGCATGGTTTGCACAGTGGGTCGTGCCAGCCCTGCATCCAAGGATAAGAGGAAAAAGAAGGCTTCTGCTGGGAATACTATCATTTCTGGCCCAATGTATAAACATCTTAATGCCAAGGTAGATGTGGCATCACAAGGTTCTGTTCTCCCTGTCTCCTCTACTGAGGGAGCCATGTTGAACTCTCCAGAGTGCACACCACCTCCCCACCATAAAGATTCTATCTGACTCTTTAGATAATGTTTTACCAGCTCAACAGAATACTCCAGTTCTTAGACCTGATGTTTTTAAATCTGTTTCCTGGGTTCCAACCCACTACTGTGGCTCAGAAATTGCCTGATTCTCAGGTTTCCCTTGCTGATATATGGGGGGGGGGGGGGGGTGTGACCCGGACTGAGAAAACTCTGGCAACTGGACGCCATGGTGCCGCGACTCCATTCAGGAGCTTGACTAAGTTATCCGGGCAGGGGCCTGTATGTGCAGGCCAATGGGAATCGGGTCCCAACCTGTACGTACAGGCCTAGGCGCGATTCTGATCCTACAGGGGCTAGATGTGCCCTGCGGGATCAGAATCGCATCTACCTCTGTGCATCCGGTTCTGACCGGACACACAGAGGCCGGGACGCAAGGTACAGAATGTGTCTCCAGAGGTGCAACTTTGATTGTTTCCTTTCAGTCAGATTTAGATAAGATTGCAATGTTGATAAGTTACTTTAAAAATAAAGAAAGGCTATTTTGTGGATTTAAAGTCCAAGGGTCCGATATTCAAAGGAATTTACACGGTTTACAGACCTGTAAACCATGTAAATGCCACTTAGAGGGACGTTCAATGGCACTAGTGCTGCTGAATATCCCCAATTAATAGCACTACATGCACTGGTGCTGCTGAATATCCCCAATTAATAGCACTACATGCACTGCTGCTAGCAGCTTAGCATCGGAGCGTGTTAGAGGCGTTCCAGGGCATTCTGAGGACAGCACCAGTTGCTAACCAGACAGAGGTGATATTACACCTCTGCCAGGTTAGTGACCCGTGGGTAAAGATAGGCTCAGCAAAAGCTGGCCTGTCCTTATTCGTGGAAGCTGACCAGCCAGTGGCACAATATTGCCACTCCCAGTTAGCTTCTGCAGCATCTTTAGCTGTGTGGCAACTCTGATATTCAATGCCAGGGATGCATATGACCCCAACATCGAATATCTAGGGTTAAAGTTTGATGATGATGACTATGTGCTGTAGAGGCGCATAACTGTCACAGATAAATATCGGGTCCCAAATGTTTCCGATATCTCAAAGGCCACCCAACTATGTAGGAAGGCTGTTTTAGCTTTCAAGCCTAGGCTGCTGACTCTTGGGGCATCCTTCTATTGGAGATATTCCTGCAAGTGTTTAATCACTTTGCAGGGGACTACGTTTATTTTACTAGATCCTTGCAGCTGAAGACTTTTCAAGGAGGCCCTGTGAACTGGTATTTCAGATGGGTTTGGTGGTTAAGATTTAGGCTGCTGCTAGTCATAGGGGTAAGATTCCCTCTCGTGTTTCTTTTGATTATGGTGTGTTTGATGTTTGCTATCTTCCCATGATGTGGGCTCCTTGAGTGTATCTTATTCCTTGTTTTTCTTTGTACTTTTAATTTTATGCTATGATTCCTTTTTTCATTGCTTGGTAATGTAATATTTGAATAATACCATAAAAAAAAAATCATAGAACCTTTGAGTTTCAAATTTGCAGATGGAGAACCTATTTGTGACATTTCTTTTCTGATGGCTGTGTTACTTTTGATCCAGTGCACAACTTGAGATCAATTGTCAGAAATGTGTGTTATTTTTTCAAAAGCACAAACAAAAAATATTTTACAATAAGTTTTAAATACAAAGGTAATTCCAATTGAAATATAAGAAAAATATAGATACAGTCAGCAAGATCTGATGGTTGTAGATGGTTCAATGACAAAAAGCAAAAGGAAAAAAAAAGAAACAAACACAGTACCCAAAAGATGACTCAGTATACCACCAGAGTTAAGCATTCTGCCAACAGACCTTAGATAAATAACAGCTCCCATATTTTTGGGGGCATAAAGTCATTTCTGTCATCCTTTAACCATAATTGCTTTATATTTAAAAATGCTTTTGCAAGGTTGTTTGAGTAATTTAAGAACTATCTTTCCAGTTATTTTATATGACCTTCAGTGCTACTGCCAATAGCAAATGAGGTAATTTTTCCTGGGAAATAGATACATCTGACTATGAAATAGCACAATACCATATCACTAATTTGAAAGTAAGAGGGGCATTCATTCCTGTTATCCATGCAATACATTTTCCATTGCGCATGTAAATTTTACTGAATATTCAAGTGGCTATACATGTGTAATATAGATCAAGAGTCTTTACATTTCTATATGTCAAGTGGCATATTAGAAAGGACATCCAAGTCAAATTTGGGACATCCAGAGCAGAGCGTGCTGATAAATGTCAGGGATGTCTATTTCTCCACCCAATTTTAATAACAGACATTCCTTAAGTGGACATCCGTGCCAGCAGTCACATAGATGTCCCCCTCAGGGAAGCATGGGGTAGGGGCAGCCATCTTATACAAGCTAGCATAACAATATGTCCAATGGAATAGCAAATGAAAACATGAGCCCTCATTTCTCATCAGTATTCATTATTGCCAGGGAAAATACAGGGGGCAAGAGCCAACCTCCTTCTCCACACCCTCCGGATATCTGTCTGACAAAATGAGCACTTGTCCAATGCCTACTCATGCCTTGAAGAGCTTGTATATTATTTGGAACATCCAAGGCATTTCTGAAATCAGGCAAGGTTCCCAAGTACTGGGAACACCCTATATATGCCTACTCCATGCCCCCTTTCAGTCATGGACGTCCTTGCCCCAGGGAAGTCCACAAAACCAGCTTCTAAAATGGCTCTGTGGATGTCTCCATGCTTTGGACATCTCTATGCCCATTTTCAGACATCCAAAAAGTAAATAAGGCTTCTAAAATAACCCCCTGTAAAAAAAACACTTGACACTTTCTTAATGGGTTTGTTTTTTATTTTGGTTTGCTTGTTCAGTTTTTGTGACAGTTATTGATGTCCAGATTGCTCTATAAGCTAGAGAAAATAATTTTTGCCTAACAGAGACTATTGGTTGTCCCCTAAAAAGCTCTCTGCATCATTTTCCCAAGAAGAGTAAAGCCTTAAGAGGTATGTCTACTAAGCCTGGCTAATGGTTAACCTGAGCTATCTGCAAATAGGTTCCATTGAATAACATGGGAATTGGTTGTAGATACTTTCATAGCTGTTTAATGGAGTTAATTTCCTTTATTTTAAAATTTAAAATTTTGATTTATGTAAACCACTCCGCTAAACCCGTAAAGCGGTATAGAAAATTGTACTAAACACAAGGTTGTCACTCACTGGCAGGACAACTGGCAAGATAGGTGCATGCTGCCTTACATCATGCCAGTAATCCTGTCTCCATGAAGTTGCACCATTGTTTACCACTTGAACAGCTACATTAGGATTCACTTGAAGAGCTGCAAATTGTGATGTAGTCCCATTCCTTGCCTTTGTGGTAGCATGGTTCATGTCAGTGATGTAAACTGTGGCTTTATCAATGGCAGCTTCTCTTTGCATTGTCTGATAAACTCAAATAATGTCTTCTCCACTTGGAAGGTGGCTGGAGTCTGTTCCTGAGAGATCAATGATCCAGGAGAAATTCTGCAGTAGAAGAGACCGATGATGATGCAGAATATCTGCTGCCGCACTGTGCACCATGAGAAGCTATAGTCCACCAACAAAAGCACTAAGCCACGTCAATTGAAGAACCCAGTCTAGAAATGTGGTAAGGAAAGAACAAAGCTTTTTATTGTACCATTAACCTGAGAACTTCGCCGAAAAGACCCGACACAGGCCGTGTTTCGTTTAACCTTCTTCAGGGGTAGTATGGTGCACTAAGGGCATAAATATATAAACAAACTTAAAATTTATAATACAAATGATAAATAGTAACATAGTAACATGGTAAATGATGGCAGATAAAGACCAGTATGGTCCATGTACTGTAGTCTACCCAGTAAGATAGCAGGAGTAAGATGGCAGGAGTAGGTGCACCCCTCCCCATGTCTTTGTTTACGGGTGCACCTACCAGGAGTAATAAAAGCATAATAAATAATGCAATTAAAAATGATTAAAACCAAGTGCATCTAACCATATGAACAAATGTCTAAACACATAAATAGCCTTATACAATCATAAAATCATATAAAAATCTAATAAATAAGTTAATGTACAAATCATAGTAGTGAAACCATGATTGAAATATAAACACTAAAACCGTATATCTTCATATAAATAAGGATAAAAAACATTAATAAAAAGTATGATAGAAACAGTGATATAAACCATTTTCCCTATCTAATCTTTCTCTTCAGCACAAGAACATCATATTTGGGATTACCTAGTTACTGAGGTACCTAAACATTCATTTAATTCTTAGTCAATGTCACACCCTTATACAGATAATTTTATAATTTTATATTGTGGTATTTTTATTAATGTTTTCATTTTTATTATCGTGTTTTTATACTTGTCTTTTTGATATACTAATGGTTTCTATCACTGTTTTATCAATGTTTTTGCTGTGTCATTAATGCTGTTTGTGATATCTATCTCATACTTTTTATTTATGTTTTTTATCCATATTTATATGAAGATATATGCGAAGAGAGAGATCATTAGAGAAAGACATCATGCTTGGCAAGATAGAAGGTCAACGCAAAAGAGGAAGGCCAGCAATGAGATGGATTGCTACAATAACAGCAGCTACGGGTACTAGTCTGTCAACAATGAGCCGCCTGACTGAAGACCGAACACAATTTAGGATAGCTATCCAGAGGGTCGCCATGAGTCGACTCCGACTCGACGGCACTTAACAACAACAACATATGGTCTTAGTATATATATTTGAATCATGGTTTCACTACTATGATTTTTATATTAACTTATTTATTAGTTTTTTTATATGATTGTATGATTGTATAAGGCTATTTATGTGTTTAGACATTTGTTCATATGGTTAGACGCACTTGGTTATAATAAATTTTAATTGCATTGTTTATTATGTTTTATATTATAATTTTTAAGTTTGTTTATATATTTATGCCCTTAGTACGCCATATTACCTCTGAAGAAGGTTAAACGAAACACGGCCTATGTTGGGTCTTTTCGGCAAAGTTCTCAGGTTAATGGTACAATAAAAAGCTTTGTTCTTTCCTTACCACATTTCTAGACTGAGTTCATCATGAGAAGCTGGCCTGGCATTCATAGCCCAAATATCATGGCAGGAAGATGATTTAGTGCCTTGGGATCCTGTAAAGAATACTCACCTATGGGTGCAGAAAGGGGAAGGGCTGTAGAGATAACACTGATACAGGGAGAGTGGGGTGTGTTGCAGTCTGCCCCATCCTGCGTTGCGTCAGGTCTGAGTGCTCCTGGAGGTCCAGGGCCACAGCTGGTCAGTTTCCAGATGGCTCTTCCGGTTGTGCATTGCAGACTGTTAGGGGAGTTAAGGTGGCACGCAGGAGGTCTATGTGCATAGTTTTGCTGTTGGAAACCTTCAATGTAGTGGTTGTCATTGTCAGCAGTTGTGCTGGCTGCATATGACATGTATTCTGCAAACTCCATATCAACTTCACTTATAGCTGGTGGAGGATGAGATGAGGCCAAGGATGTTTGTGCCCCCATGGGATATGGATGTTCATGGACCTGCCTTGCTGATATCTGAGGTTACACTGGATGCAGGCATGCCTCAGTAATTCCCTGTTATCCAGTGGTAAGTTGAACTTTGTTCCCTTTGCTCTGTCAAAAGACACCTTGAGGGAAGGCCACACAACAGCAAGTAGCTTTGCCAGAAAGAGGAAGCGCCAGGACTTGCAAGAAAAAGGGCTGATCCAGGCAGATGAGGTCTCCCCTCACTTTTAGGGTCAGCTCCTTAAGTCCATGCATGGCAGGAGCAGTGTGTGCCAGGCCTTTGATAGATAAAGGTAGGCTGATTGTGCTCCTTCTGTCCACTCACTGTGGCAGTTTTGAGGGCAATGAGAGGAGTAGGATTGGACTTGATGATCTTTGGTTTGCAAGGCAATGTCCTGAACTATTTAGAGATGCTTCATAGGGACCTTCAAAGAAGAGGCAGCTGCTGTATGGAGCCAAAATCAGAGCCAGATTAGAGGGCAGGGCTGCAAGGCCATGATGAAAAAAGGCTGAGTACACAATGCCAGAGGTCATGGGTAATGTCGAAGGATGTCGAAGGACAGTGGAGCCACGGATCCAGATGCCAAAGGTGTGATCGTGTCCATAAGACCAATTGCCTGCCTAACTGCTGCATTTATTGGCTGTACTCCTGCCATCAGCCAAGTCAGAATCACAACGAGTGGTGCAATACTTTGTAAGGTGGCTTTATGTGTGGCTCCAGTTTTCGCAGCTGTGACAGTTAGTGCATGACCATATCTTCTGCTCTATCTGTTTCCAGTTGATATGTACGCTTTCCATCTCAATCCCCTCCACTCCCCCCCCCCCCATGGTGTGCTAAGCAGATAGCACAGAAATAACCCCACACTGTCTGTTTAGTGGGTGCATTGCTAGCATGGGTCAGCATATGATGGATAGCTCATGCTCAAGCCCAGGCGAACAATGCCCCACACTAGCTTAGTGCTCATGGGTAAACATGTCCCTTATTGTAAAAGCACTTGGAAATAGCATTTTATTGTTTTGTGGTTTTAAGCTGCCTTGAATGTCTGGAGGCTAGAGAGGACAACAGAGAAATGTTAAATTAAATTAAATGACATTAAATGAAAGACAAACCAATCTCATAGCATCACTTTGGACATATCTCAGTTGATCTTCTAGCCAGATATTAATGAATAAATCTGTAAACGATTTAATAACACTGGGACAGAATAAATGGGGGTTGGACAAAAAGATAACATTATCAGCATAGGCTGTGATTTTATATTCAAAACCAGCAACTGCTATATCTCAAACAGCAGATGATTGTCAAAGAGCAACTAACAGTGGTTCTAAAGCCAGAATGAAAAGTAGTGGTGAAAGTGGACACCCTTGTCTTGTATCTCTTTGCAAATCAAATATCTTTGCAAAAAGATAAAAGACAAAGGTGTCAACTTTCACCACTAGCTCAAATGTATAAAGTGCGTGCACCATATTGACCAAATAATTCCTGAAACCAAACCATTCTAATGTGTTGAGAAGATACACCCACTCAATCCTGTCAAATGCTTTTTGCAGCATCAAGGGAGAAAGCAAATATAGATTTTCCTCTTGTACATATAATCTGGAATGAGTTGGGAAACCATCTCCTATATGATATATTGTTCTTTCATGAATTCCACTTGATCTGGCTGTATAATTTTTCCCAGCATAAATTTTATAATCTACATTGGGAAGGCATATGGGTCTATAGTTCTGAAGGCAAATCTCTCCCTGGTTTGGGAAGGCTTACTACGCTGGCTTCAGAAATGTTTCCAGTGTTGTTACTGTGGAATCAGCTGTGATATGATTTATGCAGTTTGGGAGAAAAGGAGGTGAAAAAGGATCTATAAATTTCTACATAAATCTCCATCTGGACATGGGGATTTATGAGACTGTAATGCTATCATAGCTTATCCAATTACTAATTAAGTGATAGGGGAGATGAGGCTTTATTTTTCCTCATTTGACAACTGGGGCTATTTAACTGAGGGAAAAAAATATTCAGTGGCCTGTTCTGAACCCAGCATATGAAATTTGTACAATCCAGTGAAGACAAAGCTCTTGTAAAATATTTCTCTAGTTACTAGATTGTTTACCTTGGATTAAATAGGTGTAATCTTAACATAGTAATACAATTAAATATAGTAGTAAATAATGGCAGATAAAGACCAACATGGCCCATTTGGTCTGCCCAGTAAAATGGTTAGGATTGTATCTACCAATCCATGCAGGTTACCCCCATGCCTTTGTTTAGGAATGTGCCAGCCTTATCACTGCTATCACTTAATTAGTAGCTAAAGTCATATCACCCCTCTTCTCAGATCACTTCACTGTTTCCCTATCTGTTTCCACACATACTCCAGACTTCTAATGACCTACAAATGCATGCACTCTGCAGCTTCTCATTACCTCTCCTGTCTTATCCCTCCCTACAGTCATCAGGAAAACACTCTTATCCATGCCTTTATCTTCTACTGCCAACTCCAGACTTCATTCATTCCACTTTGCTGCACTGTATGCCCGGAATAGACTACCTGATTTACTACATCAGGCTCCATCTCTGGTCCTATTCAAATCCAGACTAAAAAAACACCTCTTTGAGGCTGCTTTTGAATCCTGCCCCTCTAATTCTCTTGTTTAACAACCATGTGTGTTTAATCATTTCCCTCTTGAACTACCCTAAACATAAACATAAGAACATAAAATATGCCATAACGGATCAGACCAAAAGTCCATTAAGCCCTGTATCCTGTTTCCAACAGTGGTCAATCCAGGTCACAAGTACCTGTCAGGTTCCCAAAAGATAGACACATTATATGCTGCTTAACCCAGCAGTAAACAGTGAATTTCCCCAGTCCACTTTAAAAATGGTTTAATGACTTTTCCTGCAGGAACTTGTCCAAACCACTTTTAAACCTAGCTACACTAACAGCTTTTACTACATCCTCCATCAACTGCTTAGCACAATTCAGTTGAATGGGGCACTCATATCAGAAACTTGCTCCTGTAAAAGCAGAAGAGATACAAAACAACCATAAAACAAAGATATAACCAAAACAAATGCAATAATGCAAAACCTTACTAGTACTCTCCCCAAAATTTCTTATAACAAAATAAAATGCAAAAATGAGGGTCCCTTTTACTAAATCCCAGTAAAGGCTGTACACTTAGCATGCATTTGTTGCACATGTTACGTACAAAACCCCCAGACTAACTCTTTGTCTATCTTGACCAGATGGTAAGCTCTGTTAAGAAGGAACTTTCTCTTAGATGTTTGTGAACAGTGCTATGTGTACCTTGTACAATGATTAGGGAATTAGATTTAGCTCAAGCTTTTTCTCAGACGATCAAGTTGAGTTACATTTAGGTATACTAGGTATTTTCCTTACCACAGAGAGCTTACAATCTAAGTTTGTACCCAAGGCAATAGAGGGTTATGTGACTTGCCCAACATTACAAGGAGTAGTAGTGTGATTCAAACCCTGGCTCCTTGATTTTAGCCCATTGATTTAACCTGCTAACCATTACGCTACTCCTAGTAGGAAGAGGAGGAGGGTGGTAATTGATGGGGTCTGAGTGGTCATACGTCTTTGGGGGGCTTGCATTTTGTGTCTGAGGGTGGAGGACAGGGGATGGGGGTATGTTTGGTGGTGCCATCTTTGCTTTTTGGGAGGAGGGGAAGGATCCCTTTCAGAAAGGCTCCCCAGGAACATTGGGCTACATGGTAGAGGCTGGATACTCCAGAGGAGCAGAATAATGCATCTTGCAAGGTCGATCACAAACTCTGTCAATCATTTACCTCAGACATTACTAACTTGTGATGCTGAGTTACTATAGGTTAGTGATTACAGCAGTAAACTAAGCTTGGTAAAATTTGCTCTTTTACTGTAGCTTAGTAACCTACCAAAAGCAGAGGGTCTACAGTATGCAATCCTGGAAAGCAACAAATCAGGCTGATTTTCAGGATATCCTTAGCGAATAATCATGAGATATGTTTGCAAACAATGGAGATAGTATGTGCAAATATATCTCAAGCATATTTATTAGGGAAAACTGGAAAAATTGGTTGCAACTCTGAAGGATTGCAATTTGACAGCCTGACTTAGATTGACCCTTTGGCTATCTCCTTCACATCCTCTAAAGTGTACTATACCCCAGCCCAGGCTGTCTTCCACTACCCACTTTCTACATTCCTGTGCCTGTTCAGCTGAGCATGCTTAGCTCAAATCCCGCATGCTTGCAGACTTTCTACACTTAAAATTCATGCTTGTCTCTTTCCAGTCAGCCATAGCACTCACCATACAAGACTATTATGTCAATCTGACTAACTATCTTGCCTCTGACCCTCACCATCTCTTTACAATTCTCAACTCTCTCCTCAAGGTGCCTCCTCCTCCTCCAACCCCTCCTTCCCTTTCTGCCCAAACCCGGGCTATTTCCATGACAAAATCCATAAGATCACACTCCAATTCCCCACAATGTTAGATACTTCCCCTCCTCCCCTTCTTCACTCCCAACTTTTCCCTCCTACCTCTGCTTCCCTCTCTTTCTTTTCTGTAGTCTCTGAGGAGGAAACCACACATTTTCTTTCCTCCTCCAAATTCACTACCTGCTCCTCTTATCCTATTCCTACCCATCTCCTAAGCTCCATCTCCTCCACTGTTGTCCCTTCCATCTCATATTCTCAAGCTATTGCTCTCCACTGCAACTGTCCCTGCAGCTTTCAAGCATGTTGTGGTCATGCTTTTCCTCAACAAATCCTCACTAGACCCTAGCTGTCCTTTTATTGACCCATCTTC
This sequence comes from Ichthyophis bannanicus, assembly GCA_033557465.1. Lineage (NCBI taxonomy): Eukaryota > Metazoa > Chordata > Amphibia > Gymnophiona > Ichthyophiidae > Ichthyophis > Ichthyophis bannanicus. Next base: position 1,239,198,968 of record CM066033.1, on the reverse strand, counting down.
CTCCTCCCCTTCATTTCTAAACTAATTGAATATGCGGTTCACTGCCATTGCCTCAAATTTCTCTCCTCTCAAGCCCTCCTGGATTCTTTACAATCTGGCTTTCATCCTTTACATTCTACTGAAACGGCTCTTGCCAAATTCTCTAGTGACCTGTTCCTGGCTAAATCCGAGGGCCTTTACTCAATCCCTTTCTGTTGCTTTTTTGACAGTGTTGACCACAACCTTCTCCTTGGTACTTTATCTTTGCTTGGTTTTAAGGGCTGTGTGCTATCCTAGTTCCCTTCTTATCTTTCCCATAACTCTTTCAGTGTTTGTTCTGGTGGATACTTCTCTACAGCTAACCTGCTCTCAGTTGGTGTACCTCAAGGATCTGTCTTGGGATCACTCCTTTTCTTTCTCTATACCCAGTCCTTTGGTGCACTCATCTCTTTCCATGGCTTTCAGTACCATCTTTACACTGATGATCTACCTCTCTATACCTGAAATCTCTCCGGCAGTTCAGGCCAGGATCTCTGCCTGCTTTTCTGACATTACTGCTTGGATGTCTCACCACCACTTGAAATTGAACTGAGCTTCTTATTTTCCCCCTAAACCCTCCTCTCTGCTTCCTCCTTTCTCTGTCTCTGTGGATAATTCTCTACTTCTCCCTATCTCCTCAGCTCGCAACCTTAGGACCATCTTTGACTCCTCTTTCTCCTTCTCCACACACATCCAACTAATAGCTAAAATCTGCCATTTCTTTCTCTATAACTTCAACAAAATTTGCCCATTCCTTTTTGACACACTACTAAGACACTTAACCATTCCTTAGTCAGCTCCTGTCTAGACTATTCTAACCTACTCCTTTCTGTCTCTGAATCATTTGTCTTCCCTTCAATCTGTTCAGCACTCTGCTGCACAGCTAATCTGCCAGCCTCGTCATGCTCATATTGCCCCTCTTCTCAAGTCACCTCATTGGCTCCATATCCATTTCTGCAACCAGTTCAAACTTCTCCTGCTGACCTTTAAGTGCATTCACTCTGCAGCTCCTCACTACCTTTTCTCTCTTATCTCTCCCTACACTCTTCCTCAGGAATTCCAATCTTCTGCCGAATTGCTTATATCTGTGCCCTTCTCTTCTATTGCTATGTCCAGACCATTCCTTTCACCTTGCTGCTCCTTATTCCTGGAACAAAATACCTGGGTCTATATGTCAGGCGCCTTCTCTGACCCTTTTCAAATCTAGGCTGAAAACTCACCTCTTCGCTGTCGCTTTCAGATCTTGACTCACCTGAACTCCTTTGTATTTCCTTACCATTCCCCCTAGCTATATCCCATGTCTACAGCTACTGTGTTGTCTGTCTTCAATAGATTGTAAGCTCTGATGAGCAGGGATCGTCTTTTACATGTGTCTGTGCAGTGCTCCGTACATCTTGTAGTGCTATACAAATGTTCAGCAGTAGTAGTTTATCCCTCGAATTTGAAATGTGCAACATTTACAATATAAGTAAGGCCGCGGCGCCATGTGCGCGCGGCCGTTGATAACCGAGGGGGGCGGCCGGCCTCATGCGCCCCCGCGGCAGTCAGCGTGGCGATGTGGGGGGCAAGGCCAGAGGCGACCGGCAAACTCATTGGCTCCCGTGGGTAGTGGGATGCGCGGGAGCCAATGAGATGAGGCACAGGAGCTCGGCGGTGAGTAGAGGAGCGTTGGCACCACGTGGCTTCAGTCTTTTCAGGGCCGGAGCGGGGCAGAGAGGTTGTGGAGCGCGGTGAGTTCTTCTGCGATTAACTCGGGGGGTAGGCCTTGCGGGCGGCCCTGAAGTGCGGCGGTAGTGGCGGAGGTGCGTGTGCTAAGTGGGGGGGTGCTGTAGCTGACGGTGCCTCCGAGGAATAAGGACAGTCCATTTAACACAACAGGGGAGGGAGAATTGCCTTTGGATCCCGCGAGTGCGGCTTAAGAGCTACAGAGCAGATTAAAAAAAATAATAATAATAAAATAGTAAAGAAAAGCTGCGCAGCTTAGCGTGGAGGAGGGGGGGCAGCATTAACAACACATGGGGATAGTGGTGCAGTAAGGCGCTCTGCGAGTTGCCTGCTCAGAAAGGGAGGGGGACCCTGGAAAAATGGCAGGCAGGGGGAAGGGGCCTCGGCATGAGGCAGGTATGGGGACGCAGACTACAGACGCGCAGGGCCATGGACGGGGAGGCGGGGGTAGCGTGCAGTGGCGCAATCGGGGGAGTGGAGTGCCTGCACGGAGTAAAAAGGGGAGAAAGAGGGGCGGGGGGAGGCTGCTGGGCGTGATGATGAGGGAGCAGCAAGTATCAGCCGGGAAGGGGGGCGAGAGGTAGAGCGGAGCGGCGTGCTAGGTGCGGGGCAGGGAGAGGGGGCTGTGAGGGGGATAGGGGGTGTGAGGGGGACGGCGAAGCAGGGGGCGGTGGGCAGCAATGGGATGGGGGGATGGTGTGGGAAGAGGGGGACAGGGTTGGTGAGGGGCCGCTTCCACTGGAGGGGGAGGGGCATGTGCCATGCGGGAGAGGGGGGGGAGAATGGGGGGGGGGCAAGGGGCTCCGGTAGTGGGCCGGGAGTGTTGGGGAGTGGGTATTCATCGGCGTGGGAGCACTGGCAGGGGGGGGAACAGGGTACCTCGCAGGCGAATTGGGTGGGGCGTTGCAGGCGCCTTGGGCATTGGCTGGTGCTGCGTCGCTTTTTGCTTTTTTCTCTCCACAGGCTCCGCCAGGATGGCAATACACAGGGAGTCCATGGTCGGCGGGGACGGCGCAGCAGCAAGGTGCAGCGGGGACTGGATCAGGAAGTCCTGCCGTTGACAGTGTGCAGAGAGAATCGGATGTGGTAGCCCAAGCGCACCTACAGAGGGGACGAGGGGCACGGCAGGTGAGTTGGTTGATACTACTGTGGCTGGTGTGGGGAGTGTCATGGGGGGGCGGAGGAAGTGGACAGGAAGGCGAGGAAGAAATGGCGACATTCGTGTTATAGGAGGCAGAGGTCAGGGTCCTCGTCCTCATCATCTTCGACCTCGACGTCGCGTTCCTCCTCACCGATGGGCAGCAGGTTGACGGGCAGGGGGCACGGGGGAGCGTCGAGTACGGGAGGGGCTACGCCTATGGTAGTGGCCTTTTCGGAATTATGGGAAGGCGTGCCTAAGAAGTTGCGTCGCAAGATTCAGAGGAGGCAGTATATTGATATATTCCGGTTGCTTGAAGGTTGCAAATGGACAGGGGACAGTAGATGGAAGAGAAAAGAGGACGAGAAGGCAGGGAGAGTTTGGCACGTGGCGCGGAACGTGGTGAATTGGACACGGGCCTTTTTGCAACTCGCTAGCGTTTGGGGTCAAGCGCATCCTGAGCAATACAGGATTTTGCTGGCCTATGCGGACTCTATTCTCGAGGCATCGCAGGTTCATGATAGTTGGGCGTGGCTCAACTATGACGAGAAGTTCTGGGATAAAATGGAAGAGAACCTGTTGTTATCATGGGGGACGCAGGATATAAATTTATGGCTGACGCAGATGGCATTCAGACCGGATGGTGCGGGGGGAAGCGCACCCAAGCTGGGGGTGGCGAGTTCCTCAGGGGCGGGGCGGCCCTTTCGAGCGGGCCTGCCCCAGGTGGGGCAGAGGGTGGCGAGTGCAGGAGGTACGGGGGATGTCTGTTGGCGATATAATAAGTCTTCCTGTCCCTTCCCGGATTGCAAGTTCCGACACGCCTGTTCGGTTTGCAACAGACTCCACTCTGCCACCAGATGTGTCAAAAAAGGGGCAGGGGGGGTCACTATGCCTTCTACCAAGCAGTAGCAAAGAGAGGGGTGTCGCGCCGACCCCGATCTGGCTGGCAGCTTTGCGACTGTAGTTGCGCAGGTACCCTCGGAGGAAGGTGAGCTTGGCGTTGGAGGAGGGCTTTCAAAACGGCTTTACAATCCCGATTGTGGGGGAATTGGTTGTGGCTAAGACCAGGAATTTGCCTTCAGTGCGAAGGTTTTTGTCAATTGTACGTGAAAAATTAGCGAGCGAGATTCAGTTGGGGAGGATTGCGGCCCCCTTTGCAGAACCGCCTTTGTCGTTTCCCCTTTAGGCATAATACCGAAGAAAGAGCCGGGGAAGTACCGCTTGATACATAATTTATCCTTCCCGGTGGGTTCTTCGGTTAATGACCACATCCCAAAGGAATTGTGTTCGGTCCGGTATGCATCGTTTGATGAAGCAGTGGGTCTTGTGCGGAGATGCAGGACTGGTTGCTTAATGGCGAAGGCCGACATTGAGTCAGCGTTTCATTTGCTCCCGGTGCATCCGTCTGCGTTTCACTTGTTGGGCTTCTGTTTTGAAGTTATTTTGATATGTGCTTGCCAATGGGATGTGCTATCTCCTGTGCCTATTTCGAGCAATTTAGTTCCTTTCTGCATTGGGTGTTTGTTCAGCGGACGGGCTGCGTCAATGTTGTACATTACTTAGATGATTTTTTCTTTGTGGGGGAGGCGCAATCGGGGAGGTGCAGTGAATTGATTGCGGCGTTTGAGCAGTTGACACAGGAGTGGGGGGTACCATTGGCAGCGGGTAAGATGGTGGGCCCAGCGACGAGAGTTACGTTTTTGGGGGTGGAGCTTGATTCGATGGCGATGGTCGCGCGGTTGCCCCAGGATAAGGTTGAGAAACTCAGGGTGCTCCTCGCAAATGTGTTGGTCTCTAAAAAGATGACCTTGCGAGAGATGCAAGCAGTGATAGGTTCGTTGAATTTCGCATGCCAGGTGATTCCCGTGGGACGGGTATTTTTGAGAAGGCTCACGGCGGTGACGAGGGGGGCTACCAGGCCACATCACCGGATTAGGGTGTCGCAGTCCCTCAGGGCAGATCTGCATGTATGGGATGAATTTTTGCGGCAATTTAATGGTACCACCGTGCTGCAGGAAGGGGAGGTGTCCAGCTGGGAGCTGCAGTTGCATACGGATGCAGCTGGGGGGGTCGGTTTGGGGGTCTACTTTGCAGGATCCTGGTGTGCGGTGGCATGGCCTCAGACTTGGATGACTTGGGAGGCGGGCCTGACCAGCAATATAACCTTTTTGGAGTTGTTCCCGTTATTGGTCGTCCTGGCGTTGTGGCCGGCCAGATTGCAGAACCGCAAGGTGGTATGGTGGTGCGATAATGAAGCGGTCGTCAGTGTGATAAACCGTTATGCTCTGCGTTGTAAGCCAGTGGCCAAGCTCATGCGGCACGTGGTGTTGGAATGTTTGAGGTTGAATGTGGTAGTACGGGCTAGGCACATTCCGGGGTGTAATAACAAAATTGCTGATGCTCTTTCCCATTTTAAGTGGGAGTTGTTCCGGAACTTGGCGCCGGAGGCAGAAGAGGATGGGGCATCGGTCCCCGAGCGCTTATGGAGGATTAGCCTCGGGAACTGAAGGAACTGCTGTGGAGGTCGGTGTCAGCATCGACATGGGAGGCGTATCAGCAGGGCTGCAGCAGTGTGGTGGCATACTTGGCGGAGCAGGGTTGGCGGCAGCTGGCGGCGAAAGCTGCGGGCATATCGTGGGCTACGGTATGCAGTCACTTGGCGGGGTTTTCCTTTTTTGCAAAAGCGGTGGGATGGGGCATGCCGGGGGGGGGGGGTTTGGCGCGCAGGCTAATGCTGGGTTGGGAGCGGTCTTTTCCATCGCCAGGAGACAGGCAGAGGTCTATAACGCATGATTTGTTGCGGCGGTTGTGTGGGGTGTTGCCGCGGGTGGTATCATCCGCGTTTGAGGGTGCGGTTTCGGACAGTGTTCTCGGTTGCGTTTTTTGGAGCATTTCGGGTTGGGGAATTGGTTGCGCAGTCGGGTCGGGTGCTGGGGGGTAAAGAATTGCAAGTCCACCATGTGCAGTGGTTGGGCGGGGGGGTTCAGTTGTATTTGGCGCGTTCCAAGACGGATCAAAGCGAGAGAGGTACATGGGTAGTGTTACGCGAGGTAGAAGGGGCCTCGTGGTGCCCGGTGGCATTGTTGCGAAAGTACCTGCAGATGCGGCCTAGGGGCATGGGCAGTTTGTTCGTGCACAGAGACGGGAGAGTGCTGACGCGCTTCCAGTTTACAGCGGTGCTGCGGATGGCGTTGTGAAAACTGGGTGAAGATGCGACTTCATTTGCACCGCATTCATTTCGGATCGGGGCGGCCACTAGTGCGGTGGCGGCCGGGCTGCGGGAGCAGGATATTCAGAAGATAGGGAGATGGAAGTCGCAGGTTTTCCAATGTTGCGTTCGTTTATAGGGGCCGGGGAGGTGCTAACGGTGCTATCTTTTGTTTTGCAGAAGGGAATGCAGGAGTGTGTCACTGTTGGATGATTGGCCACTCCTATGTTTACTGGGCTGGTCGGCGAGCAGCAACACGACCTTTGGGGCCCAATATTGGACTGAACGCCTTTGGGGTGTCCGTCTCATGGCTGGGCGAGCAGGGACTTCGGTGGTTCCAGTTGCTGCCTTTGCTACGGCACCACATGCGGATGAGAGGAGCACCGGATGTACTGGTAGTGCACCTTGGAGGCAACGACCTTGGGACTTGGACTTGCAGACAGCTAATTCGGGCTGTGCGGAAGGACTTGGGGGTTGTGGGGGTGATGTTTCCTAGAGTTGTTATAGTTTGGTCTGATATCATTCCAAGGCCGGCCTGAAAAGGTCAGAGGCGATGGTCGAGGGGGTTGACGAAGATTAATCGCCAAATCGGCAGATGGGTGGGGGAGCAGGGTGGATGCCAAGTGTTGCACACATGGGTGGATGTGGAGTGTGGGGGGTTGTACAGATCGGACGGAGTACATCTATCGCCCGTAGGCGTGGATTTGCTCTTGAACGATTGGCAAGAGGCCTTGGAGGGTATCGTGTCTGGGAGGAGGGCTGGTCGCAGCTTTGCCTTGGGGGGCGGCTCAGGGCGGTAGGACCTGAACCGGTGGCGGGATCCCAGAGGTTTCCGGGGTCCGGAGCCAGATGCAAGCAGTAGGGCGGGGGTGGGGTACTCCCGACCCGGACATTCCCTCAGGTTTTTGCTAATAATATGGCGAAGCCGGATTGAGGGAGGGATAAGAAAAGTAGCCGGACTTGGATTCGGCGGAAGCGGAAGCGGCGTCACTTTGCTGCTCACATGGCTGGTGAGGGCTCGCTCCGCGGGGGGAGGGGGGATAAGTTGATTGTGTTTAATGAAGTTTTGGTATGTTAAAGGTTAATAAAGCTGCGACCAGTTTAAAATCCAAATAAGATGTGGTGTGCTTTGTAAAAGGCAGGGAGCCGGTTGGAAGATGTGGAATAGGGGGGTGGGGGGTGGGGGGCATCGAGGCGTTGGGTCTGCCTTACCCGGTTAACTGTAGATTTATAAGCATGCATGGGTGTGACAGTATCAGGATGTCTATATAAGTAAAACGGTATACAGATTACAGATGAGATTCCAGGGGTAGTTTCTCCAATTGAGTTACTTTTGTGCATACCATGACAGTCATGAACATCACTTCTAAGCCAGGTTATGTGGAGTATCATCTCAGTCTCTCAAATTTGCTGCTAATGCTCGACATAATACTTGCATTGTGCCAAAAAGAGTTTCCTTCTGGAGTTCCTAAAATGAACATGAATGGGTAGTTTGTCAAGATGTGCTTAGAAGTTCTTCTTTATCAAGCCTGTGACTCCCAATACAATGAGAAATATTTTTGTATCTTTCTGTCACATTTTCTTGGTCTCTGGCTGCATTTCTTGGTACTTTAGGATCTTCTACTATCCACGTGATTCACAGAATAATCACTTGGAACCGACCTCTGTTATCAATGCCACTCTAGTGTTTTCTCCTTTACCACTATGTCGGGTTTCCTTGTGTCCAGTTTCTTATCCATCGGAATGGGAATGTCTTAGGTGATCATAATCTCTTCCAGCTATTAGGGCATGCCAAAGATATTTTAAAAGGGTGAGGGTAGTGAGTTCCAGCAGGGAAACAAATATCAATGGCCTTTTAAAATCAGTGTGTGCATAAGAAACTCAGTCAGTAGTTTAAAAGTAGGAACATGAGCTATGAAGTGAGTAAAAAGGATGAATGTAGCTAGCATTCCTGTATTTTTCCTAAACATAAAATAGTTTTGCGCATGACTTGAATATACCAAAAGTATTAAGCATTTCAAGGCTGTAGCACTGCTCTGACCTAGGTTTATACCAGTCTTCAACAGGAGTAAGTGACATCTAAGGCCGGTTAAAGGTGTGGATGTATATTGGTGAAAGAATATTGGGCGTGTCCATAGACAAAGAAAAAAGGATCAGTGGAGACTATGCCTCCCACAAGTGCAGAAGATCAATTTTCACACTGTGAAAAATAGTTTTTTTTGTGATGATTGCCCAGTAAATGTTTCCTTTTCAACAGTTGCTCAACTATTTCCTGCTATTTGACTTTCAGAGGCCCAAAAGGTTTGAAGTAAAAGCAAACCTATGGTATCAAAGGCCATAGAAAATGTTGTGTTCTGAAAATTCCTAAGCTTAATTTTTTGCAGATGGACTAAGACAGCCACGTTGAATCAACCAGCTGTGATTTACAGCTAATTTGTCTCATGTCTGGAATAAAGTACAAGTAGACTATTTAATACAGTAGCTGTCTTCCTTCTTCATCTGTTTTAGATCAAAGTAATCCTGCTTTTGGAAGGCGCATAGCATTCATTTAATGGCAATAATATTCTAAGGTTATTGTGCAATTGACTTTATCCTAAGGTCTTGGCTATTCTTGAATCTTTAATGCCACAGCAATGTTCAAAAAGCAAACAGAATTTACAACAT